>JARFXV010001350.1:0-282500 GCA_031761425.1 Cosmopolites sordidus | reverse complement strand
CTAAAAAAATTAAGAAATAACAAAGACATAATACTTAAGCAGATAAATGGCAAAGAAGGTCAACTATTGATGAATGGCGAATGCATACTCGAAAGGTAGAGACAGTACTTCCAAAACCTACTAAACCGGGATACCATCAACATGCTAGACAAAAATGAAGAAGTCATAGATAATGAAAATCCAGCAACAAGTGAAAATTTAATAACTAGAGAAGAACTAACAGAAGCTATAGAAAAACTAAAACTGGGGAAATCACCTGGGGGCGACAAAATTACCCCGGAAATGTTGAAATACATGGGATCACATGTAAGAAATGCACTCTTGAAACTGGATAACTTGGCATGGAAAAACAAAACAGTACCAAAAGAATGGACTAATGCCTTGATCATACGAATACTCAAGGAAGAAAACAAAGAATGTACTAACTATAGAGGTATATCATTACAATGTTTAATAGGAAAAATGTACGAAACTATACTGGAGAGAAGATTGAGAGTGGAAATTGACAATACAATTTTAGACGTGCAAAGTGGATTCATGAAAAACCATTCTGTACAAGACCATATTTTTACCCTTCAACAAATAGTATAAAAAGCGAGAGAGAAGAACATAACAGTAACTGCTTCATGGATACGGAAAAAGCTTTTAATTCAACAAAAAGAGAAACCATCTGGAATAGCTTGGGGCAGTAAAATATAAACAAGGGTCTTATCGCAGCAACCAAAAGCATGTATCAAACCACAACAAATAATAGAGTATCTACTCCTTTTACAACAAAGGAAACAGTAAGGAGGAAGTGAGAGGAAGGACAGTAAGGAGGAAGTCTGAGTCCGCTGTTGGTTATAAACACAATAGACGAAATACTTAAAATATTTGAGAATAAATTTAAGAAATACTATGTGAGATGGACAAAGATGCAACCAGTTAATGTAGAAATGTATTTGTTGACGATTAAAATTCAACATAGGAGTATAGAACGAAGTAAATATGTAAAATGTAAATAAAACACAGATCATGATATTGACAAATAACCAAGAACATTGCAAGGAGAGAACAATAATCTTAAACAACATGGAAATTAAACACACTGAAAAGTATAACTGCTAAGGTACTATTATTAATAATAGGGGAAACTAGGACGACGAACTGAACAACAGACTGGTGAAAGCAGGGAGATTGCTCCAATCACTTAGCAGAGGTTTTTTAAGCAAATATAAAAAAACCGAAATTAACAACATATAAAACACCATATATTTCCACACTAACATATGGATGCGAAAGTTGGGTTTTGAATGATGGCAAAATATTAGAAAGGAAAGGAAAGGATTTACGGTTAGAGGACCATCAGCATCTTAGGCTATTTAGTGAGTGGACAGTTTAACATGGGTTCTGAACCACGGTCATCAGCTACCGACAAACCCAGGCCAGCACCCCCCTCAGGCTATAAACCCTTAGTTATGTGCCTACCCATAAGTTTATCAGGGAGCCTACCGACTGGCGAGTGACCAACGTAGAACACTTCTCAGAAGGCATCCGGCCTTACCCAGCATTTAACTGGCGTGACTAAGGGGTAATTCGTTGTCGAATTTTAAACTCTGGATGGTGCACTCAAGAGATGGTTCGGCCATCTAAACAGAACGAACCAAGACAGACAAACCACGAGAGGTTGGGAAGTTAGAGCAATGGAAAAGTACAAAAGGGAAAGGCCGCGTAAGACATGGACTAAGGATATCACAGAAACAATTCAAAGCAGCCAAGGACCGTAAATTATGGAAAAACTTCGTTAACACATGGAATGTAATTTCACCTTGACACATTCGTGTATTAAGAAGAAGAATTAAGAAAATATAGAGTTGTCAGTCTCCAGTTGATTGCGGGAATATTACTATTTTGGAAGCTTCTTCATTCTATTTTATAAATATTTATCTTAACACCTTCAAATTGTATCACTTATTTTATGAGTCTTTTTTTAATGTTAATTTCCATGCAAACCTGAGTCAGGCTGAGAGGCAATTAAAAATACGGACTTTGGCAAGTCAAGGAAACGACACGAGGCTAACAAACCGTGAAAATAATAAAAATTCCGTCCGAAAAACTAGAATTAAATTGGCAAAGTAGCCGGAAGCAACCGAAAAATGTCCGCCACAAGGTCAAGCTATAACAGATTGTGCACATACCATAGACAATGGGTAAATGGTTTGTGTTTATTTGACATTTCTCATTGTCAGGTTTAGCAAAAGGATATTAGATATAACAAAAAAATATTGGATAAATATATTTGTAATAGTCAAATTTTAAAATTAAATAATAGTAATATATATATATATATATATATATATATATATATATATATATATATATATATATATATATATATATATATATCACAAGCAGCAACAGTAAAATTTCAGATCAAAGATATTTTTATTTTTATAGTTAATAAACTTTCTGCCGTTTATTTTTAGTACCATTAAAAGATGGAAATTAGTTCATTTGGATGATTAGAACCTGGGGATTGATTAGATAAGGATAATACAGGGTCCGTCACTCAAAGTGTTACTAACTTCACGCTGATGTAGCTGTCGAATAGCTTATCACAGTGCTCTCAAAATTTGACAGACTTTAGTTTATAATATTATTTACAAGCGTACGAAATATCGTTCTACGTCGTAGTTAAAAAGATATATTCGTAATGGAATTCAAAAGTAAGAGTGTGGTTTCTTTGTATTTGGCAGGAAAATCGTAACCTGCTATTGTTCGTGAGCTACAGCATTTACGTATTAATAAAATGTTTGTGTATCGAACCATTAAACGTTACAATGATACTGGTAGTATCGCAAAACGCTATGGATGTGGTCATAAGAAATCCGCAACATCACGAGAAATGCTTCGAAAGGTAAGGGTACGAAGTGAAAGAAATCAACTTCAGAGTGCAGCAAAATTGGCTAAACTGCTGAACGGGTCCGACTCAAGCGTAGGGCTCATACTGAAATATGAATTTAAGTTGAAGCCTTACAAAATACAAAAAGTGCAAGATTTAACACCGGCACAAAAAGCAAGAAGACTACAACGATCAAAGTCATTAGAAAGCCTATGCACGCAAGTGGCTCGAAAATTTGGTGTTTTCTGATGAGAACAATTTTCACCATTCAGCGATGCGTTAACAAATAAAATGATCTTGTGTGGTTGTAACAAACTGACCGTGTTGCTTCTATGATGGTTTGGGCTACTGTAACTGCAAATGGTCACTTTCCGCTAGTTTACATCGATCAGGGCGTTAAGGTGAACCAACATGTGTACCCTTAATCCCTTGGGCACACAAATAATTTGGTTCCAACCGTTGGACATTTCTACAGGATTCAGTACCATCTCATAAAGCTAATTTGACACAACAATGTTTACAAAATCACGTTCCACAGCTCATTTCCTCGTAACAATGTCCTCCATACTAGACAGACTTGAATCCAATGGACTTCTCCACAGTCCATTTTGGAGGCTAAGGTATCAAGAAAAAAAATATGATAGTTTGAACATATTGAAATCAGCGCTTTGTCGGGAATAGCAACGAATTCCACAGCCTTACATTCGTACAACGTCCGATGCATTTATAGGAAGACTTGATGTCATCATCCACGCCAAACGTGGCCATATTGAATAGTAAGATGATTTCCATAAAATTTAATGTATTTTCAACACTGTCTAAAATATTAAACAAAAATATTCATAATTGATAAAATTATAGCATTTTTATTTGGCAACAGTTCGAGTGACGGACCCTGTATATGGATTAAAAGAAATAGTTTTAGCGTTATTCGACTTAGTTTTGCGATAATCTAAGGGACACGGTGTTACAACTTGAACGTGAAAACTTTTCAAAACGCCCTTAAACTTCTGCGCTTATAAATTTATTTATTTTTACTCAAATTGTTGGAGAAAATAAAGTTTATCTCTAATTACATTTTAAAATTTTCGTTACATACGAACAAGTAAATAGTAAATCATTATAAAATGGCTTGAAAATCTAAAATAAGACGTGTAGCCTTAGTTAGTCAAGTCAATTCAAACTGAAAATATTGGTCGATAAGTTGCATTTACGACATTTACGATATTATGATTTAATATTTCAAACAGGGCAAGAACGCTGTCTAAATATAAAAAAAAGATGTGTGCCATTTACGTAGAATGTACTGTTGGGGAGACCACAGTGCAAAAGTGGTTTGGTCGGTTCAGGGGCAGATACTTTGGCCTAAAAGACGGGCATCGTTCTGGCCAACCTTCAAACACTGATGTCGACGGAATAAACGTTATAATACTCAAAGATTCACGCATTATGAGCAGTAAGACAGCAAATATGTTAAATCCACCGTTTTTGTCTATTTCTGAAGTAGATAGTAACTGATAGTGACAAGTGGATTATGTATAACAACGTACAATAAGAAAAAATATAGGGGGTTGCCAAGGTTAGTGGATTTAAGTATGATGAAAGACGGCCTTCATTCGAAGAAAAGAATGCTTTCTATTTGGTGACATTGGACGAGACGCATACATCTTGAGCTTCTTCCGAGCAACCAAACAATTAAGACTGACCTTACTGCTTACAATTAGATCCGTTGTAAGCCGTAGTTGAAGAAAACCGGTCAGAATTGGCAAATAGGAAAGGCGCCATGTTTCATCATAACAATGCATAACCACATCATTGAATCAAGACTCGGCAAAAATTGTTAGCTTCAAGTGGAACGCTTTACACCGTTCACTTTACTCACCAGACATCGCATCCTCGGACTACTATCTTTTAAAACGGTAGAAGAGGTGAAAAAGAACATGCCGAAATGTTTGTAATAAGATGCCAGGTACGTTGGCAAAAAGTTGTAAATAATGTTAAAAACATAATAGACGAAATAGATATTTACATAAACTATTCGCGTTTCTTTGTCTCTCTCAAGTAAAGAATTCCTATGGCCTTTCCGGACAACCCAGTACTACCTATAGAGCAGTAAAAGAACTATATAATCTACTACACTTTGAAGTTTTATCCTTCATATGGACATATGTGAAGTTTCAAGTCGATCTGTCAATTTGTTCGAGGAAAAACAGTACTTTTTAAAATAGAAAATATTGAAAATCGTGGAGTGATTACATGCTTTATAAAAAAAGATTTAAAGGCATAGTGAAATAATAAATGTATTAGAGAAGTCTGCTTCATCAAAAACAATGGTTTGTAAGTGGGCAGATGAGTTTAATCGTAGTAGTACAAGCCTGGATGATAATCCTCGTTTTGGACGTCCAATAACTACTGAACAAATAGTTAATTCTGTACATGATATGGTTATGGACGATAGACAATTGACTTTGAGTGAAATTGCCAAGGCCATAAACATCTCAATTGAACGGGTGTTTTATATTTTGAAAAAGGAATTGGTCTTGAGAAAGCTATGTACAAGATAGATGCCGCATTTGTTAAATTCTGATCAAAAACGACTTCGAGTAAAACTTTCTAACCAACATTTGGATCTTTTTCGAAAAAATAAAATATATTTTAAATGTCGTTGTATAACTATGGATGAGACTTAGATTTACGACTATGATCCTGAACTGCGACAATAAACCGCAGAGTGGACTGAGCCCGATTGTTCAGCTCCGAAGCAGCCAAAGGGGTCAAAAAAAGACCTGGTTTAGCGAAGAATAATTTTTTATAAAGATAATGCACCGACTCAGAAAGTTGTTCCTGAAATGGCCAAATTGAAGAATAAACTAAACATACAGCATTGATGAAGTTGAAAAAAAAATGTTTACTGTAACTATTATTTTTTTAAATAAAATATTGTGACTAGATAATAAAGTCTAGTTAAGATGTTTTAAAGATTTTAAAATTCCATTATAACGTCCGACCGACGTTTCATCAGTCTCAAAGCACGTTTACTGCCAGTGCGCTTTGCATTTCCGTTGGAGAATACAATTCTGATATATCCGCTTTTAATTTTAGTTCGTGATGGTACAATTACCATGGAACGAGATAAAAAATCAGCGTGTATAATAACGCTTCGAGAGAACGGGTTATGGTTTGAAATTTTAGTAAGTTGCACACAATATCTAGCCTCGTTACTTGTTGAAGTTTTAGTAAAAAAAATTAAAAGCAGTAAATATGTTTTTTGAAAACAGGTTAGCATTTACAACATAGTATATTTTTATAAGTTTTTTTAAGATATTATGGATGGTAATTACAAACAAGTTTTTGTAAAGCTCTAGGAATATAAAATATTTTAGGAAACTCTTAATTGTGTATAAGCTAAAAACCGAGTATTACGAATGTTCATTTCCATTTTCGAAAGCGCTAGTTAATCAATCATAGGGATTTGACAATAAAATTGTGTTAAAAGTGTACGGGACTTTCGAAATAGAAATTTGAATAAGGATTTTAAAGTTTTTGTTGAATAAATATATTAACTTTAATAAGGGAAGCACTTTACAGGGCACCAAAAAATATTTTATGATACATTAAGACAACTGTATTATAGTATTATATCTAAAGGGTGTTTTTTTTAGTGCGTCTGAATTTCCGATAGGGGTCGATCTGTCGAAAATTATTATCCAAATCAGTGTTCTGTGCGCCAAACTTCTAGAGCATTTCATGAATTTTAAAATCGGCAAACCGAGCGTTATATTCACTGAATTATTGAAAAATTGCGAACGCATTTCACTCTGCTTGATATTATAACAAAAACCGTTCCGAAGAAATAATGGCCGCTGTAGCTGGCAGTGTTGATGAAGATAGAAATTTATCAATTCGTTAATGGGAATCATTACAGAGCGATGATCAATGATTATTTAATTCCGAATTTGAATGGTATTGATGTGGAAGAGATGTGGTTCCAACAAGACGGCTCTACATATCATACAGCCAACGCAATAATCGATTTATTGAGGGAACAATTTGGTAAGAAAATTATCTCGATGAACGGACCTGTTAATTGGCCACCAAGATTATGTGATTTAACGCCTTTAGATTATTTTCTTTGGGGTTAAGTTAAATTTTTGGTCTATGGCGATAAACCAGCAACTAAAGACGCCTTGGAAGCCAGCATAACTCGGACAATTGTGGACATAAGACCACCACAATTGCTTGAAAAGGTGGTCATTCTATATATATCAGAGGCAGAATTAAATGAAGCCTCAACGAAAATAAAACAAGGGAAAAGTACCAGATATGTATAAAATTACACCCGAAATGATTTAAAGAAGTACTTACGAAGTTATTAAATTAAGCCATCAAAAGAAATGGTACATACCAAAAGTACGAAAATCAAGAATAATCATACTGTTAGAGAAGAAGGCGACTGACGAATTTGTTGTAGTTACGGATGCATAACAGGTGAGTATATAAGGGAAAATATTAGTATTAGAGAGATAAACAACTAAATAAAATACTGAAATTATGGAACAAATAGTAAAGGAAGAACTTGTATCATTACCATATATATATATATATATATATATATATATATATATATATATATATATATATATATATATGTATATATATATATATATATATATATATATATATATATATATATATATATATATATATATATATATATGTATATATATATATATACATATATATATATATATATATATATATATATATATATATATATATATATATATGTATATATATATATATATACATATATATATATATATATATATATATATATATATATATATATATATATATATATATATATATATATATATATATATATATATATATATATATATATGTATATATATATATATATATACATATATATATATATATATATATATATATATATATATATATATATATATATATATATATATATATATATATATATATGAAAGTACCAACACACTGGAATATGGGTATAACATTGCCATTGTTTAAAACAGGAGATATCAAAGATAGTTGATACTAGTTGAAAGTTACTACTGATACTATTTGAAAGTTGAAACTACAGAGGGGTCACACTAACAAGTTTACCTGAAAAAATATTTACTAGAATAATAGAGCATAAGCTAAGAGAAAAATAAGAAGCAACATTAGAGGAACCACAGTATGGCTGTAGAAAGGGTAGAAGCACGCAAGACAACTACGAAAAAAACTAACTAACATTAACCTGAAAAATGTATTTCATGTCTGGAAAAGTTTAAAGAAAAGAGATTAAAAGAGGGAATAATAGAAATTATCAAGGCCTTATACAACAACAATAAGAATAAAGTAAGAACGCATAACGATGAATCCACAGAAATTGAGACAGGAAGGCAGTGCTGCGTACTGAATTTACTGTTATTTTCAGTAGTTATTGACAATGTTGTAAAAAATGGCAAAACAAAAATAGGTTTTAGAAATATGAAAAAAGAAAACAGAACAGACAACACAAGAATTACTGTTCGCTGATGATATGGTCGTAATGGCATACTTTGAAGAAAAATTACGACATAACTTAGCTATATACAACGAAGAATTAAGAAAAGCAAACGTGGTAATAAATAGCGATAAAAGCAAAACAATGGTAATTGCAGGCACAAAAATAAAACATAAAATTGTATTCAATGGGAAGGTAAGAGAGTAAGTCTAAAAATATAAATATTTAGGTACAATAATAGAAGATAATGGAGAAATGGACGGTGAAATGAAAGAAAATAATGGAAAAGCAGGCAAACTATACAACACCATAAAAACAGCATTCCTAAGAAAAAGAAAGATACCGAAAGAGGTAAAAGTACAGCAGTATCAGAAAATATCATCAAAGATATTCGGCAGCGAATCTTGGTCCTTAACAAAGAAAAACAAAAGTAGAATTACAGCTGCAGAAATTAGATTCATACGCAAAATAAAGGGAATTACAAGAAGGGGCAGAGTGATACGACAGTAGTGGAACAACTGCAAATGAAACCAATAGAGAGAGTGAGAGAAGAAAGACAACTGAGGTGGCTAGGACACATCCAAAAAATGAATATGAAGAGAGATTAGCATTACAAATATATGAAGCGAAACCCACTAGGAAAAAATTAAGTTGGGAGTCCGAGACTGAGATGGTAAGAACAAGTTCAACAAGCGAAAGAAAAACTAGGGGGGGGGGGGGAATTCATGAAATAACATTATGCTGAAATGTGAACTGTCAGTCTTACACCTAACGGTACAACGGACTTTTAGATTAAATAAAATAAAAAGTAATATTAATATAAATTGAGTATGTAAGAAATATTTTTTATATATTTTTTTCCTGTAAAAGTAAATTATAGTAATTATTCTAAATATTCCTTTGTCCATACACATTTTCTGTATTTTTTATTATTTTCCGTGCTCTTATCAACACCAACACAGCAGCACTCATAGTGGCTAATGACAATGACATATGTATTCATGAAACTGAAATTACACAGCAGGTACTTACATAATAAAATATTTGTAGTGTTTTTAAAAAACCGTCTTTACTGAACTCGCCAGAGAAATGTTGAATGAAACTGACGCAAACAAGGATGGGAAAGAGGCATACGTCTTAACCTGCGCTAACGAATTCAATAACGCAAGTTGAAAGGCACGTTAAAACGCATGTTGAACAGATATGGACATACCATATTAACGCTATCGTACGCTTGCTTGAAGTCCACGAACAGCTGGACTGCAGCCATGGACTTTTCCAGTATTTGTCGAATCGCAAATCTATCTCCCATTAACTTGACACATTTTTCCGGTACGTATATTGAGTTATGAGATTGTGCAAATGTTTTATTAATTCTTTAATTCTTCTCCATCATTCTTATTTCAATTCCAGTAGCGTTATCATTTTTCAGACTATTTACACTTCTTTTCAATAATTGGCTGTACTATATTTTTCGAGATCTTCTGTTCACTTTCTGTTCTCTCCTGTCTGTTGTTCAGGAGTTGTAATATGTTTTCGAAATATGTTTTCCACTTTTGTCTTACTTCCTATGGGTTTGCCAGTATCTTACCATTTCGGTCCTGACATATTCCTTCCTTAAGTTTATAGTTACCATCGCTTCTTTTCAGTTCTCCATAAAGTTCCTTATTCCTTTTGATCGTATTTTTTTTCAGATTATCTTGTTCATCTATATTTTCCCTTTTCTTCCTTCTTCCTGTTTCTTTGGCTCTAAATTATTTTTTTCCGTATTCGTATCTAATGTTTCTTCTGCTGTTGATTTAATAATAGTACAATAGTTGTTGATGTCGTATTTCACATTCTGTGATTCTTTCTAGTTTTCCATTAATTCTGTTTCTATACATCCTCAATGTTTCATCCTTTTTAAATTGACCTATTTTATATTAAACCACTTTATCTGGTTTATATTATTTAATTTTGTAGATTAAAATTAAAATAAATAGAATGGATATATCTATAATTCAATGCTTTATATACGAAATGATGATGAATTCTCTCTAAGTTTTATAATTACTGAAACAATAACCGATATAATTTAAAGAAATAGTGAAGTTCTATATTGGTTGTAAAAAATGATAGACTTAGTTGGTATAGAATGTATAATAATTTGTATGACCTAACGCATATAAAAAAAACATGCATAAAGAAGCATAAACAAGAACAAATAAATTTAAAAAGCCTTTGAAAATTTACAAGGCAATGGAGAATTTAAAAACATCTAGGATTAGGACAATAAGTCTATAATAGCAAATTCAGAGGCGAACTTACAACATAATATGAATGTATTAAACAAAACGATAATATAAACAGAAAGTTAAAACACAAAATATTAGTGTGAACGTATAAACTATAGAGCAAGTAGAATATTGCAAATATTTCGGGGCAATAGTATAAATAAACACACGATTTGAAAAGAAAGCTGACAGAATAGGAAAAGTCAGTAAAAACTAAAAACGTTCTTCTATAAAAAGGAAGTTACATTATTAATATGTTGAAGAGAATCGTGGAATATATCAAATAGAAACAAAAAATAAGAAAGATAAGAAAGACCAAAATTAGGAATGAAGAAATTTAAAGATAAAGCCAGTGCTGGTAATAATTCGGGAGAAATATCTAATTGTGATGGTTGGCATACGAATAGACGATGTCTGAAAAAAGTTCACTAAGAGGGTATACGAAAAAAGAGTATAAGGAAAGAGTAGAAGGAGGCCAAGAAGGGATCAAAAAGTTAGCCAAAAAAGAGATATCTAATAGTATAAGGTTAACGAACTGGTCCAAGGTAAAATTAGTTGTAATAAGATTAAGTGAGATTTAGCTTAAACAAAGGGCTGTCATAATGTATCTAAAACAAGGGTTTACCGGCATAAAATGTCTAATAATAAAATAGATGAATTTGATTATTTAGCTCTTTCATATCATGTAATAAAAAAACAGGTCTCGGATTATAAATTTAGAGGACTCTATTGAGAACATGTACTGCGTGAAATTAACTATTTTATTACGTTTTATTTTACTACGTGAAATTAACGTATTTACGTATCTACGTAAACTAATTATTACAAAGAGAGAAAAAATGTTTTTAACATATTCAAAAATACTTTTGTTACACCTTAGTATATGCTCAATACTCATTCCAATTGTATTATAGAAGACGATACTTATTGCAGTTTATAGCAAAAATATTTATAAAAGTATCTATAAAAGTATTTATACAAATATTTATAAAAGTATTTAGAAAAGTATTTATAACAATATTTATAAAAGTATTTATAAAAGTATTTATACAAATATTGCACATTATTTTTTATTAATAAACCTAGATTTATTTATATTGCATATTAAATGTATTATTATTTCAAAACACAATATAGTTGATAAAAACTTTACTTATTAATAACTTAACTTTTTACTTATTAATTAAACCTTCTATTTTAACAATATACGTTACCGATTGTGAAGTTACATTTTTAGCTTAAAGTCATGCTGAAGGTCATACATACCTAAAACAAAAATACAAATTAATTTGGCAATCCAGTTCCAGTCGATGCAAATAAAAAAAAAACCCAATCATTATTTCTATTTTTCTAATTATAACATAAACGCCAATGGACGGACGCACATATGTTTTTCCGCTGTAAATTAAATTTTCTGTTCATTCATATTTTAATTAAAAAATTTTTGTGTTTGAACGAATTGGAATAGACATACTGGCGTGTGGAAAAAGGAAATTGTAGGACGATCAAAAGAGCTCGTGGGCGACTCGATTATCTAAAATATCGTACAAAACGTAATGTGTTCAGGAAAGCGGTGTTCCAAAGTAAAACATAGAGAAGAAAAAAATGGATAAAACAAAAATTTGATATTTATTATTGAAAACCTAGTATTTCTACAATTTCTTAACAGTATTACTTTGTCAAAGTATTCAAGTATTACTGAAGTCTTAATTAATAAAGGTTATTAATTAATAAATATAAAGCCATTGTCTTTTCCTTGGGTCATTAAGTCGACCCTGAGGCATTTACATTTTATCTCTGCGTTAGTGAAATTTATATGTGGTTCTGGTTCTTAGAGAATGTTTGAATTAGTAATATATCTAGTGGCGATGATGGTTCTGCCAGGGATTTGGCCAGGGATTTTAGGGGATATTCTAATAAATGATGCTTTGAGAAGATATTAATCCATCGAAGTGGATAGGAACGACTGAATATGTGGAGGTTTTTGCAACGAGGTAGGTTTCTGAATGCGTAAGAAACCAAGGGGCATTTCATCGAAGTTAGAGAGAATGTATAATGACCAAGCCTTGTACCTATATAGAAACACCGATTGGACCTTTATCTTATTCAAGAGTATTTGAATACTGACGGAAAGCATAATTAAATACTACATTATTATAGATAACATTTTTGAAATAAATTATAACATGTCGACCAAATATGGTAAATCTCTGAGGTAGATTTATTCTTCATGTATTTTAAGCTCGATCCACACTAATATAATACTGCATGTGTCTTGAATTTACTGGAACAATCTATTTGAATTAATTAGTGGACAACAGATGGTTCGTGTGCGTGCTGTGCGGCGACAATATATGTGTATGACTTTGTGTGTCAGAGCGTCTACATTGCTGAGCAGGCACGCCACATAAAACACATGTAGCCCGCACAACGCAATTTTTTATTGATGTGGACCCAGCTTTAAGCACTATTAGCTGCATGAATTGAGATCTTAGGTTGCCTTAAGTATTTTCCGATTATCGTTCTTTAAACTATTATTTACAGTGATGGGGCAAAAGCATTGTATTTTCAATTACTATGAGTAAAATCGTATCAGTATCAATTCAAATCATAAAAACTAAAATTTATAACTGTTTAACAGTAAAAACTATACGATTCATTAAATAGTAAAAAAAGAATACTGTCCACGCTCGCTATTTGCGCCTTCGGCATTTGCGGCTAAGAGTTTTCAATACATCTCTTTGCATTCACGAATAATACGTTCCTGTTCGTACTACGATAGCAAATATTTTTTGTGGTTGAACGAGGTACGGTTTTAGGTATATGTTGGAGTACTTGCCCTTTTGAGACAAATGTAGGGGTGCTGCGTTTATAGGTGAAGGATCAGATAAGGAGATTTTGCTTCTTTCTGTTTATATTGTTTAGTTTTATAATTTTACTTAGATATATTGTGTCTGAGAGTAAAATATACAAATACAATATAAAAAATGTGTGCAAATTATAAAACTAATCATCAAATAATAAAAAAGACAAATCAATCAAAAAAGCTAAAAAATAGTGGCTATTAGGATAAAGTTTGATCAACGAAAAGTGTTCTCTTGTTTTGCTTATTTGTGCTTATGAAGTAAATTAGTTGATTAAGAATTCAGAGTAAAAAAAAACAAGAAGTTCGGTCTCGTCTGAAACATCTTCTAGAGCTGTAAAATATTCGACCATCAAATATATGAAACCAACTTTCAGTTTATGGATTAAACATAAGTGGAATTCCGTTAAGTGGTCCAATAATACAAGTATAATTAAGGATATTCTATATAAACTATATATAATGATGAAAATTGTTCATTAATTGATTTAGGCGAGATTATTTCGACCGATTTAAATCAAGTGAATTGTGATGATGATACATCGATGGCGACAAATTAAATTAATGATCTGACGTTAAAAAGTATCAACGGGTATTAAACTCTCTGAAGAACTTTTTTCTACAGATAATAGTCTTTTATTGGAAAAAATTAGGTTTTGAAAAAAAAGAAAAAAGCAGTAGTAAGCTATATAAATGAGAACGGCATGCTGGCAAAAAACCCTAATCCGACCAAAACAACTGTTTTTTTTATGTTAAAGACAAAAATAGGTAAGATATGAAGATGTTGTTTTAGAAACAAATGTATTGAAATATATTATTCTATTTTTTGAAATAAAGGACCTGCCTTGTGAAAAGGGTGCTTTTACATTAGCCATTGCAGTATTCGTGGCACTTTTATGGCATACCACATTCGTTAGTAGCGGGTGTGGACTGTTTAATGTTATGGCTGTTAACTGTGTATCTTTTACTCCTGAGAAGTGCAGGACAGCTTTTTTGTAGACTATTCTGCTAAAGAGAGATAAAGATGTCACTAAGTGGTTAAGTGGGTATTCTGGGAGAATTGGAATAATACCATCCAGGGCGCGTGATTTTTTTGAGATCACCCACTTTATCAGCCGGTAATTTTTTGAATTTTGAATTTTTTCATTTGATTTTTGTTGTATTTTTGAAAGATATTTGGTAAAATAATTGAAAGTAAAATTGTTGTTTAGTTTTTTTTATTGCACTTGAAAAAACACCTAATTCATGTCTCTTTCAGAGGTTAAAAGTAACTACATTTTATGACTTAGTTAACTTAAATGAATAACATGAATATGTAAGAAATTTTAGAATACAATTTTCTAACTGGTGGATCACTATCAAACTAACACAACCATTATTATATCGGGTTATGCGGAAAGATTGTAAGGATGTTCCTATAGTTGGTCTTTTAAAGCTTAAAAATAAAAATCTGTTTTGGATTAGTAATATTTATATACATATATTTACATTATAAATTCGCTATGTATTTACGCTGTCTAAACAAAAAACACGATTTGTCCCGTTTACGGAGGGGGTTTTATTGGACTACGGTGCAAAAGTGGTTTAGTCGTTTAATTAACAAAGTTTTGTTAACTCGGTGTGTTTTCTCGGCATGAAAGAAAGACTTTTTTCATCGGATCGTGGCTGGAGACAAACAATAAATATTTCGATATATACCCAAATATCGATATATAACCCAAAATGCAGAAAAACGTGGGCTGGCTCAGAACAGCCATCAACATCGACCGTAAGACCGAATCGTTTTAGTAAGAAGACAAAGCTGTACATTTGGTGAGATGAGATGGGTGTCGTGTACCATGAGCTTCTGAAACCAGGTGAAACAGTTAATACTGTTCGCTACCATCAACAAATGATTAATTTGAACTATGCATTGATCGAAAAGCAACCAAAATGGGCTTCAAGTCACTTAAAGCCCACTCACGCCGTATCACATAGAGCGAAAGCGGTTGGAGACACCATTTCTGGACTTGGCTGGGAACTTTTGCTCCACCAGCCGTACTCACCAGACTTAGCCTCTTCCGACTACCACTTATTTTCATCGACGTCACACGAACTTTTCATGAAACAATTCAATAATCACAGAGATGACGAAAAATAGCTTGATGATTGGACCACCTCAAAAGATATACGGTTTTTCTTGGAGGGTATCCACAATAAACTCATACTTTGAATAAACTATTTTTTACCTTTCTCTGAAATTACAGACGTTTTGTTTTAGGAAGTAATTAAGAATTATTATATCCCGATAACATTAACCGCTTAATCTGCACATACTTTGTTTACAATATTTTCATTTTTTTTTGTATAACTAGCGATTATTTCTAGTTTATTTTACTCTCAGGGTTCTTCATCTCCTGATATTCTAGTTTAGTACTCCTTTTCCTTGTAATCTTTGGTCCGTCTTTCCCCACTTTCGATACATTTTGCATTCCAAAACTTCCGCACCGTTTGTCTGTCGCAGTCCTTTACCACAGGACGGCAGAGTTGCATGCGATTATAGCCGCCATTCGACATGGCTGATTTATATGGTCATGGCTTTAGACGTTCCCTTCATCCACTCTCCGGGCGTTCAGCTTGAGCTCAGCTGATGACGGTTTATTGGCCAGAAACTGGTAATGGGAGACGCTTGCTGGCGCTTTGAATGGTGGAACGACAAAGCGCCAACGTGGAGTGCAGGTGTATTTTCTTTGTTATATATATATATATATATATATATATATATATATATATATATATATATATATATATATATATATATATATATATATATATATGTATTTATTGACTATTGGCTCTTGTTCTGGTCATTTCTGATGTTTTTGATTTTAATTATTTTCCATGCAGTATTAGGATTCTTCTTTAACTTTTTCCATTCATCTCGTTTTAATTTATTGCATCTATCTATACAATGTATAGGATTCATAGCCCGAACAGTCTGATTTTGCTTATTTGTTCACAAAATTTTCTTCATGTTTTAAATGTATTTAGGTTAAAGAGAGATACATATGTCGCTAAGTTGTTTAGAGGCAGTAAACTCAGGTATTTTTTATACAAAAAAGTAACTAAACTATATGACTATTTTACTTATTTTCTATTTGAAAAATTTGAAAATATTATAAAAATAAAATTTCCGAACTGAAGTAAGTCAGCTATAATTATGAAATATGCATTGAATTAATTTAGCAATCTTTAGTTTTATTTGTGCATGCTTATTAATCAGTACATCTTAATATATGTAAAAGCAACATTATATAATAAAAATAGAATACTCAAAGGATACTTTGAAATGTATACTTCACAGATGCTTCATATTATGTCAAACCACTTTCTGAATGAAGGAAATATCTTCGACCTCCGAAACCCGCTTCTTTTATCACCACCACGCCATAAGGGAAGTAATATAATACCGGTCCCACTCAACCCTCACCCAGATATCAACGACAGGGGTTGTTACCCTCTGCACCTGTGCGTTTACCGGGGGCTGCAAGGACGCTCTTTCACTTTTTATATTCGACCGAGGAAAGGGGAGGCACATTTTTGTCACTAGCATTAGGAACGACATTCCGGGTGTATTTCGACATTTGACTGGGTTAGTGGATGAAGCGGGTGAGGGAGACAGAAAAGGGTAAAAACGATTTAGGCCAAATGTACAGTTGATGGGGAAGTCAATACGATGCAATTTTTTATAAAGTAATTGATAAGTTGGTTTGTGTCCTTTATACATGAAATAAACCTTTAAATATAAAACTAAAATTCCTAGGTTTTAATTAAAGAAAAAATAACAGATTCCAAAAACGGGTACAGAATTTGTCTATAAAAATTTTATTAGTCTCCGTACAGTTCTAACAATGACTTTAATTTGATCAATGCTTCTATTGGGGCCTTTGGTGTGAAACACTAAACTTGAACAGATTTACAATTATCCACCAAATAATTTTTTAAACTTCTCGATGCACGTTTTGCGCTTTTGCGTTTTGCTAACCATGTTAGCATTTTCAGGCGATGATTCAATCTAGAATTTGATATTTTCACAAAAGAGACTAGCACTAATAGATTCGTTCCTAATGATTCATGTCATTATAAATAACTAAATAAAAATAACTAATAAAATGACAAGTTTAAACTGAAAAATAAAAATTTAGAAAGGTGATTCACTAATCCTTTACCTTTCTAGCGGAGAAAACAGAAAAAAATTGCATCAGTTATATGTTAACTCCAATTTCCACATAGTAGTGTAGTACAATAGTAGGTTGGTACAATATTTAGAGAAATCAATATAAAAATTACATACTGACCCAATAACAAATGACATCATTCATTAGGTAGTCCTAAAAGTAATATTCAAGAATAAATCAGGAATTTGTAAAATAATATATATATATATATATATATATATATATATATATATATATATATATATATATATATATATATATATATATATATATATTTGTGACATATAATATACTGGCGAAACAAGAACGACAATAGGAAAAATATTTATTATAATATATAATAACATATATAATATTTTATATGAACAGATGACTCAGATATAATAGATCAGATAGAACCGCGGTTATTCAATATATTTATGAAACAAACCACAACGCAGATTTTAGCAAAACAAATTTACTTATAGATAGGAAAAATAGGTTATTTATTAGATATATACAAAAGTGTCCAGATAGTAAAATGGAAAAATTGTAACTCTCCAACGCAGTAACTTTGGGTATAAAGTATAAATTAAATAAGCTAATCGTTTATTTTAATAATCCTCTGATGATGTTAACTCTAGTTAGCGCAATTCACATCGAGTGAGTGCAGTGAAATTTGGTGTGACTAAAATATTCATTATAAAACTTATAAACATTACATCTGCATTAAGTTAAACATTTACCGAAAAGTGAGAATAATGAAACAAGTAAAGAGTGATGATTCACTATCCCGTATATGAGTTTAGAAATGGTTTAACTGATTCCAAGACGGCCGAAGATGAATTGCTCGCATGAAGACGTTGACTGCAGACAATAACATTGAAAAAATTCATCCGAAATGGACAGAATGTCAGTGAAGAATATTGAATTCTGAATAACAAAAAAAAATTGCAATAGAATTGTATGCATATGATCGGAATATCTCTACTCGACGTATCTGAAATCTTCGATACGACAATGCATCTTTCGATCGAAATCGTCACTTTCGTCACTCGCATCTTTCGTCACTTTTGGATCGAAAAATTATTACCCTTCACAAATCTTATTTGCCCGATTTGACTATGATATTTTTTGTTCTATAAAACGATATCCCTTCCCATGTATGATAGTTACAGTACGAATTCTCTCAGCGACCCGAACATATCCTCCTTTGGTCTGATTGATTGACCAATATCTCACCAATAGATTACCACGCCTATATGGAAAATGCTAAGTATAGCATGTAAGTGGGAGAATTGTTATGTTTCATAATCATCTTTAAATGAATTTACAATAGCTGTGTAACAGCTTAGAGGCTACATTATACTATATATATATATATATATATATATATATATATATATATATATATATATATATATATATATATATATATATATATATATATATATATATATATATATATATATAGTATTATTATTCACGTATGGGCACTGGTGGACCACGCGAAGTACGTTTGATGTTAGCCTTCCTTTGCGCCCATACTGATTTCATTCTTTCGCTATCAGCTTTCCAAACTTTTCCAAACGTTAACCTTGTGTCTGAAACAGCCTCTATCCTAAATTTCACTTTGTGTAATAATTGCTGATCTTAGGTCCTCTTTAATTGCAGCAATCCATTTAATTATTTCCACTTTAGCTCTACTCCTATTTTCATTAAATTCGACTATTTATCTACTTAGCCTACTCGGATGTATGTGTCCGTAAAACTTAGTCTTCTTTTTCTCATATCGTTATGTATATCTGTGTATTGTTTGATTTCTTGGTTTTCTTGAAGTCGGTATGTTGTGCTATTTATTTGTTTAGGGCCTAGATTTTTCTTATGATTTTTCTTTCCTTCTTTTCAATGTCCCCGATGTCTCTCTTTCTATTCAAAATTAGCGTTTCTGCCCCATATAGACATTCTGACTTAATAACTGTGTTGTAATGTCTCAGTTTTGTGTTTTTAGATATGAATTTTTTGTTATAAATATTTTGTACAAGTCTCAATGTCGTTTCCATTTTTTGACATCTACCCTTATTGGCCGCTTTTTCCAACCCATTTTCCATGATTATTTCACCCAAATATTTGAATTGAGAGACTCGTCTGATGTTACCATAGTTTGTTTTTAGAAATGGTGTTCTTAGTTTGTTGCAAGTCATGTATTGTGTCTTTTCAAAGGAAATTTGGAGTCCTACCTTATCTGCTGTCTCTTTTAGGATTTCAGTCTGTTTTTGTGCCGTTAATATATCTTGAGCCAAAATTGCTAGATCATCAGCAAACGCCAGACATTCAATTTTGATGTTGGTTCTCCCCAGTTTAATGTGCTGGTTAATATTCAGGGCCAACTTTTTTTCACGCCACTCCTGTATTGCTTTTTTCTGGAACACATTTAAATAAGAGCGGCGAGGGTCCATCCCCTTGTCTTACTCCAGTTTTAATTTCTAAGGGTTCTGAGATGTCACCCATGAATTTAACTTTTGAGTTTGTGTTAGTTAATGTTGCTTTAATAGTTGCCAGCGTTTTCAGATCTAATCCTTATTCTTTCAAGATTTGGAATAAAAATTCGCGGTCTATAGAATCATATGCTTTTTTGAAATCCACAAATGTACAGACGAGATATTTATTGTACAGGTTTTGATGTCTTAGGATTAACTTTAGATTCAGGATCTGTTCAGGGCTGGACCTGCCCGGTCGAAAACCTGCTATATATATATATATATATATATATATATATATATATATATATATATATATATATATATATATATATATGTATATGTATATATATATATATATATATATATATATATATATATATATATATATATATATATATATATACTGTAATTTTTTTAAAACATGACATTGCCTAACGTTTTTATTTAAAGTGATACACTACTGCTTCCAAATGTAAAGTTATAGGAAATAATTTGAGTAAGAAGAATGTACAAATAATGCGTTCCTGTATTGCCAGATTTCTTCAGCAGCTACAAAAACAATATCTTTTTTAAATGGCAACACCGTGTTTATTAAAAAAAAATATTATGTCACATTTCTTTATTCGAGTAGCCGCTTTAGAACAATTAGCAAAAGCAACTAATATAGTCTGTAGTCGGCATGTCGGTAACTAAAAGAAGCTAACATAGCAATAGCAGGCCACGGAAATTAAAAAAAATCATGTTGTTTGAAAAGAACCATTATTGTCCTATAATTGTGTTATTGGGAAGATGTTGTATTTGAATGTGTATCAAAAAATAACGTTTTAATTCAGTTGCTAAGATGAACCAGTTATTTAATCAGAAATAGAAAGTTGAATAAACTTTTTTTCATGTTTAATTCTACGCGATTAATTATTAATTAATATCAACCGTATTAATTATATTATTAATTATTATTATTGATTATTATTATTAATTATATATTATATTATTATGAATTCATTTATTATAATTATTATTAATTATTAAGTAATTACAATGTAAGAAATAACTTTGCGACAAAAATATATTCTGTATGCGAATAGCAGGATATGCTTCTGATGATTGTCTCAAAAATTCTCAATTGGATAAGCGTATTTACAAGCAAGGATATCCACCTGGAAAACATTTGTCCAAGTTGCTCAAAACACTTTTGGATACAGGTATTGCGGTTACAAAATTCCAAGAATGTAGGCGACAGTAAGAAATCGGTCCATAGTACCATGTACTCGAAGTATTGAGCGACAAGTTGGAGTTTCCCATTGGACTGTACATTGATCACTAAAACAGAGATTACTCTACCCATTACAAGAAGTGATTTTTCACACTAAAAACTATTGTGAATGATTTATTTGTCAAACTAAAGGAATTAAAATTTTTTGTTCAATATTTTATCAAACTCTTCACTCGAAGCGAACAAAACTTGAAAATGTCAAATGAGAATTTGGCGAAACATCGTGAGTCTTCAAAACGAATGAATCGACACCCGGAAATATTTAGGAACAAATATATTACATGTACATGTACATTTGTGGATTTCAAAAAAGCATATGATTCTATTGACCGCGAATCTTTATTCCAAATCTTGAAAGAACAAGGACTAGATCTGAAAACGATGGCAATTATTAAAGCAATGCTAACTAACAAGGTCGAAAGTTAAATTCATGGATGACATCTCAGAGCCTTTCGAAATTAAAACAGGAGTGAGACAAGGTGATGGACTCTCACCATTCTTATTTAACTGTATTCTAGAAAAAGTAATACCGGAGTGGCGTGTAAAAAATCAGCCCTGAATATTGACCAGCCCGTTGAACTGGGGAGAACCAACATCAAAATAGATGGTCTGGTTAAACTTGCTAGATTATCAGTAATAATCTAGCAATTTTAGCTCAAGATATATTAACGGCACAAAAACAGATTGAAATCCTAAAAGAAACAGCAGA
The DNA here is from genome assembly GCA_031761425.1 of Cosmopolites sordidus. Taxonomy (NCBI): domain Eukaryota; kingdom Metazoa; phylum Arthropoda; class Insecta; order Coleoptera; family Curculionidae; genus Cosmopolites; species Cosmopolites sordidus. The sequence continues at coordinate 260,292 of JARFXV010001350.1, read as the reverse complement.
AAAGGCAGGACTCCAAATTTCCTTTGAAAAGACACAATATATGTCTTGCAACAGACTGAGACTATTTCTTAAAACAAAATATGGTAACATCAGGCGAGTCCCTCAATTTAAATATTTGGGTGAAATAATCATGGAAAACGGGTTGGAAAAAGCGACCAATGTCAATTGTCAAAAAATGAGATGTCAAAAAATGGAAACTGCATTGAGACTTACACAAAATATTTACAACAGAAAAAGCATATCTAAAAACACAAGAGAGACATTACAACACAGTTATTAAGCCAGAATGTCTATATGGCGCCGAAACGCTCATTTTGAATAGAAAGAAGGACGTCGAGGAGATTGCAAAGAAAGAAAGAAAAATTATACAAAAAATCTTAGTCCCTAAACAAATAATTAACACAACATACCGACTTCTAGAAAACCAAGAAATCAAACAATACTTAAGACTTAAGTTTTCGGACACATAAAACGGATGAATCCGAGTAGGCTAACTAGACAAATATTTGAATTTTATGAAAACAGAAGTAGAGCTAAAATAGAAACAATTAAATTGTTTACTGCAATTAAAGAGGACCTAAGGTAAGCAAATATTACACAGGGTGAAATTCAGGATATAAACTGTATCAGACACAAAGTGAACGTTTGGGAGGTTGGCCAGACAAAAAAATGTAGGAAGACCGGAGGAACTTAGTCTGACGAAAGGAAAAAAGCTCATAATGAAAGAATAAAATCAATATGGACGCAAAGGAAGTAAGGAACTGCCCCCTTAAATACCTAGAATTGACTAATAGATTAAGTAGGGAACTGTATACTGCGCATACATAAATGAGCGAATTATTTGAAATTGACTAGCTTTTCACACACACACAGAAAAATACGATAAAAATCAATATAAAAGAGCACGAATCATCGAACTACATCATCTATCATCATCCCATACATCATCCCATCGATCACTCCATATACAAAAGGGCTAACCGAGATATGAATAATCGCAAAAATTGTGAAATTAGGACTAGGAAATTAGAGATTAAACTTGAAATTAGGATTAGGAAAATAGGGAAAAAATGTATCCAAAGAAAATAATTTACCGAGAAAATATCGTGTAAATGTAGACAACTGTACATTAAAGAAACCAAATCATTTGTAAGTCCAGCTGAAGGAATTTTTGAAACCAGTCCAATGAGGTAAATCGAATAAATCAACACGAAAATCATGCACAAGACACATGTTTCCTATAATCAATGGTTTATCCAGGAGTTTGATTGGAGGAAAAGAAATTCAAGTAGATAACAATTATGACTAGCCAAGAGTAGAAATACACAATGTGTGGAAACCATTGTTAATACGGCTCACTAAGCTCAGATTACCAATAACGACCGATACATTTCAATAAACACGACAGTCATTTTTTGCTTGAAAATGGTTAGGCGATTATTCTAACTGAAACGTCATGAATTTTCGTCGATCAGTGATGAAACGTATATGATTGGTGAAAGCTACTAAACTACAAGGAGTTTGAGTCAATTTTTTCAAGGCCTAATAAGAATAATAATTCTCTATTACGGTAACGTATCCTCCTATGCAAATGCGGTAACTGAATTTTTGAAAAGAAAATTGTGTTGACTTTTTGAATTCAGTAAGACTCTTAACTCCATGAAAGCTTTCTGAGTAGTTTTATTGCAGGAAAAAAATAGCGACGTTGTCGTATTTTTACGACTTTAAGGATGTATCGTAAGTACAATTGGAGGCAAAAATATTAAATATAATAAATTCGTGTATATATTTGTTTTACAGGACATAGAAAAAGAAAATTAGTAAATAATTATAATGCTATAAAATAATGTATAATTCAAAAAAAGATTCCAGAAGATTAAAAAAAAAAGGAGCAAATTTAACCTATAATTTAGAATTAAATTAATAATAACAAATAATATGAAAAAATTTGTATTAACTTTTGGTAGTGAATATGCCTTGATTTTAAGTTTTCGTTTTTTATTATATATTTTATATATTTTAACTTTACGAACATGGAATTTTTAATAATACTTAAATATCAATTAAAACGTCTAAATATTATTCATTGTTGATAATTTTTAATGATAAATATTTTAAAATTTAAGAATATATCGGAGGTATGTCAAAATACCACAAAACGTTTAAAATTTGAAAGAATATTCTATACTCAAGGATTGAAAAATTCAAATCGATTGCCTAGGCCAATTAAAAGTAATCGCAATTTAAAATTATGGTCTTTTTATACGTGACATTAAGGATAGTCACTAACATAATAAGAAAAACACGTTACAAACATACAAAGAAAATCTCAACAATTTCAAATTGTCAGATTATGTAACATAAACTGTTTGGAACCAATTTTGCACAGTTTTATTAATAAAAAACTAATTCAGCCTCTCCAGGTTTTGTTTCACTGCATCTATTCATTTCTTTTTTAGTCATCCTCTCATCTTTCGTCACCTTAGTCTCTGTTATTTGTTCTCTCCTTCATGTGATTTCAGTTTTTTTAGACCATATATTTTCCGGAAAATATTTCGTTCTCAGATATCTAGCTTCCGATCTTCAGATTTATTAAATATCCATATCTTGCAGACATATAATTACTCTTATTTGATCGGTGCCCGGTACAGCCTCCCTTTTTTCTTGATATTGACTTCGATTTCAGACTATTCGTTAGGGATTCTGAAGTTCTATTTCCTTTTATAAATATTATATTCATTTGCCCACTTTCTCGGTATCGTTAGTGATAGTCGACTCCTGTACTGACTTACGACACAATACTGATAGGTCTTAGGTCATGAGTTCATTATGTCTCGCATCTGGTTCATGTTTTCTCGAATATTTTTCCAGTTGTTTATACTCTTCAATCAGTTGTTTGCTTGATTTCGTGATAATAACAATATCGTCGTGTAGAATGTTCCTTGACTACATATAATGCTTTTTTTATAAAAATCAAAATGTTTTCGCGCAAAATATTGCAGTTATCACAATATTGTTAAAACAGCATAATTAAAGCATTTTTGTTTTAATCAAGAATGAAGTCATACATCAGCCAAAATTGAAGTAGCAACGTCGCATTGACTAATAGATATGATTCTCACGACAGGGGGATCAAAATTGTATACTGTACGCGAATATCAAGCTAGGCATCTTATTTACGGAGAAGCTGTTGCCAACCAGATTAGAAATATGACTTTTTCAACGTATTCGAGAAAATAGGTTAAATAGTGCCAGATATTCAAATGGTAGATATGTTAAACATTTAATTTAATTAAACAATTAATTATTAATTTCTTAATGGGGCGCCAATTGTTTAAACCGTATTATTATGTGAAAAATTAGTGCTAGTAATTTCAACTTTGACATTAATTAACAATAAATTAACAAAATAATTAAACAACAATCACATCAATCACGCCATTATATAACGTCGCCAATTGTTAGGAAATTTTCAACATTTTTGACCTGTTTTCTGTCGAAATACATTTTACATTTCAGCTACATGTTTCAAGGAAACTGGATGTTCAAATTGATGAAAATAATCGTTGGTAAAATATATGAAAGTACTGTGCCTTACACACTATATAGAACTTATTTTTAGTGTGGCTAATTGGTTTTGCAGTACGAATTGATGGCTCACCAATATAAACTCAGAGAATTCAATTTTCACCACAGGTCACAATCTAATGCAGAAAGTTTTTTTGTCTGGAAATTGGAGAACAATACTAGAACATCAAAGCGTTTACTTATCAGTGAGCTCATAGAAATGGCTTGCGATATTACTCCAAGTTCCTGCCTGAGCACTATCACTGTGGATAAAATTTTTGTCAGTAGTGCTCCCATTTCTTGATCCTCCAATTTTTTTGGCTATTCCGGATATTCTGGACCATCCAAATCAAAATTTCCAGTTTGGAATTGCTGGGGCCACTTCTCACAAGTATTGTACGAAACAGTATTACATCCCTAAGCTACAAACTATGTCCTAAGCTATCGCAGAATTGTTTTAAGTTGAAAGGCGAAAACAAGGTAGTGCCTCAAATATTTTCGAACAACATGGCGACTAAAACTAATTTTTTGAGTTATTTTAACACTAGGTTCATATATTGGTGGGGTGGTTCATATATTGGTGGGGTGGGGAAAAATTCTGATTCAAATAAGTCGTACATTCGATGAATCGTAGAGGCTAAAAATAATAATTACTTCCAAGAGAGCTATTCTTGTGTGGCTCTCGTAAACTGTCATATCCCCTTTCCATAAAATTGGGGCTAAAATTACTAGAGCCACTGAATGGTATTTTTCCATTTTCCTTAATTTTCATTCTGATATATCCAACATCTTAGGTATTAAGAGTATAAGTCCAAAACAGTAACATTTCAGGAGAGCACGCATCAATTTTTTATGTGTATTTCTTAAGTGCTGAATATTTATAACTTAAAACATGCAATTCTTGTATTATAATGTAAAGATAACAACAAAAATGATTTGGTTAATAAAATATTTGACTTTTACTGTTAAGACCTGACCTGTTCGCGACTTATGTTGTTAAGAACATTGACTTTGAGGCACACTACTATCAGGCTATGTTGTTTTGAAATGACTAATACCTAACGACACCGCTTTTGAGGTGCTATTTCAGTAGGTACCTAATTGCTTAAAAAAAAAGATTATTATTATCTTAAAAAGTAGATTTTCCCTGAAGGAGAACGACAACGCCGCTACAGATGGAAGGTATTATTGAATTCCATCCAGAAAAGAAAAATAATAAAATTCAACTAGACCAATAAATTTTATTATAATAATAATAAAAAAATTAATAATTATATATATATATATATATATATATATATATATATATATATATATATATATATATATATATATATATATATATATAGATATATGCTCGTGTCGATCCACTGCAGTATGAAGGCCTCTTCAGCATGTTTCCAACTATCACGGTCCTGGGCTCTCCTGGGCCGCTCTGGACCAATATACTTAACGATGTCATCAATCCATCGTGTTTTCGGTCTTCTTCGTGGACGTTTGCGATCAAGCGGTATCCACTCCAGGATTGCCTTGGTCCATCTGTCATCCCATCGCCTCGCTATATGGCCTGCTCATCACCATTTCAATTGCTTTACTCTTCCAATGATGTCACAGACTTTCGTTTGTTCCCTAATCCGTACGCAGGACTTTCTATCCCGTCTAGTAATGCCAAGCATACATCTTTCCATTCCCTTCTTGTGCTACCCGAAGTTTTTGAATTGACTACGATGTGGGTGTCCAGGTTTCACTTCCGTATGTCATAACGGGTAAAACGCACTGATCGAAGACTTTTCTTTTCAGGCAAAGTGGGAGTCTGCTCTTAAACACAATGTTGAGCCTGCCAAATGCCTAAATAGGTGATTTCGACCTTTCTGATAAGCCATGCTCTGGGCGACTATCTTTGATCGAAGACCTTCTGTCTAAATCATATTAGAGCAAAATTCTTTTTTGACAACATCAGACTTTATTCAAGGTATAAAAATGTTGTTTCCGACATTCCCATGTCATTGAAATCTAATCTCCTCAGTAACAATATATATATATATATATATATATATATATATATATATATATATATATATATATATATATATATATATAAGTGTGTCGCATTTAAGATGAAGACACCCCCACATTTTCGCTATTTGAAGAAATACAAATTTGATTTTTTGCACAGTCAGATATGTTGATGGGTGACGTTTTTTAAGATACTCAACTTAAATCTGAACTTTAAACTAAGCCTACTACGAATTCACAAACAGGGTCAATTCTCGATATTTTGTTTTGCGTTAGATATATCGAAAAAAGTTATTAGAAAACGTTGTTCAGGATGTTATTCTAACCCCATATATCAAGTTTCATGATAAAATTAGCATTTTTAATTTTGTCATTATTTTGGTCTATATACAATTTTTTTACAGCAGAATCGTAAAAGAATCGAAAAATGTATTCGAATAGACGGAGGACTAGTTGTGAGAGATCACATTTGATAGTTAATTATTTGTATTATGAAAATTATCGTTATATACCATATACTTTTTCCTAAATTTGATCAATTACCAAAAATTGTTTTTCAATAATAATAAAATAATTATTCCTTTGTAAGTGCTATTTATTTTACTGAAATATTTGAATACATGACACTATTGACAATGTGTCAAGTTTTTACTCACCATGGCACACTAATTATCAAATTAAACAAATAAACTTGTAATAATTTTGAGAAAATGGTTACCCCCTCCTTAATGTACCATAATACCGTAACCACCTTATTTCAGTCCGTTTGAATGGAACGTCGTCAGTATCTTTTTTTTTTATGAATAACTTTGTTTTAAAGAGGCTTGCATAATTATAGAACTCTTTGTGTGTCATTTCAATAACATTAAACTTTTGTTTTTATCCAGTCCCCCTTACTAACTGGTACCAGTGGTGGGTATGTGATATTAGCACCTTTGGCAGAATTTTCTTTTGCTTCTCAATCAAGCCATGATCGATGTCACATTGCAGGTGACTATGGCCACGTACTATGAATTTGTGATCTATCGTAGTCAGTCCTATCTTGTTTTGCATTAAATTTAGAAAAATCGCGGCCACGTGCGAGTTCCGATTTTGACCACCCCATGAATCGGATTACATTATCACGTATTCCACATTTTCTGGCTATTCCAATAACTATTTCGCTACACACGAAGCAATTTGGTTGGCTTCGCTCCCTTCTTCGGCCTCATACCACATGTAACATGCAACACGTCCTCATCAACATTCAGGAAACGTCAACTTGAACGTTTACAATTGCCTTTTATCGAAAGCCACATTTGAGTTCAAAAATGGCATTGGTAAACATTATTGAAGGGCAAAGGTATCGCACCTCTTAGTAATGTCTTTTTTAACAATATGTTTATCAGTATTTTTCATCGTATAAGCATAATCTGCCTCCTTGTTGCCCATTCATTTACTGTTTTTAAAGAGATTCTAATATCTTCAGAGGAGTGTTTAATTTGTATTGCCAGCACATAACACCTGTAATTAATTGTGGTCCACCTTAGGAAGCTTAAAAGAAAGCTTCAAATCATGAAATTATTTTACATGGATGGTGCGACATGCGGGAGAGGTTACAACGTTTTTATACAGGTCGTATAAAATTGTGATGTTCAAATGAGCTGGTAAATATTTTGTATCCATAGTTCTACGCGTATAATGAGACTCAAAAGATGTAAAGAATAATATATGTTTTCGAATTTCAGATAATTTGTTAGGTGGGATTTTACTAACAGTGGGGTCTTAACATCTTTGATCAGGGTCTGAAACTCCAGTTATAGATGAAGTGAGGTTATTATGAATAGCAAGAGTAAGAAACATTTATGTTTGTTGAAGTAGATTAGGTTGCAACCTTCCAAACATATTCATTGTTACCAATAGTACACGTTAGAATTTCTCGTCGGGTCTTACCCTTAATACACAACATAGTTTTTTAAGGATTCGTTATGTTATCAGGTGCAAATTAAAAAAATAATTATTTTAGTATTTTCTATTGACTTAGGAACATGAAGAATAATGGTAAAGTTATTCAAGGAACGAAAAAACGGAAACAGATGATTTTTGACTTACACTCTTAGTAACTAACACATATACAGCTTCTTCTAAAACGATTTCATTAATGATATTTTTGTCACCAGTGCTTTTAGTATTTCTTAGTATTTCTTAGTATTTCTATTATCTATCTTATTTCACCTCCTGTTGAATTTGTTGTTTGGGTTCCATCTATGGTATAAATTTTAATTCATTGCCTTGTTATTCCGGTGATTGTATCGTATTACTGTTCAAGATTTTTTCAATGTTGCTTCCATCGATTTAGGATTTTTGCTAGTTTTCCTTCTTCATCTCTACAGTATAACATGTTTAACCTGAATCCTTTATTTTCTTTCTTTACATCCTGCTAGAAACTTCTCTTATGCAGACCCTCCTATTATAGGAAAATTTCCGATTATAACTAAGTATCCATTGCCATTACCAAACATCAAGGAAATAATTTAAAGAAAGTAAATAATCACTCATTCCACATTCTACGTGAATGAACGACCTAACCTTAGCAATTGTACCACTTCCAACGACGCAATACTCGATTTCGTTTTCAATTACGTATCGAATGCGATTGTCGATTAGAACCAATCGATTCCCAAGTGTGAACGTTCCATTAATTATTCGTATTTATACTTTTTAATTGGGTCCCCATTTAGGTTAGCGCTAGTTGGAGAACAGCAGCTTTCAAGGTCTCTGGGGCATTCATTAACCTTTAAAGGTCAGCGAGTCGATCTGAAACGATGCGCGCACGGATTTTTTGGTAATTGCTGTGTTTTTTTTTTGTTTGGTTTCGTCTTTCTAGCTTGTTGTTGACGGTGTGCGATGATGGTTCGTCGAGCTGAGGAACTCGGACTTCAGGGACCCGTGACGCACTACGTCTATTTGCGTGACTTTTTTATAATTTCTTTTCGAGATGGATTGTTTAACAATGATAAAACATCCGGTTTCGGAAATAATATAACTATTTTTATCTGTGATTTTCGTTTTTTTTTTTTTGGTGTAAAGAATTTTCCAATAAAAGTGTCAGAACTTTGAAATGTAATACCGGCAACACTGTTTGAAATGTAAATGTCACTCATAGACCGCTATGTTTAGTATATTGTGTCAATTCATCATAGAAAAATACTATATTCAATAGCGTAGAGCGGCGAACCCCACTGAGGTTCCATGGGAAAAATTATCTGTTCCGATTGGCCAATGAAAGTCTTCAAGTAATTCAGGAATTATCTCTTCGTTCTCAGAGAGTCATGATTTGGTGCGATTTTTGGAGTGAAGGAATGACATGACCTTATTTTTTTAGAAGATGCTTATGAAGATCGTGTTAGTGTTAATGATGAATCTTATATGAATATGCTATCGGAATATCTTTGACCAAAACTGGTAAATGAGGATATAACAATGTCTTCTTTCAACAAGACGGCGTAACTACATATCTCACCAGATAACCAATTATTCCAAGAAAAGTTTTCTGGACGTGTTATTTCGAGATATGGTAATATCAACTGATCACCAAGATATCACGCTCTTGGATTATTTTTTGTGGATTAATTAAATAACTGATTTACAGAAATCAACCCCGAACAATACTTGGCCTTAAATGAAATGCGATATGTGTGAAAGAGTAATTGGAAATTGGTTCTTCAGAATGCATTACACCAGACAAAGGCGAGGGGATATTTGAAAGACGATATTTACGACAGATTATCACCTGTAGTTATCATTCCGCTTCATTTTAAAATTCTGACTCTCTTATTGATCAAACATTCATATACCTTTCTTATTGTTCAAACTTTTATAATGAGTAAAAATGGAATAAAATACATCGGTATATATTTAAACAAATATGATCGATATCATTTTTAAATAAATTATAAGTAAGACAATAATATGTAAACAATTTAGAAAATTAACCTGGAGGAAAGCAGATCATATTTCTAGCCGAGTACTCATAGTATATTCTTTCAGATCCAAGATTAGCGGGCGTGTGATCTTCTGTGAGAAAGTTCGAAGGCATCCATTCTAGATGAGATGACGCGATCATATTCTGGACATTCAAACTGGACAGGAGGAGATGAATTTGTTTCTAGGCCTCGGTCCTTGATATCGAGGAATAGTTGTCCTCATCGGATTCTGTTACAATCAGTCACATCCCATTGATGACTACAATTAAAGCTTTTTAACGTTTCATGGTGAATGTCGTTGCAATGTTCTGACCTCTTCGCCTACGATCTACGATAATATACACTCTTCTAGACGATGGTTATCCAGCCTGGCCAAAAAGTCCGTCAACATAGACGCCTTCTCCCAACGGGAATCTGGATAAACAATTTCCCCACTGAGAACTACTGAGTCATATTTAAACTTGTCATCATCCATCAAAGAAAGAAACATTTCGGGTAATAGAGCTGCATGGACAGTAGTACTTAAAAAACTAATCTTGTGAATTGTGGTTTGAGAGTTCTCGGCAAGCTACATCTAGCTTTAAGAACAACCAATATATGAGCCTGAAGAGAAATTTGTATGCTAAAATTTTTGTTTAAGTGTGACAGTAATGAGGAGTATTTGCAGCAGCTTGTTTCAATAATTTTTGTGTCTGAAATATACTAGTACTGAGATGGGATTTTGATTCTTTTAAAACTAATGGATAAAACGTTTTTGATCAGAATTTAACAAATGCGGCACCCATCTTGCACATAGCCTTCTCAAGCCCAATTTCTTTTTCAAAATATGAACATCCATTGTTGTTACCCAGTTGAGATGCCCATTACATTAACAATTTCACTCAAAGTCAATTGTCTGTCATCCATAACCATATATGTATAGAATTAATTATTTGTTCAGTAGTTGTACTTATTGAACGTTCAGAACGAGGATCATCATCGACGACCACGTTAAAACTCCCCTGCCACTTACAAACCATTGTTTTTGAAGAAATAGACTCCCCTAATACATCTACCATTTCACTATGAGTTTTCATTGCCTTTAAACCTTTTTTTAAAAATAATTTTTTAAAAACGAATAAAAAACGAATAAAATTTAAAAATAATTTTTTTAAAAACGATTTTCAATAATTTCCATTTTCCAAATAACAGTGATACGTTTACTTTAAGCTGCTGTTATTGTACGAATGAATTAACAGATGCTGGAATACGAATTAATTAACAGAACAGGATGGAACTTCAAAATGTAGTAGATTATATAATTTTTTATTTCTCTATAGGTGCCGCTCCGCAAACTTTATAATTATTCTAGTATATGTTTAATTTTTTTGGATCAAGGATTGAGAATGATTATATTCGAAATGTTTGTCTGAAGTATGAAGGTCGTTCGAAAAGTTCTAGGGTTGACACAGACACAGAGATTAAGTATGATTCGATAGATTGCTCCGAAGTTTGAAACGCGATTGAAATTGTTTATGACGATCAAGCAAAAATGCCTAAATAGTAACCTTGAGCAAGTAAATTATTTGCCATTTCAGTAACCGTGGATCAGTGGAATGGGCAACAGCGTGCGTTACCCATAACAATGTTTTATAAAATGTGATAGTTTAGAAGCTGCGCAGAGGGAGTTCCGATGTTTTTATAACTTAGGACGTCATGGTGCCGTCCCATCAAAACACGCGATTTTGTGTCACCTTGTATGTATATATATATATATATATATATATATATATATATATATATATATATATATATATATATATATATATATATATATATATATATACTGGTAGATTTGCTTGGACTGCTGAGTGTCATCACACACCCAACCGTTGGGTTCCACAATCTCATGTGGAACACACAACAACCTGCGTCTCCGCTTAAATGAACACTTTTGTTGGTTGCTTGACCAGGAAGGAGCCCCACCTATCCCTTCAACTCACATATGTTTCGTCTCTGGAGATTTCGACTCTTCAGGGCGCCGACATATACCATACCATCAAGAATAGGGAGACCTTATCCACAGCCAACAACCCATGTTTTCGCCGACCTTCCGTTGGATGGAATATATATATACTGTTAGATTTTCTTGGACTGCATCAAATGAGACAGCAGTAGCAGAGGGTCATCACACAACCAACCGTTGGGTTCCACAATCTCATGTGGAACACACAACAACCTGCGTCTCCGCCTAAATGAACACTTTATGATGGCGCTAAGCTGTTACAAATACTCCTTATTAATATCATACTTGAACAAAAATGTTGTCATAAAAATTTCTCTTCAGGCATATATATATATATATATATATATATATATATATATATATATATATATATATATATATATATATATATATATATATTGGCTGTTCTTAAAGCTAGATGTGGCTTGTCGAGAACTTTCAAGCCACAATTCACAACAAGATTTTTTTTTTTTGAGTACCACTATCGATTTAGCTCTATTACCCGAAATGTTCCTTTCTTTGATGGATTATGACAAAGTTAAATATGACTGAGTAGTTCTTAGTGGAAAAACCGTTTTTCCATAGAGATTCCCGTGGGGGAGAAGGCGACTATGTTGACGGACTATTTGGCCAGGCTGGACGACAATACTAAAAATAAAATGTTTTTTTTCCATCACTTTTGGTTTTATTGGATTATTAAAAAAGTCTCGTTTTTTGTGTCATATATATATATATATATATATATATATATATATATATATATATATATATATATATATATATATATATACATACACATCGTACGTGCGCCTGTTTTCAATATTTTGAACTTTCACTTTTTCAGAAACAAATATTTTTGTATTCAAGGTATTTTTCAAGAAACACGTCAAATAGTAATCTTGTGTTGCAATATCTAGGAAATATGATAAGTTCGATAATAAAACTCATTCAACTTTGAAACACTTTTAGTTATTATTCAGTTTACCGTTATCGCGGTGAAAGCCGACAAATTTAAAATTCATTACATTTGATGACATTATTTAATTTATTCGACTAATTATAATATAAATCCGTATTGGTTTAAGATCTTGCCAAATAAACAGGGCAATGCTCTTTAAATTTAAGTTAGATGTATTAGATGAGAGATATAGTAGTTTGCTCTGTTCAGATATAAATATATTTTTTTTATTTGAAGTGATATACTAGTACTTCCAACTGCAAAGTTGCAAGAACCAACTTGACTAAGCAAAATCTACAATAATGCTTTTCAGTGTTGCCAGATTTCTTCAGTAGCTATTAAAACTATATTTCTTTAAATGGAGTAGCCGTTTTAGAACAACTTGCAAAAACTTTTGTAACATGATTTATGGAATTTGTTCCCATGTAGCCTAAATAGCATATTTAAAGTACTCCATATTTGAACATTGTCTTGATTTACTATAAACTCGTCCTGAAAGCACCCCAGACATTTTCAATGATATTCAAAACTGAAGAAATACCAGGTCAGTTCAATTCTCAAATATTATTTTGCTCGAAACAATCCGTTAACTTTTGTTCTTCTAATAAATATTTATATTCTTGAGTGTCTACTTGATTGGAAAGAAACACTAACTTGCACACGTAAACTTGTCATTTCACTAAAAATTGTTTTTCCTTCCTGAGATTATGAAAATTAAAGGAAAAACAGTCAGGCCCATTGAAATTGAATTTGAACATTCCTAACTCTTGGTAGCCATTTAGCTTAAAAGCTCTTGCAGTCTTATATGCATTCAATGGAAATCTCAGAATGAGTCTTCCGAGAGATGAAGAGCAATATTTGTTTTATATTCTAATAAAGATCAATTAAACATTAATTAAAGACATTTCTCAGGTAAATTGGCAATTTGCTCCTAAATATTATGTTGAGACTACCAAATACTGGCCAACCACAATTAATACACTGTTCCACCTCCCTGACGGTATCCCTTTCCATTGAAATCATATATACACACCACTAGCTCCATTTATTGAAACAAACATATAATCTGAAAGCTGTACATTTTCTTTATAAAACGAGACTACTATGATTAGAATCGATAAACGGATTGTCAAGATATAGCCCTTAAAGTGGCAGTACCTTTTGTCACCTCTTCAGAAAAATACGATGGAACCAAGAGCTAATATTCAATTTTGTTTCTAGTTCGGTAAAACTTTTACAGAAACATTTTTACATAAAAAAAGTGGTGATGATTGTCTATCCCGTATCTGTGTGTTGAAGTGGTACAAGTGATTCTTCGATGGTCGTGATGCTTTGGAAGACGACCGAAAGCCAGGCCGGTCAAGCAATTAAAAATCCTGATGAGTTGGTGGACAAGTGCCTGAAATAATGATCGCTTTCTCCACGAATTCGACTGTGAGATGAAAAGCGGAGGAACTAAATGTATTATAAGACATATTTCACGAAATTTTGGCAAAGGATTTAAACAAACGGAATGTCTGTGCTTGATTTGTTCCTCACGCCTTAAATGAGAACCCAGAAACTGCTCGCTTTGAACATTGTAAGGACCTTATTAAAACAGCCAGAGGGAACTGAACATTCGATTGTAACTGGTGATGAAATTTAGTGCTTCAAGAACGATCCTCAAACAAAACACCAAAGTGGTACGTGGAAGTTCCGCTATTTTTCCGTCACAGTATATATATATATATATATATATATATATATATATATATATATATATATATATATATATATATATACAGGGTGTCCCATAACTTATCCGTCATAGAGCAATAGTAGAGATTGCTAGTGATCAATGGTGATAGTAGAGATCAAAATAAGAGGATTTAGTCAATAAATGTGTTGGCAAATGTTAGTCATTAAAAAGATACAGGGTGTTGAAAGTGAAACTAAATTTTCGAAAAATTGAGATAATTTAAAAAAAGTTGAAGATATCAGGTTCAAAATCGGAGTAGTTGGGTTTTCAAAGACGACAAATCCGAATTTGGTACTACCTTGAAACTAGTTCCTAGAGGGCGCTTGCTACCTACTTTGTGATGAATTAACTCGTTCATATTTTTCACTCTAAAAAGCTGAGAATTTTTGACTTTAAAATAGAGAAGCGTTATAATTTCTACGTAAAAAAGTCTAACTAACCTGAATCATCCAAGATCGACAAATTTTTCAAATAATTAGGGAAAACAGGTTCGTTTTATTACAACAATCCTGGTGGACGACCGAAACGTATAATAGTAGATCAAGAGGAGGACATTTTGGTTAGTATCGCGGAAAATCGTAAACTATTTCTACCATTTTTCGTCTGTTCAAAATTTATGACCACCAGATTTGCAGGCTACATCAGAATTTTGTCAAAATCTACTACATAAAAAATACCCCATGTTCCAAAAAGACCCAATGTTCCTGAAAAAGTTATTGTTTACTGACGAGGCAACGTTTACTAGACGCGGAATTTGTAACTGGCTAAATAATCATTATCACACCTTGGAAAATCCACACCTACTAAGAGAATGACATTTCCAGCACAAATTTTTAATTAACATTTGATGCATTATCGACAACTTTTTAATCGGCCCATTTGAGTTTCCACAAAGACTGGAATAATTTATTGGACGGTATACCTCATAACTTAAGACAAGATATGTGGTTCATGCAAGATGGGGCACCACCGCATTTTTCTGTTGCAGTCCGATTTGAATTAACGTTTTCCACATCGATAAATTGAGCGCGATGGTAAGTTTTCTTACCCACCTCGTAGCCCAGACATTAATCCGTTAGACTTTTATTTGTGGGGTCATAAGAAGTCTTTAGTTTTCCATGATGAAATCAGTACATGAGACGAACTTTTACAAAAAAATCAACAAGCGGCCAATGTTATTAGAAAAGAAGAAAATATCTTCTCAAATGTGAGGCGTCACTTAACAAAGATCCTGCGAAAGTGTATTGAGGTAAACGGTGGACACTTTCAACACCAATTGAAGTAAATTTAAAAAAATTCATATTTTAAATAGTCTGTTGTATTTTTGATGTCTTAATGCTTTTTTTCCTCATATTCAACGCATACTTTCCGAATTGCAGATTTTTCAGATATCGATAAGATATGCGATAGAATATTCAAACCCAAATAGGGTATACCCGACCCGACCAAGGATATCTTTTTTACGTGGAAATTATAACTCTTCTCTATTTTGAAGTCAAGATATTCCCAGCTTTATAGGGTAAAAAAATATGGGCGGATTAATTCCTCACAATATAGGTAGTAAGCGCCCTCTAGGAACTAGGCTCAAACTACCTTTAAAGGTCAAAGTCACCTTTATTACACCGAAGAATCAAATTATCAAACTTCAATCATTTTATAACCGTTATATTAAATTATCTCAACATCTTTTTAATATTTGCCAACACATTTATTGACTTAACCCTCTTATTTTGAACTTTATCACCAGTTGCTCTATGGCCCATAGTAGGACACCCTATATATATATATATATATATATATATATATATATATATATATATATATATATATATATATATATATATATATATATATGTTACATGTAATATTTTCACGGATGGTAGATAATGTTTCTAAATCATTCCGGGTGTCGATCCGTTGATCCTGTGAAGAGTCACGACGTCAGCGGACAACACTTGAAAATGTCATTATTAGTATTTCCATTATATGTCATGGTATAAATATATATATATATATATATATATATATATATATATATATATATATATATATATATATATATATATATATATATTATAACATATAGTGAGCCCTCGTAAAATACATGAAGAATATCCCCACTTTAAAGAGTCTGTCTTTCAAGACAAATAAACTTTGACTTAAAACCAGATATTAAGAACAAAATACGATCTGGAATAAAGCTTCGAAACGGGTTTTTAGGACTGACGTAGGTGGTAGTACCTCCAGTTACGGTGACATTTAATGGCACATTTCAACGGAATAAATATTCTTTTGGGATACTTAGAGACCCGGGTCGGTATCGGGTTCGAGATAACAGGTTTGTTACTTTTCGAGTATTTTCTTTTTTGGGGTTTCTTTTCTTCTTTCGTTTAATTGATTCATTGCATCGGAATGTTGGTAGGACTGCTTCTGTTAAAATGAAATAAGAAGAGGTTGTTGTTTAGATTTATTATGCTGAAGAGTATTTTTTTTTGGGTTGGTTGGTTTAACCAAATAATAATTCTCGTTTATACAGGGTGGCCCAAATTTAAATTGAATTATTTTTTTGTTTTGTGAAGAGTTTATCAGTTATAATCTATGATTTTTCGATTAGAAGATATAAAATACTATATAACTCTAGCTGCAATAAAAACATCATACAACTGTTGAATATTTTCGGATGGATCTCGTTCAACATGCCAACAAACAGAGCTTTCTAGCTCTGATGGTCAAACCATCTTATACATGTTCATATAACAGTAGAAGGAGTAATCTTTTTAACTTAGTAGGATGCATAATGTACCTCATAACATAATGAAAACAACATTTTTAAATCCTTTACTGGTAAATAAATAAAAAAAATAGTGTCGGACAGAAACACGATTTTCAACCAAAACCGTAACAGAATATTCAGGTCCTCTTCTAGTTTCGGCCGAAACCGAAACTCACGTATTTGGATTAGAATTTGGTTAAATTTACATTAGATCCTGAAACTTAGTGTTTTTTTCTAGTTTTGTAACAGATTATTCGATTAACTTAAATAAAAGCCTTCAATTCAAGCAAATCACTTTATTTCTGGAATGCAATGTAAGTACAAAAATATTTAGAAAGAAACCCAAAACTAACAGTTATAGTTTTATATATAACTTATATTCATTTTTAAGTCTTCGCAATCAAATAGTCTTTTCAAGAAGTATTTGTTACTAGTATGTTGATAAGAATAGGTTCTTCTATAATGTATTATGTATGGTATTCTATTAAAATAACTTCCTAATTGAAGAATAAGTTAACAATTAAGTTAAGGGGGTCTTACATTTGGCACCTTTATACTAACAGCCTCAGAATAACGATAATTATCATATTTTCGAAAGGAAGAAAATTGAATGAATGCAAAAACAAAAGTCTACAAAAGTTACAAAGAAAAAACTAAAAAATAATAACTATCTATAGATAGAAGCAACATCAAATACTTTAAATATTAAGTAACAACATCAAATATTTTAAATATTATTATTCTTTAAATATTAAGCTAACTCAGTAACTCTAGCAATCATAATTAACAAACCTTATATTTTGAGCTAAGAGAAGAAGTTTTTCCGCATTTTCACAGAGTAAATTATTTTGACAATCTGCGTAAATTTGTACAGCAGTACTGAACATCTGTTTGGTATGAATGCTGGTAGATGGGGCAAAAAGGTACTTCAAAATGGCTTTTTAAAAAAATCTATTCTAAGGAGTTCGATATGCATTACAACTCCATGAGTATATGTCAGCTTTGCGTTGTAACAGTGGCTCTGATAGATAACACTGGATAGTCTGCGTAGACATTGAAGTTTGATTCTGAAATTCTATTGTGTCTGAATCTATCTGCATCTGATCGTGGTCGTGAGTATCCCATAGACTTTCCTTTTCCTTCTGAATATTGGTAGCAGGCAGTATCGGTTCTGCAGAATAGTAAGTATTGTCTGAATGATTGTGGCGTGTTCATATATATATTTTTCCTTTATTTGAGTTTTTCGCCACTACCTAAAACTCAAAAAATATTTAAAATACCTGTTCTTATGTAAAGAAAATTAATAATGTCGACTTTATCGGAAGTAAGGCATTTCGATTTAAATCTTGGGTCGAGTAATGTTGCAGCCATGAGTAAAGGATGTCCTTTAACATAAGAGATTTTTGTTTGTTTAAAGATTCATGCAGTATTTCTTATATTTATCAGGGTCTCACTTTCATTTTCGCATGGAACTTGCAATTTGCGATTCTACGGTAGCAAAGGTATTATTATTATAAATGCATGCGTCGTTGAAAGATAAGTCCAGTGTGGCTTGGTAGAAAAATGTCGGCATATCTGTGAGGTGTTTTATAGTATCCCAACTCTGAACGGCAAAATGTGGTAAATCCACCATGTTGAACACTATACAAGTTTACTGCTCTTTTTTATTCCAAAGGCCACTACAACATCAAGTATGTCCATCTCCCATCGACATCTTGCACCAAAGTATGTTTCGGCAGGCAATTTTCTGTAAGGTTGTTCATTGTGCTGTAAATGGACCACGATTTTTCTACAATTTTTTATTATGGTATTGGTTTGTTCATTTGAGAAAAGGGAATGTCTTATCACCAACTGCATCGTGTGTAACACACAACCTAAATATTCGCAGTGACCATGCATGGCACAAACTATGTTCAGTGCATTGTCACGTAACACCAGAAAAATCTTGCCGGTTAGATTCCATTCATTAACCATCTCTGTGAGTTTTTGTTCGATGCATTGTCCGATATGATCTTGTTCTAGCACGGTTGCACCCAATATAACTTTCAGACGTCGATGTTCAGTGAAAAAAGGACCTTTAAGCTGAGGAGTGAACACGTTTTGCTTGCGTTGATGTATGTATCGGTGGAAGCACTTAACCACACGCATTTTACGATTAAATCCTCCATTTTGAGTTTCATTTTCTTATAAATACGTTTATAATAATCAGACGTTTTTTATACAAATTTACTTATGATTTATAAATAATTTTTGAAACCGAAACCGAACTGTGGCCGAAACCCAAATCAAAACCGAAAAATCGGGCGGATACTAGTAAAAAATATATCAATTTTAATTTTGAAGATCTATAGAGTGAGTAAATTTACAATTTAGCTTAAATATCTATACTCAGTATTACACTTATTCATTTCTCAGTATATAAGAAAAGTTTGGGTCGTTAGATTTTTAATTCATCGTTGGCGTTAATATTGATGTAGGTAGGAGATTCTTAGTTCAACTATTAATAAATAACCAAAATAATGGTAATTTTTGACAAGGTTCAGAATAAATTTTATTTTAATATAACAGTGATTATGAAATATTCCTTATTAAATGAAGGAGGTACAGAAATCAAGGATAATTTCAAAATATAAAAATGTTATTAGTCTTTAAAGCTGAAAAATGTTAATGTTAATATATTCATTTGCAAGACACTTTTGCTTTGAGCAGAACTAAGTCGATCGATGTTTTTTGTTTTTTTTAAATCGTTTTTTTTGAGCCACTAAGCAAAGCATTCAGCATTCAAGCATCATTCATTGATCTTAATGTTAAAATTAATGAGTAATATTTTGAACTTTCTAATCTTGAACTTTCTAATCAATAGCATTTCTTTTCGTGAACTGGATTTTTCTAGTGCGTTCTGAAAACGAGTAACCAAAATGGAGATCTGTTATCAAGATCTGCGAATCTCTCCACCCTCCTGTTATCTTAAAGAAATAATTTACATTAATATACCTCAAATACTAGAGCAGGGATGATAAAATTCAGCAAGAAATAAAGACAATACAACAAGAATCACTAAAGTGATTTGTGTGAATGCAAAAATGGTCACCATTTATTTTGCATATTTGTAAAAGTATATTAATTAAAAAATACATACATTTTATGAGTTCGATAATAAATCTTTAGATTAGTTTGCTTATATTTTTATAATAGATACTTATATAGATAATAGATACATACTTTTATATAGGATTCTATATAAATACTTATTTTAGTTAACGATATCTAATAATTATATTATATATATATATATATATATATATATATATATATATATATATATATATATATATATATATATATATATATAACAAACTCGAAATACAAATGCCGGTGTGTGTGTGTGTGTGTGTGTGTGTGTGTGTGTGTGTGTGTGTGTGTGTGCGTGTGTGTGTGTGTGTGTGTGTGTGTGTGTGTGGGTGTGCGTGTGGGTGTGCGTGTGGGTGTGCGTGTGGGTGTGCGTGTGGGTGTGCGTGTGGGTGTGCGTGTGGGTGTGCGTGTGGGTGTGCGTGTGGGTGTGCGTGTGGGTGTGCGTGTGCGTGTGGGTGTGCGTGTGGGTGTGCGTGTGGGTGTGCGTGTGGGTGTGCGTGTGGGTGTGGGTGTGGGTGTGGGTGTGCGTGTGGGTGTGCGTCTGGGTGTGCGTCTGGGTGTGCGGGTGGTTGTGCGCGTGGGTGTGCGCGTGGGTGTGCGTGTGGGTGTGGGTGTGCGTGTGGGTGTGGGTGTGCGTGTGGGTGTGCGTGGGTGTGTGGGTGTGTGGGTGTGTGTGTGCGTGTGTGGGTGTGTGTGTGCGTGTGTGTGTGCGTGTGCACGTGCGTGTGCGTGTGCGTGTGTGTGTGTGGGTCCCAAAAGAAAGTTTTTGGTTGATACAGCGATCGAAATACATATTTTAAGAAATTACTTTTTAAAAATAATATAATACTACTGTACTTTTAAGAATTGGGTTCCATCAATTTCGAGCTGGAAATTTTAACTTAAATGAAGCAAAATGTTTGAGACATCAAGAAAAAGTGGAGGATAAAGAATTGAAAACACTGCTGAAAAAAATCCTCGTCGGTCATTGATAGAATTGCAATGGGATCTGAGAGTTACACTGCAAGAAATTTCTAAATGTTTACACAAATCATGGAAGATTCAAAAGGAGAGTGGTTGGGTTCCCTATGAGCTCCCAGCATAGAATAAGGGTAGACCTCCTAATGTTGTTGTGTCATTGCTCTCTTCGGATTCAATAAAAATAACTTCCTGCATAAAATTGTGACCTGTAATAAAAAGTAGATCCGCTACGATAATTCAAAGAGGCAAAAATTGTGGGTTATTCCTGTAATACAATGTATAGGGTGGCACCAGTTGAAGGTCATGGATTATGAGTTGCTTCAAACTAGTCAAACGCTCACTGCTGACCGTAATCACAGTACAACGCACTGCCACTTACAATAAAAATGACTCTGAAAACAATAATCGGTTTGGACTGGGGGATTTTATCGCACCCGGATAATTATCCAGACTTGTTCCCTTTAGATGTTCATCTCTTCTGAGCCCTGCAACATCCACTATATAATAGCTTCACATCTTCTGTCAAAGTCGAAAAAAGTCTCAACGAAATAGTCTCTCTTTGATTTGGCATTCAACAGTAATCTGAAAAGGGGCGATAGTGAGGTAGATTACTTAAAGATTACTTTTTTTTGTAAATAAATGTCAAAGGTAGTCAAAGATGGCCGAAAAGGAAGTCGAGGGCCCAGTATTAGGGATTGTTTTGGTGTTTGTTTTTAATATTGTAAATCAATGAAGTTTTGTTGGGTTGGTGTTGGGTTCTTCTTGCGTAACCCTGTATGAAATTTGTAAACTATTTTTAATAAATCAAAAATAAATTTGAAAATTAATATAGGGCTGTGATGTACCAGTTCTGTAAATATGACACCGTAATTTGCCCATAGATGGCTCTAGCTGTTAATGTAGTTACCGTCAAGCTGCGTCATTGGTGCCATTTTCTTGTTGCCATCTGACAAAGATTTTCAACTCAAAACAATACTAGGTTCATACAATAACATAGTTTGTAATAGCGTTGAATATGTCGAATACTGTGCCTGAAAACTACGATTTGCGGACAGCATTAATTTTCTGTTACCATTTGAAGAAAACTGCTGCAGAATCGCATTGAATGTTTGTTGAAGCTTACGGTAAGCACGCTCTTGATAAATCACAGTGCTTTGAGTGGTTTAAAACATTCAAAAGTGGCGATTTTAATGTGAGAAAGGAAGAACGTGAAAGACCACGGAAAAAGTTTGAAGACAGTGAATTGCAAGCATGGTTGGATGAGGATGATACTCAAACAACTCGCGGATTGATTAAATGTGACACGAGAGGCCATCTCTGTACATTTGAAAGTCATGGAAATTATCTAGAAGGTGGGGAAATGGGTTCCACATAAACTGAATGAAAGAGAGCAGGAAAACCGAAATAACACTTACGAAATGCTGCTCGCTAGGTACAAAAGAACCTACCTATTTCTCCATAAAATTGTGACTGGCAATGAAAACTGGATATATTTTGAGAATCCTAAGCATAAAAGATCATGAGTAACTCTAGGCAAACTATCGACATCGATTGCAAGGCCAAATCGCTATAGACGGGAGACAATGCTCTGTGTTTGGTGGGATCAGAAAAATGTGATCTATTATAAGCTGCTAAAACCTGGCAAAACCGTTAATATTCAATGCTACCGACAACTAATGATCGACTTAAATCAAGCTTTGGGTGAAAAACAACCAAAATCAAAACCGACCGAATTGACCGAATATCAAAAAAGCCAACACAAAGTGATTTTGTTACATGGTAATGCACCATCACACACAGCAAAAGTGATCAAAGAAACGATTGAAGCGTTTAGGTGGAAAATATTTCCGCATGCGGCACACTCATCAGACTTGGCTCCATCCAATTACTACTTATTTGCATCGATGGGACACGCATTTGCTGAGCAGCACTTCACTTCTTACGAAAATGGCTCGATGACTGGCTTGCCTCAAAAGAGCAACAATTTTTTGGTGTAGTATCCACAAATTGTCGGACAGGAGGGAAAAATGAATACCTAGCGATGGACAATACTTCGGATAAAATATTTTTTATCCTTTTCATACAATAAACGTGTATTTTCTATACAAAAATTCCAGTTTCATAATTTTCATAAAATAAAAATTGTATGCTACTTTAATTTATTCATTGGCAATATTTCTATTTTAATTGTATATTTAATGTTCCTTGTATAATAAATATGGACTAAACATAATGTGAAATATAAGTTTGTACTGTTACTAAAAATGCGACACACTGTATATCATGAATAACGAAAAAAGACGTGGTGCTGTTTATAGTCCTCTTTGCTCGGTACTAATAAAACGAAATTTAACCGGAAGATAACGCTACGAATGTTAATTCGAGGTCTCATTGTTAAAAAGATATCCCACCTGTGTAAAATTGCTTTATTATTATTTGTACGATGTATTGTTTTCGGAGTTTTGTTAGTGTTCCAATGTTAAATAGATGAAAAAAAATCACCGGATGTTATGCGCAGTCTTAGAAAATTACCCTATTTCTATTTCATGTTTTAGACCGTGGGTATTATAATATGTCTATATATAAAATCACTTTTGTCATTAGACCAGCTGATTGGAATATTAAAGTTAGTAAATGTTTACAGTATAGCTTTCGGCTCGTTTTAGCATAATAAAGGGTTATCAAATTAATACTGTATATTTTGTAAAATGTCATAACATCCATTTTTTTTTCTTATTCCCGCCAAAATTGACAGTTTTATTTAGTATTGTTTGGTAAATCATCATGAAAAGATACGCAGTAGTACAAATTTATTACAACAATAATGAAACTATTCGGACTACGTTTCGCGACTTACGTGTAATTTATGAACAACATAATTGACCTGCAGAGCTTACTATTCGTAATTTAATTCAAACATTTTGAACAAATGATACTGTTTGTGATGCGAGGAATTCAACAGGTCAAAAACTTAAACGTATTGATGGAAACATCGATGCTGTGAACCAAAGTATGAGTAAAAATCCAGAAGAATTAATTACACGTCATTCTCAAGAATTTGTGCTTTCTAATAGCACTGCATGGAATACTCTTTATAAAGCTTTGTATTTCAAGGCGTAAACAATTCAGTTAACCCAAGAACTCAAACCAAATGACCATTTATGGCACATTTTGCAGATTGAACTTTAGAGCAACTTGAAACAAATCGATTATTTAATGAAAAAAATTATATATATATATATATATATATATATATATATATATATATATATATATATATATATATATATATATATATATATATATATATATGCAGTGTTAGAATTCTTTGGGCTGCGCCCAATCAACAAAATTATTGGGATTTTCGGTCAATTCATAATTTATAATGCTTTTATTGATTTGTTAACTTTTCAGTTTCATTCAGAACCATCTTCAATAAAACAAAACAATCAAACATAATTTATTAGTTGAATAAAATCCTAATAAATAAAAAATAATAATATTAAACGGTCACGAAAATATATGTATTAAAAAAAAAAAAAAAAAAAATATATATATATATATATATATATATATATATATATATATATATATATATATATATATATATATATAGTCCTTCAACTCCTATGCGGAGCATTGGGCTTAAATAAAAGCGCGCAATCTGGTTCTATTCTGCACCAGAACCTTGACTTCCTGCCAGGACATGTTTACTCTTTTCAGTTCATCATTGATAGTTTTCCTCCAAGTCTGTGCAGGCCTTTCAATACCTCTTTTACCCTGCGGATTCCAGTCCAATGCTGTTTTGGCTATACAGTTGTTTTCCTTTCTAAATGTATGCCCAATCCATCCCCACTTAAGAAGTGCTCAATTTTCTACTCCGCATTTTCTAGCCAAACAAGATTCCAAACGAAGACTTGAAAATTGACAGAAAACCTACATGCTGTTCTAGAAAGACATTTACATCCACAAAAATTAACAATTTGATAGGATTTATGGTCTGGAAGTGTAACTGAACCGTACTTATTTATAAACAAAAATGGAAATGCAGTTACTGTCAATGGAGAACGCTGCAGAAATATAATTACTGATTTTTTCTGGCATGCACTGGATGATTTTGATCTGGACGACATGTAATTTCAACAAGATGGTACAACATGCCATACATCTCGTGACACAATCAATTTATTGAGAGAAAAGTTTAATGACCGTGTAATCTCAAGAAATGCCGATGTTACTTGACCATCAAGATCATACAATATAACTCCATTCGACTTTTTTCTCTGAAGTTATGTGATATCATTGGTTTACACCAATAAACCACAAACACTCAGTGACCTTGAAACCAACATTATTCGTGTTATTGATGAAATAAAGCCGATATATTTGACAAAGTGATCAAAAATTGGTATTCCAAAAAACAGCAATGAACCAATATTTAAAATAAAAAAATCACGTTAATATCTATTGTTTTTAATTCAAATTAAAAATATATAGCTCTTATTTGATAACCCTTTATATTTAATTTTAATCTAGAATGTTTAACTAAAAAACAGTTTTCTGATAGACAAATCTGATGGAAAGTTCTGAAACACCAAATTTAATTAATATTAAAAATAATAAATTATTCTTCATAAATAAATTTCTGGTCTCAATAAATTCGAAGAAATAATTTAATAATATTGGAAAAAAGATTTAAATGTTGAAACAACGTGATTTCAAATTGAATTATTTCAAAGGAAAATTGCTTTGCAGGCAAAAAAAGCAGCAGCCCGACAGCACGGTAGCCGGTTCAACTACCGCACTCGGGGTGGATGTTTGAGACTTTGGTTAAATATTTGTGAATGTATCTGAGCAGGAGTGTAACATATAACAAGAAATCACCCCTCAATCATGCTAGTTTAAAGATAAGTGAGGCCGGATGTCTTATGAGGGGTATTCTACGTTGGTCACCCGCCAGTCGGTAGCCTTCTCGAGAGACTTACGGTTAAGCACAAAACCAAGGGTTGATAGCCCGAAGGTGGTGGGTTATCGGTAGCTAATGACCGTAGTTCGGTATCCATGTTAAGCTATAGGTCAGCGATTTCCAAAATGGGAAGCGCGGAATCAGATATTGTCCACCAGATAATTCAAACAAATTGTTTCAATGAATTCAACACAATCGCAACATTTTGTTGGTGTGGATCCAGCTTAACATATATAAATACAAAAATATACATATAAATAAATGTTCATAATATAACATTAAATTGTATAATCCATTTATTTACCGCACCCGAAATTATAAGGACGTACTGTAGTGCTTGTGCCAAAAATTATTAACGAGGGACTCCACAAAAATGGTTGAAAATGTATATAGTCTATAACAAGCAATCCTTTAAAAATCAGGTTATTTTCAACGTTGTGTAAAGATAGGAAACTAATTAATTATACCTCACTTCAATACTATTGTTATAATAACGTTATCTATTTTATTCCAAAGTGATTCAAAGAGTGTTTGAACTTAAAGAAGAGAATGCATTTTTTCTTGATGAAAATAATAATAAAGAGGCTTGTTTATGATTACTTTATTGTTAAACTTACCTATTTGGGCGAAATTTTTATAAAAAAAATATGGGGCAAATATTAGATTTTTTTTAAAAAGGGTGTACTAACATAAAGGTTGAATACCACTGCTCTACTTAAATCTTTGTAAAACTTATAACACACAGAGATAATTGGGGTTTTGAACACATTTTTTTTGTCATAAGTGGAAAGATTATATATAAATTTTATAACAAAACTATTTTTATTTTTTTCCTTATAATTAAAAAGTTATATCAAATTGAAGATACATTTTTAAACCTACTACCGATGACGCGCCGATAGTTCCCGAAAAAAACCCGAGCGTATGTGACCTCACAATGGTAAAACGAACGAATTGTCCAAATACAATCGGATTGGCTCGGAACAATTCGGAAGTTACACTAAAATTTTCTTTCGCGCTCTTTCCGAAAAGACGTTCGGAAAGAATCGGAGAAATAAAACAATCACACATATCAAAACAAATATGTATGTAATTTTGAGTAGTGATTGTTTTTATGCTGAATTGATTATTAATGTAGTTTACATATTATAATCTACTATAATATATGATCCATATTATCCTAGTTGGGGGAGGTTTTATTATGTAGAATATAGAAAATATAGAATTAATTAAACTGTCTTCGATTAGTTCTGGCATAAAGTTATCACAATCTAAGATTTTAGAAAGTAAACGAATTGTTGCTCTATATATTCAGAATACATCATTGGAAATATACGAGAGATTTTCTCAAACATCACGCAGTTATGTAAGTAATCATAATACGTTGTCTTATACAGACTAAATTGTTATCATTGCTGTAGCTGTAGCATTAGTAATTTTACAATCACCTATAATATCAACATAAATTTATTTATGTAATTACAAAATGCATTAAAAAATTAAATAACTAATTAAGTTTAAAAACAAATTTACTTAATATTCTTATTATAAGTTAACATCAAGTTATTATAATAAAAACATAATTTAATATTATAAATCTGTGACTATAAAAATATCCACCCCAGGCATATTATCAGAATTAGCCTTTATGAACCCTTTGTCACACATTACTGAACTAAGTTAGTAATAAACAATATCTTCTTTGCACTTAACCAACAATAATTTTGACATTATATATACAAGTAGAAGCCGTTGACAGTACTGACGTAAAAATACGTTACCATAATGACGTCATTAATATGACAGCCAGTCCAGGTGCGTTCATAGGCACGTAATTTTTTTCAATTTTATAATTTTTTTCATTTATAATTAATTGTAATTTTTTTTTTAGTTTTTCGCATCGATTATCAATGTTATTTACGATAGAGTTTTAAAATAAAGTAAATAAATCGATATTTAATTTTGATTCAAAAGCACAATTATATATTTTGACCATTCAGTTTATAACACTTCTGGAATTTCACCAGACTTGAACTTCTCCAGTGTTAAAGGTGTTTGCTTGACCACGTCGTTTCTTGTTAAAGCTGTTTTTTCTGATACTGTCGTTAGGTGAACAGAATCGCTGTTATTTAATTGGGAATTGACTTCATTTGCATTTTTATCTATGACCTTTGACGGGAGAAAAACCTCTTGTGAGAACACATGTTTATTTATTGGATATATTCCACAAACTGCAAAGCCTTTTACTCCCCTGTCTCTAATTGAGCAACGTTCATAAGCTTTACCTAATAATTTGGCAACCTGAAAGTGAGTAATATTTCAACCGGCATTTGTTGTCAACCATTTATCGCATTCGTCTGCATAAAATGTTTTTAATGCCTTCAAATAACAATGATCCAAAGGCTGGATTACTGTGGGGTGGTATCGTCAATAGATGATAAGATGAAAGTTGTGTCTGCAATCATTTACAGATTCTAAACTCTCATGGGAAGAATGGTTGGCGAGTATTGAGAAGAACAGGATATTCTTTATCTGGTCGAACCTTGGAGAGAAAATGTTTAAGTCACTCTATAAAGGAGTTGCAATTTAAGTATCCGAGTCCGAACAAATTGCTATAGACTCTCGTGGGGCCCCATCCATCAGGTCATTTTTCATTCTCTTTCAAGGAAATATTATTTCAGGAGGAACAAAATTACCTGCCGCACTCAATAGTGACTAATTCCCCACGCTCAGTTGAAAATATTTTTCCCACAAATTTCTTGCCTTTCATGTAATATTTTTTGGTATTTTGTTAAAAACGGTTGAAATACCATTTTCATCCATATTGTAGATAGCACATGGTGGAAGATATTTTTTTTAAACAATTTTTTTCTGATAGGTTTTCAAGAAACAAGTTAACTTGAATTATTCTTGCTAAACTAGTAGCGTAAGGAGCCGGCAGTGAAAGGTTGTATTTTTTAATAAAACTATTTGTCCTTTGGCAGCTAGTTTTGAGTTTGGATTAAATGGGTTTTTTTATATTGTTTAAAACTGCACACTCATACACGATTTTTCTTAAAGTTTTAAACGTGATACTATAAAAACCGGTTATCCAGATTTTGGCAGTGCTCGACAAGGTCACGTTCCATTTCCTCTGAGAAAACACTTCGACATCTTCCCAAGCTATCAACACCATGTCCCAATTTTAATCTTTTTCGTAAAATAGATTCATCTATTCCAAGCTCTTTTACGATGGTTCTTTTGGCAATAGCTTTATTTATTCTTTGTCCAACTGTTTGTAACATTTCTTCGGTACATGTTTTCCTATTTGTTTTTCTTTTATATGACCTAAAACAAATAAACGTTATACGAAAAGTTACAAATGGTTCTGATGGGGCAAAAGTCCGCTTGCGAACTACTGCCCACATGTCGCGGAAACTAAAAAATAATTTCTGTTGTCGCGTGAAGCCCTACAATAGGCACTACCATATCTATTGTAGATTCTTAAAACATAACCTAGAAGTTGCCCATATTTTTTAAAATATTAAGATGAGAAAATAAGATTATGTTCAAATTTCCTAGAAACTTAAACATATGGAAAACCAATAAAAATTAGTATACACGTTGACAGATTTTACTGTCTTGGATAAGATTCATAGATAAGACTTTTGTCCCACTCTACTCTACGATTTCTACATAACGACTCGTCTTTAATATCGCACACACATATGTGCACACCAGATCTTTTTCTTTTAGTTGCTGAACGCTACATTTTTAATCTATTCTCACTATGTTTATCTCAATTGTTCCATGCAAATGAACTGAATATACCTTCATACTAACAATAGAACTTTTTAAAATTAGACCGTGTTGCCAATTCTAGCTTTCATAGATAACTGTATATATAAAATGGTCCCTGTATAATTTAAAATTAATTGAAGACATAAAAACTAGATAAAAAAAGTTAATGCATTCTAACCAATGCCGTAAACGGAAACAAATGGAGGAAAAGTGACAGTAGAACGTTATTGATTTCCCTGAACGATTTTCCATCCGTCGATACCGTCGGACCGAAACGACTCCCCATCTACGTCACATCCGGCGTTGCCACGCTTACCGGACCCACCGTCCTGCTCTATCAGAGCGCGACCCGTCCGACCAGCAGGTTGAAAAGAAAAGTAGGATGCGCGCAGTCAAGTTTAATGTCGACGTTGTTGGCTGGTTCGCGTGTTATGGCGCTTCTTCGTTCTTCCATTTTAATTCTTTCTGTTTATTTTTTTCCTTCATCTTCTCTGCACGCCGCCACGGTTGCTAGATCGCCGCGTTGCCGCCAGTCATATAATCGGTTTCGCTTCTTCACCACGATGCCGCATTTGGCCATCAAATAGAAAAGCGTTTCGTAGAATTATTTTCTACGTCAGGGAGAAAACTTCTTCATCACTGAGGAAAATCAGTCTAGTACTGACCTAAATTTTTGCTTAAACATTCTAGATTCAATATAAGAATCACTCAGTATTACATTTTCTGTATTATTATTATTTATTTCATAGATTTTACTACATCATCAATGCATTTCCAGAACCTTCCACAATTTAAATGGCGTCGATCAGTAATTATGAGGTCGTCCCTAACTATGACAGACTAAACAAATCAGTTCATCCCAGTACGTCAAGCAGGAAACTTGGAGTGTGGTAACAAAGAGAATCGTAACACCGTTATTATTAGCACTTTACAAGTTCAATAAATCTGCAACGGAGATTTTCAACTTGCTCAAAGCATTAACAATATTGACATAAATTGTTTATCGCGCTGTAAAACGATTTAACGAGATCTCATCTGGCGACAACAGTGCAAAAAGTTGCCGACTTCAGGAAACCAGAACCCCATCAGTTGTCAAAGTGGTGATTAAAAGAATTTAGAGTAGTTCGCACTGAAAATAGAAAATCATGACCCCAGAATGAAATACATCACAGAGGTTCATGTGGCACAAAACTTACCAGATAGCAATTGACGCTAGTTCTACGTAACAAACAAGGTGTAACGGTTAATAATTCTAAATTGTTTTAAGAAATGGCCCTGGAAACAAAGGTGGGTTCACAGTCTATTCTCTTATGTCATTTTGTTGCTACGACAGTACTTTTTAAAACGCCATTAATGTTTAAACGATTTCGAGTCAGCGTCATATAGCGCCAAATAAAACGCATTTGCCACACGTACCGCTTTTCTTTTTCAATCAAAAGAAAAACGCGAGTGAAAACCGTCGAATACTTGTGGAAATTTACGGTGACAATGGGCGTTGATTTAGATGATTCAAAAGTGGTGATTTCGACTTGAAAGACAAAGAAGGCCCAGGTCAATCAAAAAACTCAACAACAACGCCGAAACATTTAGAATCATTTATAAGTCATGGGAAAGATCCAGAAGGCAAGGAAATGGGTACCACATCAGCATCAAATAACAGACAGATGGAAAAGCGAAAAACGGTGTGTGAAGCTTTGGTTTCTCGGCATAAAAGAAAGACTTTTTGCATCAGATCCCGAATGAAGATGAAAAATAGATATACAAATAATTCAAGAATTCAAAACGCAAAAAAATCATTGACTCAGGATAACCATCAACATTGACCGGAAGACGGAATCGCTTTGAAAATAAGACAATGCTGTATATTTGGTGGGATGATAAAGGTGTCGTATATCATGACCTTCTGAAACCAGATAAATCAGTTCATACCGTTCGCTACCGTCCACAAATGATCAATCTGAACCATGCATTGATCGAAAAGCGGCGACTGGAATGGGGTTCAAGACACGGAAAAGTGATTTTACAGTACGACACCACCCCATCATACACAGTGACAACGGTCAGAGATACCATTTCTGCTCTTGGATGAAACTCTGGCCCCATTCACCGTACTCACCAGACTTGGCACCTTTCGACTACTACTTGTTTTCATCGATGTCTCACACAAATTGCGAATATGTCGAAAAATGGACGATTTTAAAAGATTTGCCGTTTTTCTGGGAGGGCATTCACAAATTGATATGAGCAGTGGTGGCTGGTGGGTTTTTAAAGTGGGAAGACGTAGAAGAAAATAGTGCTGCTAGAGATTGTTTTTGCTTTCCCCTTCATCCATTTCATTTTTCGTGCTAGTGAAACCCTATACAGGAGGTGAAGCAGGAAAACATTAAATTTTTGTATTGTTACTACTTACAATTGAACATTGAAGGATGGGTTGTTGCTTGTTGCGCAGACAAAGAAATGAATAAGTAGATAGTTACTGTTTCCCGAAGGGTAAACCATTCAAACAGTTGATTGTAACTGCAAATCAACATTGAAAATTCGAAAAGTTCGAAAAAAAACTTAATTAGCCATTATTAACTGTTTTAAATCAGACACCTTCAGGTTTGCAATTAAAAGTTGATTATTTTTATTTAAAAAGTACTACTCAGTGTGTACACACCTAGTAAATTCCAAATCAAAGCAAGTATTCGCGAGGCGAAAGAAATACGCGACGCGAGATATATCAAACCCTCCATACCGGTCAAATCAGCGTTTAAAACTAATTACCGATACCCTCGGTCACAGGGAATCTACGTCCAAATTGCATGTTTTAGAAAGCAGTTAAACCCCCGAATTCTGGCAACCAATAAAACATGTAAACGAGATAAATGGACGTGGTGTATGGTCGCTGAAAGTAAAGGTCCGACCAACGATGTAAAAATTGTGGCGAGAGGATGGAATGTTTATTCGCATTATTTGGTGTGATGGACCAGACGTTCACATTTGGTTGACGTTCACTTAAACATTTGGAGATTTTAATTTTTAATAATAATATATAAAATGAGTTAAAGAAAAGAAACTGGACGGAAACAAAATATGGTGTTTTGCTCTATAAAATTGTGTGATAAATACTGGAGAAGCGGCGCCCCAACGCCCTCCCTTACGAGCCGCCGCTGTATATGAGAGATTTTCATATCTAACTGTACAAAATACTATACTCCTCAAAGTTATTGTACAATTGAAGACCAACTGTATATTTCATCAAAACTTGACAAATATAATATTAAAGATATAACGATGTGTGATTCACGCACAAGGTAAAGAAGACAGACCAAATAAAGAACCTCTCCCAGGTTATTATGCAAAGAAACTGACAGTATACATTCACGGAACATGACGTAATTTGATAATGGACAATGGGTTTACTTTCATCCACTTGGCTAACAAAATGCTTGCTGATTACAACTTGACTGTAGTAGATACTCTTAGAAAAAAATAAGAAAGAAATTCTTCCATCATTTCTTCCAGATAAACGAAAAGAAATTATGTCATCTTAGTTTGATCTTAGTTTAACAATCAAAAAACGTTAATGCGCTACTTTTGTCGACAATGCATGCCGGTAGTACAATAGATGAAAACAAAAAAAACCGAAATAATCAATTTTTATAATTCGACCAAAGGAGGCGTTGATACTTTTGATCAAATGGGGCATACATATTCCGTCTCTCGCGTACATGGCCACTACGCTTTTTTTATGGTATGATGGATTAAGCCGGCATTAACGCCAACATTATTTTTCAAATTGTTAAAAGTGACAGACAAAAAAGTGTTGGTCGAAAAAATGTACTTGAACTTGGACTACAACTTGCAAGACCACATAGGGAAAGACATTTAATAAAAGCATCACTTCGAACATTAAAAGAATCAATAGAGGACATGCTCTTTATAAACTTAGAAGAAACGCTTGATCCACCACCAACAAAATTGCAGAAACAAATTCGCTGCTCTTTATGCCCGAGAACATATGACCGAAAAACAAACACTACATGTGCAAAGTGATTTAAAGCTATTTTGGTTATTACAAATAGAGCTGAAATATGTACTGAATATTTATAATAAATCTTGGTTTATTGAAATAAAAGTTTATTTTTTGTTGTTTTAAACGTTGAATAAAAACATATAACTGGGGTTATAGATAACCCCGCCTAAGCAACTATAGGCATGCGATTCCCCTAAGCATTCTAGGGTTAAGATCCAACAGATTTTGTCTATATCCTATTTACACTTTAATGGTTATTCTGGAATAGATTACCGACAAAAAAAACAAAACATTTGTTTATTTTTTATTAATGTTGAAAGATTTTTTACTCAATTGATAGAAAAGCAAAGTAGTAAATGTTGAAATCATGTAGTACAGTAGATCACGACTTTTCGCCAAAATAAGATTTCGTATTTTGAAGTGTTGTCCGCTTCGAGTGAAAAAATATACTGAGTGGAACTGATTTCAAAAACTAGAAGACCTTGATTTTCTGTACGATGTAAATCTATTGGCAACAAACAAAAAAAAAACAGATACAGGAAAAAACAGATTGAATAATTATGCAAAGAAGGTAGGACTAGAAGTAAATACACGAAAAATTATGCCTCTTGCCAGGAAGTAATAGAAGAAGAACGATTTTAGTCGATCTGGGCAGTATACAGACTAAGTATTACAAGATAATGTTAAAGAAAATATCGAAAGGAGGATCGGTTTGGCCCAAAACACATTTAACACATTACGGAAAAGGATAATGTCCATCAACTGTTAATAAGAAGATAAAACTTAAATTATTTCAAAGCAATTCCAATATATGATAGAAAGGAAACAGAAAACTTTACTGTAAAATATTCTGGCCTGAAAAAGTCATAAATGAAGTAGCGGACAGAAAATGTGAAAAGGGACCGCACACTGTGATGAAACCAATAACTAATATAGTAAATAGTTTCAAAAATGTTCAAAGATGCGAGCGGTGTGCGAAATTTTCTTTAGTAGGTAATTTTATTTACTATATTTATAGCGAACCTACCCGATTTAGTTTAATTTATTGACAAATTATAAAATATCAAAGACAAACCTTTCTCTTTAGGTTTTATTACATTGGAAATATTTACTTTGGAAGTCACATCATAGGAGAAACAAATATTTAAAAATAAATTGCGTATTTCAGTGTAAATGCTCAAAGCGCCAAATCAGGTTGTCATTTATCATTTTTTTATAACTCTTACATAAGACGATTCATTAAATTCGATGCTATCTTGATTTAGCAGTCCTAAGAAGGGGGCAAAAAGAAGGTCATTTAAACGAAGATCGTTATCTATTTTTAAAAGGAGTGGATGTATACTTAAAGGATGTTGTATAAAATGCAAGTCAATATTAAATACATTTTCTTCTTAGTGGTATAGATTTAGATTTTCAATAAATAAATAAATAAATATACAGGGTGTCCGGAAATAATGTCGAAATATATTGAGTGGTGCGGAAACGGTTTATGCTGAAGTCGTGAAACTCGGTATACTTCAATAAGTTGGAATGGAAAAACGTTTTTTGTGTTAATTATTGAATATTTTAGTCCGGGCGCCACATACAGGGGCGTCTCCTTGGTAAATGCTACCATAACATTTTTGTTTGTAATATTTTTCATTTTTTTGAATCAAATTATTGAATCGTAAAGATTTTTAGGTAAAAAAGGTTCTCTTATTTCATCTCGTTAGGGTAGACTGTTTTCCAGAAAACTGATTTTTTCTAAATCGATGCATGACAACATGGATATCGCAAAAATTATTAATAATTTAATAGGCGGCTATCACTGTTAATATTTGTCTTTGACGTTTCGTAAAACTGGACTATTTACACAATAAAGTTTGGATTATTATTTTTTAAACTGCAAAATGGCCCATTATTCAGTCGAATAAATGGCGAATATGTATTTTATTTAAGGGAAGGTGAATGGGAACGCGTTTGAAGCTAGAAGATTGTATGCTGAGGCTTTTCCTCGAAGAGTATTTCCTTGTACGAAAACATTTACAAACCTGCATAGACTGTGGAAAAAGCCGGAGCACCAGAACTGTAGAAAATGAAAAACGAGTTTTAAAAAATGTAGCAGAAAACCCAGGTATAAGAATCAGACGAATTACTGTTCAAGAAGTCATTCTTAAAAGTACCGTGTGTGAAATTGTTAGAGAGCAAGCGCTCTATCCATATAATTTAGAAAAAGTTCAAGTCTTAAAGTTTGATGACCTGCCAGAGAATCTACAGACCTACAAATACTCCAGTTTTGCCAATGGTTAAGGAAGCAGTTGCGTTTAGATAACAATTTTGTACAGAATATTTTCTTTACAGACGAAGCTATGTTCAGACGCAATGAAATTTTTAATTCTCACAATAGTCATGTATGAGCGGAAGAAAATCGACATACATTTTTCGAATCCGGTCACCAGGTCATGTTTTCTATCAATATCTGGACAGAGATACTAGGGAATTTTTTGATTGGACCGTGTGTGCTTGCCAGCCGTTTAAATGGACAACAATATTGGAAAACCATTTGCTGGAGCTAATGGAAGATGTAACATATCAGTTCAGATATGGCATGTTTTTTATGCACGATGGGGATCCGCCTCAGTTCTCTGCCCTCACGTTCCCCAGATTTAAATCCCTTCGATTAGTTTCTGTGGGGATACTTGAAGGCATTGGTCTATGCTATCCCGATTGGCACTATATCAGAATTCCAGCAACGTGTATTTACTACTTGTGATTATATCACAAATAAGCCTGGTATTGATTTATTTTAGTAGTATTTAGTTCTAGTATATTGAAAACACCATGTCTCAACACCATTAACCCTCAAGAGAACCACTTCTGGGCTTCGCGATTCAGGAGCACATGTATGTATTTGATTATTAATATCTTTTGATTAAATTATCCGATGTAATATATATTTTTTAATTTAAACCTCAATCGGTATAGAAAAAGACTATATCTATAGAATATCCAAAAAATAATAGTATCCCTTATCCCATCGAAAAAATCAGCAAAAATATTTAAAAAATGTTAAAATGAGATGTTCTATTCAAACTATCATATCTAGGCGAAATTAATAGACAAAAACATTCTTCCAACGACATTTAAAAGGGAACTTAATGAACTTTCAGATACTTATTACATAATTTATATTTATTTTAAAAATTATGTTTATTTAGTTAAGTAAAGTTCACTGGTATGATGCTCTTCAAAAACTGCGTCGGTCTCGCTTTCACTCTCTTTGTCGTTGAAAATATCAGTTGCCTTATATAACGCTTCTACTTCAGACGCACAGCGAGGACGAGTACGTGTGTTCATTTTGAGCTAAGTAGAAAATGAAAGAAACCGATAAATAAATTAAAAAAGAAATAAAAATCAAAGTTTTCAATAAAAATATTATAGAAAATATAATATTTATGATTGACTTACCACAAACTGTGTCAAGATCGAAAAAAAACCACTATTTGTGCAAAAAGGTTATTTACATAAAAAAAAAACAAATAAAAGGAACATTGACACAATAACAGCACTGGGTAGCGTATACCAATAGACTGGTTAGTACTCACATCTTAAGATGACTATTGTGAGGGATCTGTAGTAGGAATAGTAAAATTTTCCCTCAGTCAAAGTCATCCCCTCAACGTAACCATTTATAAAGGAAAAATACTTTTAATTCACTCCTGAGTATCCCTTATCCAGTGCTTCTCTTGAGGGTTAACAATGCTATACTTAAAAGTTTTTGTTCTTTTTCGACTGTTTAATCAAGTCCTTGTAATGTTGGATTCGGAACAATTTTCGGTCGTCAGTCAATTTATGTGGAACAATGCGTGCACAAACCTTCCGTCCCAAATCCCAAATGATCGGTCCCATTCAATCGATTCAATTCCATTTCCATGTATAGCAACAAAGGCTTTGGTTGATTTTTCTAAAAATTCACGCACAATTTCAATATTACTTTCAGTTACCACGGAATTTTTCGGACTAGGATGTTCGATGTCCTCACAACCTTCTTTAAATCCTTTAAACCACTCGTGAACTCCGCCCCGGGATAAACAATCCACACCATACACTTGTTTCATTAATTGAAACGTTTCGGTGAATATTTGTTCAATTTTAAAACAAAACTTAATATTCGCTCTTTTTCCATGTCCATTTTTCAACCGATAGTATAACATCCTGACACTTTAATCGCGATAACTGGGCTTCTAATAATCCGAATGACAGGACATTTTGTCAGAACGTCACGGAAGGATGTACCCTTCCACGCAAGAATGCACCCTTAGCCCCGTTAAAAGATGGCGCCACTAGGAATAGCTATTTATGAAAATTGGAAGTTTTCTAGCGTGAAACGCACCTTATACACAGCTTACCCTTCGAATTAATCTCCTTCCATTTCTTTTGAGATTATTATAGAAAGTTATTGAGGCTTTTTACGACTTCATCAAAATATGTGGAGCGGATATCAACTAGGTGATGCTACAGTGATGGAGAGCGATTGAAAACCGAAGACACCAAGTCGGGAGACTATGTTGGGAGCGATAAAATCTCGCAGCCCAAATGCATGAATGCGTGAGCTC
The DNA here is from genome assembly GCA_031761425.1 of Cosmopolites sordidus. NCBI lineage: Eukaryota > Metazoa > Arthropoda > Insecta > Coleoptera > Curculionidae > Cosmopolites > Cosmopolites sordidus. The sequence goes on along the minus strand of JARFXV010001350.1, from coordinate 221,819 downwards.
TCACTCAGCCCCGTGCGTGAATTCTGAAGTAAATTACTTCCCCTCATTCCCTGCTGGTAGTTTACCTCCAGGGCGTCATTAACACGAATCAATTGTTGCTGATAACGATCAGGAGTAGCCGTTTGACCAAATTGGAGCAACTCATAATGCACGACATCCAACTGATCCCACTATATACAAACCAATACATTTTAGGCGTGGATATTTGGTTTTACGGTACTGATTGATGACTCACCAGAATTACCTCACGATTTTCGACTCTTTTGATTAAACTAGAAGATTCACTTTTGATCACAAGTCACAATTTTATGCATGAAGTTCTTTTTTTGAACCTAGAAATGACACAGCATCAAAGCACCTGGTCTTATTTTCAGGTGTGAGTTCATATGGGCCCAACAACTCTCCTTTTTTTTCAAGAACTTGTTTAAAAGTTTAAAAATAATTTGCGGTGTTGTTCCGAGTTCTTGCCTGGGCTCTAGCAGTGTATGTACATATTTTCTTCAATCAAGTTATTTAAGTTGAGATTTCCATTTCGGAATTGCGGATACCACTTCTTACAGCTACTATTTAAAATGTCTTGAACAAATTATGTCTTGAGCATTTTTTTTGAAAGGCGAAAAGAAGACAGTGTCTCATACGAGGTGTGGCTATTAAATAACGAGACTGACGCTGCTACAGAAGAAGTACGAATGCGCCAAACACCAGTGACCAACAGCTGTTTAGCGTAAAGCCTTCTTCTTCGAATGCAGTACCTCTCGCTTCTGTAAACAAATTCGTATAACCGTAGCCTTAGTTCGCATTAGAGTTGTTTTTTTGTTTCGCCGAAAAACATGTTAAGTGTAACAATAGGCCAGCGAATTGTTGTGAAATTTCACTTGAAACTTCGAAAATCGTTACTGAATTTTATAATTTATTGAAAGGAGTGTATGGTAATAAATGTTTATTGCGAGGACGCGTTTTTGAGTGGTTTAAGCGTTTTCAAGATGGCCGAGAAGACGTTGAAGATGATTCACGCCCGGGCCGACCTTCCACGTTAAAAACGGATGACAATATCGAAAAAATCGGTAATCAGGTTCGATCTGACCGTCGGTAAAGTATTCGTGCGATTGCTGAAACTGTAGGAATTGACAAAGAATGCGTACGGCAAATTTTACATAACAATTTTAACATGCAAAAAGCGTATGCCAAAATGGTGCCTAAAATTATCACGTTTGAACAACAAGAAGTTCGCAAAAATGTTTGTACTGATACTTTGAATGTCACTGAAAATGATCCAAACTTATTGGAAGGAATAATAACATGTGACGAGTCGTGTTTTTTTTCCGCAGGTCTGTCAAGAGGTTTCTAGCCAAGTACAGCATTCCAGTGTTAGACCATCCGCCCTATTCGACGGATCTTGCGCCGTGCAACTTCTATCTGTTTCCTAAGGTAAAATCTGCATAAAAAGGAACAAGATTTGAGTCCGTTGAAGTTGTGAAAGAAAAAGCGTCACGTGTTCTGAAGGAGCTGACAGAAGAACTGTTTCGAACAATGGAAGATTCTCATGGAACATTGTAAGGAATAGATGAGAGGTGTATATTGAAGGTGATAATAAGTAAATATGTATGAAATCATAATAAACTGTTTTACAGCATCAGTTTCGTTATTTAATAGTCACACTTCGTATGTTTTCCAACGACATCGCTTCTATAACTGATTTTTCAAGTTATATTCGCACCTCATTTTGAATCAAAAAGAAGAGGCTTTAAAATAATTGTATTATTGTAACTGTAACATATTAGGATGCATTTTCTTTCCCCAGAAGCTTAACAATGATGATCATTACTATGGCATTAAATCTTCTGATACTTTTTAATTTTGGTAGTGTATATTGTGCAGTAAATTGCTAAATAATTTGAAAACTTTCTTGACCACTAACTAAACAAAATATTAACAATTTAAAGTAACCATTAACCATAGTTAACCATTCATCATAATTTATTATCCATTCTCAAAATGAAATTACCACGTGTACGAAAATTGTTGCCTTCAACTTTATTTTGAGTTACTACTTGTTATGTAATTTGTAGTTTCTTAGAATTGTATTTATTTTATAATTATGAAATATGAGGCCTAAGGACGCTTTGAAGACCAATGGTTGCTAATAGCATTGTACTGACCAGGGTTAAGTGATGGCGTTAAACTCTAGATCCAGTCACCAAATAACTTTAGTTTCTTTATTAACAAATACCGTATATGTTCTAACGTAAATCCAAGGAACCTTGACGAAATTGTTTGAATGCTATTGAAGTACCGTTACGTTCAGGTATAAAGTCAAAGGACATCCATCAGGTACGAATTCTTTCGATCCTCTTCAAACAACATTAACAGCTCCCCGAATAAGTAAATTAACATCGGTGGCCCACTAAACCTTGGCCATTGTTTATTTACGGAAAACCGCGAAATATTTACGGTACTTCTGAACTAGGAATCATTCATTTGCATTTTAAAACAGGTTATTAAATAGTCTTCTTTTTTTTTCAGTTTACGTATCGCTAAAAAAAAGTTTACTAGGTAAACGCTCACCATATTATTGTTATATAGTGGATTAGTTATATAATATTTTTTGATATAGCTTAGAATTTTCGATCACTCGCATTATCTAAGTATATTAAAGCAATTTTATTTTTTTATGCAAAATAAATTATGAATTTTTCATATCTTAATTTTAGTTGTTTGTTAGATTTGGAGTTGCAAAAAACTCTGGCTCTAATATACCAAAAATCTTGCTGAAATCCCATGTCATGGAAATCACTCTGTACATCACTCTGTACCTATAAATTCATATTCATATTCTCTGTACCTATAATTTCGAATAAACTATTCGAAAGAATCATGTTCAACAGGTTATCGCCAAATATCGACGACCAGGTACCCTGAATATCACCTGAATAGACGATATGAGTTCAGACCAGACTAAACAGCACGTTCCAGATCTTTGGTCTGATGCGATACATAGAGGATGGATATGAATACCAACTTGCTACAGATGCATGCCGTTTTCGTGGACCTTTTAGCAGCCTATGATATAACTGCCTACTTCTATCAAAGATCTACAACCCCACGAGCGACTATGGTCTGCTTCAGATCATTTCTGTGCTTCTTTCCTATCGAATATTTCGTATCGAGCTCTGCCGAAAGCAAAGCAGATAGAGGATACAGAAGAATGGTCTGCCCCAGGGTAGCGTTCTAGCTCCTACTAGGACAAAATTTCCTTTTTATAGAGTTAATTCTCAAGGAAATAACAATTTATTAGAACAACAAAAGTTATTTTTTATTAATGATATGAAATTTCCCCAGGGTTTAAACAAGATAGCACCCCTATTCAGTCAGCAAAAATGATTGCAGATTGATTTCAGCAAAATAACGTTTCAAAATCGGGCTGACCTGCTGTCTCCCCAGATTTTAATATCATTAAAAATGTCTGGGGGGATGGTTTCAAGACGAGCTTATAGTGAACCAAGACAATTTACAAATATGGAAGATTTGGAAAGTGCTATTCAGACTTCATGGAAAGAAATTCTACAACAAACAGTAAAACAATTGTATCGGCAAAAAAGATTGCAGATTGATTCCAGCAACATAACGTTTCAAAATCGGGCTGACCTGCTGTCTTTCCAAATTGTAAGATCATTGAAAATGTCCGGGGGATGGTTTCAAGACGAGCTTATAGTGAACCAAGACAATTTACAAATATGGAAGATTTGGAAAGTGCTATTCAGACTTCATGGAAAGAAATTCTACAACAAACAGTAAAACAATTGTATGACTCATTACCAAAAATAATTTTTGATTTCATAAAAATGGTGAAAATACACAAACTATTAAAATTTTATTTGTTTATGTTTTTCTTCGATTTAGTTTCTTCTTTCCTATAAGACTGAGGGTGTGTTTAACATTTTATTGATTATGACTAAATATAGATATATAAAGGTGAACCGCTGAGAGATTACTCGTGCGTCATAAACTGACGTCATTAATTTCCTATATCATAGACATTGTCTCAATATGTTCTTTTTCTTTACCGAACGCGAGAGAAGGAGATAAAAAAGCAATACGTATGTCTTTGGGTATGAGCAGTACGTTACGATAGTTTTACAACGGGGTAAAAAGAGGAAGAATCAAAGTTGTTAGAAGTTCCTCTATTGATTTCAGCGGTCCTGTTTTGGTTGTCAGTTGTTTTGTTATTGTGTTTTAGAGAAATTGTATACTGTAAATCCAGCTTTATTGTAAAATAAGTTCTTATAATAACTCCTGTTATTGATTATTTTGTTATAGGTGAGTATTTGAAAAGATTCATGAAGTTTTATTTCCTTCAATAATTCTAGCGTAACCAAAGACATTTTATTACTAATGTTTAATAAAAACAGAATATATATTGACTAATTCTAAAAAGATACTGAAAGATAAACAAACATTTTAAATTAATAACGGAAATATAGAAGTGAGAACTTTTAAGGTATCTATATTTCATTTAATATTTTGTGTTATTTCAGATAATGTCGGGAAAAACACTAAAATCGCAAGTTCAACAATTTGTGCTCAACGTTTATGAGTATTTTGAAATGAAAAAAAGAAATAGGGGACCTTTAGAGGCTCCTTCATCCGTTTGAGAGGTAAATAATAGTTAATTTGAACACGTTTTACTTATTTTGCATTATCACATTGTAATAAATATTTTTAAAGAGTTGCAGCAGCATTAAAAATATCAAGAAAAACAGTGTATTCTATTTCGAAAAAACAAGAACATGATCCAGTTATTTCTTCTTCTGAGACAAGCAGACATCGTGCAAAGACCGAAACAACAGACTTACATGAAGAAAATAAAATGGAAGTTCGAAATAGCTTGTACCATATGTACCAGGTGTCCCATTAAGGATGGATCGCGGCCGTATCTTGAAAACTATTTATCCCACAGCTTTGGGGAAAACAAATTGTACTAAAAATGATCATGAGAAATTCACCAAAAATATTTTTAAGCTTCTAAAACGACCGCAAGAGGGCGTCACGAGCTAAACATTTTTAAAAATCATTTTTTGTGTGTATTTTTAAGTGTTAACCGAGTAAGAAAAATTCTCAGTTATAATTAGCAAACTGTCTCCTACAACTTTGTTTTATGACATTTTGTCGTAATTTCACGAATAGAGGGGTGGGGGGAGTTTTACCTATTGAGATAAAAAGTCGTCTAATGTCCGTTTGCCTAAACCGATTTTCCTCAATTTGGATTCATTTAAAAGGCAATTGCTGGGACCATCAGATAATCTGGGAGATAAATTAGTTAGTTTATAAATGAAACCGCGAGGTGGCGTTACATTCAACAATAGTTTTTTTGAAGTTTTGTTCAGTTTTTTCAAATGGAATGGTACATCATCTACTACGTGGCAAGAAAGGTAATTTAAAGAGGAATCGTCCAGTGAAAACCCGAAATCGATATCTCTGACATGTCAAGAGATATTTCGATTTTTCTGAAAAAAATCAGTTAGTTTTAATTTTTACCGTAATATTAAGTTAAAAATTGGTCTTAATATTTAGGTCGCAATCGCAACCGCAACAATTTTATTTAAAAAATAAAATTATCTATTCGGTATCAATCATCATAAATGTTCTAATCCTGACCTTGATAATATTTTCTAATTTAATTACGTAAGCGGAAAAAATGCCCTTTTTCCGCTTATGCATTTTCTCTTTTGTGATGCTTAAATACTACTTGACATAATATTGAAATCAGTCATTAATAAATATACCTAATCTTTCTTTTAAACTAAATGAATGAAATTATGCGTTTTCGGGTTTCCAAATAAACGCATGCAATCCTTAGGTACATTACGCAAAGAGTGTAAGAAGGGAACCATGGAAACAAACAAAAACAATCAAATTAACTTGTCAGTTTTGAAATGCATTACATTTTCAACATTGCATTTATTGATTATTAATAATTATTATAATAATATCTAACAATACCTTTTACGAATAACGAGGCCTATGACATGTTGGCGGTGTATTTCCAATGTTTTGAAAATGCATGTATTGCAGAGCGGCAATATGCACGTCAATATCCCGAAAGAAGGTATTATTCGAAGAAGGTTTTTACACGTCTAGCAAGACGCTTACGAGAAACAGGAATTGTGCATCCAGATCAAGTCCGCACCAGGTTACGTTCGATTCGTAATGGAGATAATGTCGTAAATGTTCTGGCTTATGTTGAAACCAACCCCCATTTAAGTATCAGACAAATATCTGAAGAATTAGGAGTTAGCAAGACATCCGTTCATCGAATCTTAAGAGATAACAAGCTGCACCCCTATCATGTTGTCTTACACCAAGCCCTTTTGGATAACGATTTCGACAGACGGTTAGACTATTGTCACTGGTTCAAAAATATGTGTAGTGGAAATAAACAATTCTTAAAACGTATACTATGGACTGATGAAGCTACTTTTAGCAGTGATGGAGGCATTAACTTACATAATATGCACTACTGGGCAGTTGCTAATCCACACTGGATGTTAGAAATCAACCACCAAAATAGATGTGGTTGAGTTGTGGAGGAGTGTGAACGTATGGTGTGGTGTTTTGGGAGACAAAATTATTGGTCCCTTTATTTTTAATGGACATTTGAATAGTGAAACATATTTAAATTTTTTACAAAATGGACTGCCAGAACTAATGGAAGATGTTTCGTTGGAAACAAGAAGACAAATGTGCTACCAGCATGATGGTGCCCTGCCCACTTCTCGCAGGTGGTTCGAAACATCTTGAATGCTTCCTTTCCAACTCGATGGATAGGACGTGGTAGTTTATTTTCGTGGCCGGCGCGCTCACCGGATTTGACAGTCCTCGATTTTTACTTGTGGGGAAGACTAAAAGACCTTGTTTTACAAACTCGTCCTACCACACGATAAAACAAAGAATTCAAAATTCAATAACCAGCATTTCAAGAGCGGAAATTGAAGCTGCCGTTTTTAATACTCGTCGAAAAATAAATCTTTGCATTTCTAAGGATGGAAGGCATTTTGAACATTTAGAAAGGCGTTAAAGTTCAGATTCTGTTAATTATTAGACTGTTGTGCTGTTAATTTTATTTGACTGTTATTATTATTATCTTCGTTGTTGCCCCGTTGGCCTTTAAACACGCTCAAAATTAATATGGCACGAAGAATTTGGACCAGTCCTAAGCCTGGGTAAAGTGTGAAGGAAGGCAAAGATTAGGTTAATATTTTTTTAACTTAATGCAGGTAGTAGTGAAATAATAACTGATTTTTTCAGAAAAATCGAAATATCTCTTACATGCCAGAGATATCGATTTCGGGTTTTCACTGGATGATTTCTCTTTAAATTACCTTTCTAGCCATGTAATAAAAGCTGTACCATTCCATTTGAAAAAACTGAACAAAACTTCAAAAAAACTATTTTTGAATGTAACGCTACCTCGCGGTTTCATTTATAAACTAAATAATTTATCTTCTAGATTATCTGATTGTCCCAGCAATTGCCGACGACGGCTTTTATCTAAATAGGTAAAATTCCCCCCACTTCTTTATTCGCGAAGTTACGACAAAATGTCATAAAACAAAGTTGTAGGAGACAGTTTGCTAATTATAACTGAGAATTTTTCTTACTCGGTTAACACTTGAAAATACAGAAAAAAAAAAGATTTTTAAAAATGTTTAGCTCGTGACGCCCTCTTGCGCTCGTTTTAGAAGCTTAAAAATATTTTTGGTGAATTTCTCATGATCATTTTTAGTAAAAATTTTTTTCCCCCAAAGCTGTGGGATAAATAGTTTTCAAGATACGGCCCCGATCCATCCTTAATGGAGCACCTGGTACAAAGAAAGTAAGTCATTTAAATATAATGAATACATATTAATTGTTTGCCGATTGTACTACATATGCCTTTTAATTTCTCACATTCGCAAACATTTTGGCTTTACAATTTATTAGAAAACAGTAAAATCTTGAACTGACAACTATTTTACTTATATCTAATCTAGCACAAATATTTGGCATATCCTGCTATTCCTGGGAGAAATTACTAATTATTAGCAAAACATTCCATTATCAAAAATAAATCAGCTTGAGGTCTACTTGAATATACAGTGTACATATAAGTGTGTTGACTAAAACTAGAATATGATATAGCTTAATTGCCAACAAACAGTTTCATAAACTAAAAATACAAATATAGCATTAAATTTTGTCTCATAATAACATATTTTTTCATTTGCGGGAAAAGCTTTAATATCAAAAGCCTTAATATGGAGTTAAGATGAAATGAAAATGTCAGTATAGGTCGTACATTACTCAATACTTTCCTGAAAGAGCTAAGCTTTAAATACAAAAAGAATGACAATAGGAAATCATTAATCGGAAGAAACAATATTTCTGCCTTAAGAGCTTGCTTTCTTCGCAAATATATGGAAAATCGTAATCACATGCAGATGCCAAATTATATTCCTAAATGAGACCTGGATTTATTCAAAAGGAAACAAAATAAATTCTTGGCAAAACAGTAGTGCTAAAAGTATCCATAATGATATGATGGGAAACGTTTTATAGTCATTCACGCCGGGTCTTTGAATGGATTTATTCCGGGTGCAAGTTTAGTGTTCGCCTCAAAATCTTTGACGTCCGATTACCATGGTGAAATGAACAACACCATATTTCAAAAAAATGGATGACGACACAGCTAATTCCAAATTTAGAAGAACCATCCTTAATAGTAATGGATAATACACCGTACCATAGTGTACTTCAAGAAAAAATTCCTCAATAAAGGCTGAAATAACTACTTGGTTAAACGCCAATAATATTAAATGTGATGAAAAACTCACAAAACTAGAATTACTGCAAGTGGCTAAATGGAACAGAAAAGAATACATATAATTGATAAGCTAATAAGAGAACATGGTCATGCAATTTTAAGACTTCTACCCTATCATTGTGATTTTAATGTCATATTATTATTATATTGGTAGGGATGGATTTAATGATGAAAAAGTACAAAATATATGGAAGGAAGCTTTGGAACAGTGTACTGAAGAAGTGTGGGAAAAGTCTGTAGCACATACAGAGAAATTATTTGAAGACTGGTTTATACCATAACAACACATAGTCAATGTTGAAGTTGAGCCTGTAATAATCAATGTAAATGAAAGTTCCTCGTCTGAATCTGATGAAGATATATAGCTAGGTAGTTAATATGGTTGATTAATGAACTTATTAGTATACCTAATTATTTAGATATCGGGAAAATTATTTTTATTTATGTATTATTGTATTTATGTATTGAGTACTCAGTATTTAAGACTATGTTTAAACAGGTATTTTTGTATACTTTATTATATGTATGAAATATTTGAAATGATATTAGTGATAAATGTATATTGCAATTGTTCAAGGACCTGTGTATTCCCATAGCTTGGTAACGCTTTCATTGTATAAAAATTGATCTCGACAATAATGTTTATAGAGTAAATAAAACGATATGTTTGACCAATAACAAATTAATTCATTGACTACTTCCCCAAAATTTTTTGATAACTTCAAATTGTCCGTACAATTTTAAGCTACAAAATTCTTCGATCGATGATCTCATGATACCTCGATATTTTACGTTAAAATATCGATTTATAACAGGATGTTTTATAATTTCATGTTATAAATATATACAAGTGAATGTATCGTGGATTTAAATCATAAACATAAATATCTTTCGAAGCACCAATCACGTACATTATGAAAGTTAGCACTAATTTGACTAATAATTTTTGATTTGATTGATATGGATAAAAATTGACTTGTATTCTTTCGATTTGTATTCTTATGATGGTTTAACTGTAAGTACCATTTTAGATTGTTTTCTGACATACCAACATGGCTTATCGCTGACGGCGAAAAACTTTTGAAAAAACAATGTTATTTTGGCAATTAATAATTAACACCAATATGACTCGTATTTCATTAACGCAGTTTATTAGTTTTGCCTAATTTAACACATAAATCAATAAATATCCATTTGTAGTGAACTAATAAATTAACTCATTAATAATTTTAAATCTGAATTAAAACGAATATTGAAACACTATGAATTATATAACAAATGCCTCGGGAATTGAACAAAATCGAAAGCAACGGCAGGTCAAGCAATTTAATGAAATCGTCTAAATTTGAATAGAATTTATTTTGTGAAATAAATTTTAATGAATGGTTGACAATAATGGGATGCACGTTTAATTAAACTTTTGCGCTGGTAGTGATTTGTTTAATGAAAGTTTCAGCAACATTTCCACATTCGTTAATAGTAAAAGTTAATGTTCTGCATTACTAATGGTTGAATTACTGTTTTTTGTAAATGAAAAAGTAATTACCTTTTTGTAAACTATTTTGAGGTAATTCAAAATTGTTTATGAATAACCTACATTAAAATTATATATTTGTCGATCTTTGTTGTTATAATGGGTAGAGCAAGTATCACGCTACCATTCTAATTATTTATCACTTATAAAAGAAACAGTTTTTCAAACAGGTCGTTCAATAAGTCCTTAGAAAACCAAGGGATGGCGCTCGTAGCATCGGAAATGGTTTGTTTTTATTAAGCATTATTATTCGCCCGATAGTTGTCAAAGTCTCAGTTATATTCATCACATGGTTTCATTTTTATTATCAATTGAAGCAAGAAACTTTTGTTTATTTAGAAAAATGGAAAAAGTCAGTTTCGAGTGGTGATTAAACACATATTTAAAAGACTTAACACCGAAAGAGAGTCAAAGCTGAATTGGATGAAATTCATGGCACGTCTGCTCCTGTGTTTGCAACTGTTTATAATTGGATAAATTAAGTTTAAACGTGGCCGTAGATCCACAAAAGATGAACATGTATCCACAAAAGATCCACAATAGATGAACTGTATCGCAAGGTACAGCGTTTTCAATTTTGCACGAAAAATTGGGTGTGAAAAAAATTCGGCAAAATGGGTGCCGCGCTTGCACTCAATAGAGAATAAACACAATCGTGTGGTCGACTCTGAGGCTGTTTTTGGCGCTTTTTCATCGCAATCCTTTCGAGTTTCTGGATTGAGACATAACTGTGGACGAAAAATGGATACACTACTACACTCTAGAGATAAAGGAGCAATCAAAAGAGTGGGTTTTTGAAGGCGAACGGGCTCCACAGAAGGCGAAGACGGTGAAATCGGCCGGCAATCTTATGGCAACAGTTTTGTGGAAAACCGAATACTTGGAAAAAGAAAAAACAATAACTGGAGAGTATTATGTGTCATTATTGTACCGATTGAGCGAAGAAATCGAGAAAAATCGTCCTCATTTGAAAAAGAAAAAGATCCTGTTCTATCAAGACAATGCACTAGTGCACACCTGTAGAGTTTCAATGCCCAAAATCATCGAATTAAAGTTCGAATTATTACATCCACCGTACTCACCGGATTTGACCTACAGTAACTTATTATTTCCAAACTTAAAAAAATGGCTCAGCGGACAAGGGTTTACATCGAACGAGAAGGTCATCGCCCAAACAGATGCCTGATTTTGAGGACCTTGGACCGAAACAGTTGGAGAAACGCTTGGAAAAATACATAGAGCTAGAAGGAGATTATGTTAAAAAATAAAAAAATCTACTTAAAATAATTTGTTTTTCTATATTTCTATATAAGGACTTAATGAACAACCCTCGTATGTTTATGTCATCTTTAAATTTTATGATAATTAATTTTTGAAAATTCCGCCGATCCAATGTGACCCATTAGTGGTAATGTAACTTTATGTCACTGTTAACACATTTTCCATAACTTTTGCCATCATATCTAGTGTAAATGCAGCAATCTCGGCACCGAAGCTGTTCTTGACTTCCTTTATGGTTTAGGACTTATTTATATAAATATTTTTCTTCAAATATCCCCATAATCTGGAACCATCAAAGTTGCATGAAAATTGTCGATTTAGTGGAAGAAGTTTATGATGGCACTGCAGTATTCTACTCGCTTATTATTGCATTAATTGCTGGCCACCAGCCCACCACATTGGCTTTAGTGGGGGGCGCAGCAATCCTTACTTATACTGAGATTATTACTAGACGTAACAATGTAATTGCATTAGAAAGTCACTTCTCAAAAACTGCGTAGAGAAATTCGTAATTGTGCACCACGTCATAGAATAGAGCGTTTCTGGAGACACCTCCCCCTTTGCTCCACATGTGCAATATTTACAGCACTTCGCTTTGTGTTCTTGGACCTGAAGAGCCTAGGTCTCACTGTTACGAGTTCTTGAAATTGCTTGAATAAAAAATAAACTGTCGTTTTATGAGGCGCCGGGCGATTAAGGTATTTTGGCCTAAATTCTGCACTACCTAACGGCCAAACCCAAATTGTTACAAATATCACGATAAGAAAAAATGACGCGAAAACACCATGATACTTGTTTAGCCTACCCTTTTTAATATTCCTAGTTTCTTCTATGATCATCCCTGATGCATCTGTTTCATCCCTGACTGCCTAGAAGAGATTTGTCCTTGTCTAGAATATATTTTGTATAATCTCATCTAATTTTGAACGTTTCTTATTTTAATATGTTTTGTATTTTGTTGTATAAAAAGCAATCTAAAGAATTTAAGTCCGGATAAGTCGCTGGTTAATTCATTTCGCACCATGGCTAGCAAAATTTTGCCAGATGCGTAGAGGCAAAGTATTGAGCTATTATCTTGTATACATTAGGTCTGCATTTGGTGTTGATATTTAGACATTTCTCTATAAAAATTGCGATAAAAATCGAAACCAACCGGTATGACAGGTATTTTACATTGATGTATTGAACTGAATATTTATATAAGTGATCTTTTAGAAGGTTTAAACTAATATATAGAGATTTGATAAGTCAAATCCAAGATATATGCAATAAAAGCCAAATATACCCCCTCATTTACTATTATTATTAACTAATGAACCTGAACTCATCAAGTATAGTCCTAGTAGTTAGCGTACTTAGTTCGTTTTGAAATACGTGATTGATCATTGTCATGTTGCAAAATGGGTTCTTAAGGTATTCTTTTTCCAATGCAAAGGCTCATATTGTCAATTATTATTATTAATATTAAAATAGTATAAAAATGCAATGCTCATAATATCCTACATTCGCAATATCTGAGCAGAAAGGCAATAACATTTTTTATATGGATATTGGACTTCGAAGTAGAAATCTCCATTTCGAATCCTCTAATAACCCTTTGAACGATTGATTTTTGTGCGATTTATTTTTCATCTAGTACGTCAGTATATTTACTTTAATCTTGTGATATTACGTTACTTATAAGCGTTATATATGGGCATATGATTTCAATAGAGGGTCATACCGTCTGGGAGGTGGAACGGCATGTTAAATGTGGTCGGCAGGCTGAACATAGTGTTTAAAAACAAACTTCTACTTTATCTTAACAGAAAAGTCTTTGATCAGTGCGTACTGCCTGTTATGACATATGGAAGTGAAACATGGACCCTCACATCCCAATGAGTTGAAAAACTTCGCATAGCACAGAGGGAAATGGAAAAGTATAAACTTGGCATTATAAAGTGGGACAGAAAGACCTGTATATGGATCAGAGAACGATCGAAACTATGTGACACCATTGGAACAGTAATGGAATTGAAACGGAGATGGGCAGGCCATACTATATATGGCTCCATCCCAAGTGGGTATCCATACCTAGCTTTGGTCCATCTGTCGTTAAGTCATCCAAAGAGGCGATGTCTCGACAGATGAGCCGAACAATCCAGTGATGGATACCGCTTGATCATAAACGTCAACAACGAGATCGAACACACGCGGCACTGATGATATCATCAAGTATATCGGACTCAAATAGCAGATGAGAGCTTAGGCCAGCGCGAGTTGGTAGCATGCTGAGCAATATTGGCATGTAGGCAGCACGCAAGAGGCATTCTGCAGTGGATGGATAATGGCTGATAAAATGATGTGGATAGCAAGTGATGCTATAATTTAATTGTTATGAACTGGCTACTAATAACGACTTGAAAGCTTTTTATTGAGTTAGAAGAACGCTTGTATCTCGGGAATGGAATCTTACATACATACTTACATACATATATATATATATATATATATATATATATATATATATATATATATATATATATATACATATATATTAGTTATTATATACTTAATGTGTACTAAGTTCAGTACATTGTGTCAATCCACTTTGGGGAATAATCCTTTCCGACAAAACTTAACCTCCCTGTAGTGGCGTAAGTCTGACAGACGGGAAATTATTCTTTAGAGCATATAAGGATGCATTTTATTAATTAATTGACAAAAACACTCATATTTATTTTAGATGCCTTATTTAAGAACGAAATAATTTTATTAGAAGCAAGAAAGCTCAAAAACATAAAAAAAATAAAAGACCATTCTAATACATGAGAGTCATTTTGAAAACACATTAAACTATAAGAATTTTAAATCCTGTTGCTAAATTAAATATTCAAATTTCTTAAACTACATTCACATATTACTTCATTACGCTCTAGACATAAAAACTGTTTATACATTCTACAACTAAATTGTGTTTTCCATTTTTTCTTTGAGTCACATAAAGCATAACGTCCTGTAACTGCAACCCCTGTATCCTCTTTTCGGGATTGATCCACACCACATACCTCTGATATTTTATTTCTCAAGGCTTTAGGAATATATTACGATGTTGCACGATTCCTAAGTTGTTCAGATAGTAAACTGTTTCCTAGCTGCTGAAGAAAATCTTTGCGAGTAACCGTTCTCCCTATTATTTGCGGTATGAATTATAAAGGTGTTGATACCAGCAATATTCATCAAGCTATATTGCGCAATTATACATAGTAGATAATTTATCAACGTATCATATCCTTACCACCTTTTATTTTGTTGTAGTGTATAATCATCTCGTGTTTTCTGATTTCTTTATCTAACGCATCATCGAAGTGCATTGTAGATAACAAAAGAACAAATCTTCCTGGTTTAGGTATATAGGGAACTAAGGTGAAATTTTGTCGAAAAGTAAAAAAGGAAAGGCCTTGATACCTCTGGCCGAGATTTTTCCCTGAATCAGTAATGGAAGTATTTGAGCTTTGTTTTTACAAAGAGTGCCTAATAGGCTTAATTTATAGTTGATCCTAAGTTCATCGACTAATTTGACACTTGTGAACCAATTGTCTGTTGTCACGTTACGCCCCGTCTACCGCTATATGTTCACATAAATGTTGTACTACTTCATCAGGACGGTTACTTACTTGAAATGGCCCAGTATTCTGAGTTCCAATATCGTACTCCTATATAAGCGGTATAATACATTTTAGCATCAACCAATGCAAAAATTTTCATTCCATACTTATTTGGTTTAGACGGTATGTACTGACTTTCCTCTAAATGTTTCAATTTTTTCGTCAATAGTTGTAAATTCTGACAGTGAATAAAAGTTCCAACAACTGAATACAAAACAGTCATTTTGTCTATGTCATTTTGTCTATGTCATTTTGACTGTTTCCATCATCAAAACGAATATGAATTAGCAAACGAAATCTAAAGAGCGACTGGTGAGCCAAAAGATTTCCATCAAATTTCCATTAGTTTGAATAATAATTTGAATAAATCATCGGCATTAACATGGTTGAGTTTTCTAATAGCGGCGATATACAATAATCCAAGTAATTCTTTAACTCTGAAATAGTAGTCTTTATATTTCTATGTAGTTTTTATTTCTATAAATTTGTGTTTCGCTAAAAAAAATGTTCCCAAATGGCAACTGGATCTTTGATAGCTCTGTAGTTATTTTTTACGCCTGAAAGATGTTTGAT
This sequence comes from Cosmopolites sordidus, assembly GCA_031761425.1. Classification (NCBI taxonomy): domain Eukaryota; kingdom Metazoa; phylum Arthropoda; class Insecta; order Coleoptera; family Curculionidae; genus Cosmopolites; species Cosmopolites sordidus. The sequence goes on along the minus strand of JARFXV010001350.1, from coordinate 205,924 downwards.
AATGTTAATAGATCTTGTTATAACGTTGCTTTTCTTTATAACATGTATTCCCCATTTAGTTTTACCATCTTTTTCCAAATGATATATATATGTATATAGGTATCTGTGTCGCTTTCCACCTCCTGTTAGCTCTCACTATCTCCTTCTCTGGTTTCTAGTAAGCCTTCATCCTCTTCAGCTTCATTATCAAATTGAGGTAAAACTTATTCCATTAATGTTAACAGTCGCTGCTGTTCCCGTTCGTAACACATTACTAAGAAAAAACAAAACATAAAAAGTAGACCATAAATTTTCAACAAAAATGTACCTGTAAAAATGTAGACACAAAGTCTTGCTAATTGTTTTAGTGAAGTCGGTGTCTGAGATTATATATGAAAAAAATAAGTGCACTATTTATGATATTCGCATCGTAACTGTCGCGGAGTATCCTACATGCGTTTATCCAGAGGTACATGGACGCACACCGCTTAAGTTGGTCCTTCACCATTTTTATTTGAACATTTTGGTGGGGTCGGTTCGTGAAACCGCACGCCACTAACGAAAGGTTAATGGGTTTGCAAACTAACATGCCACTGCAGCATTTGGCCCTGAGGAAATCTTCAAATGATTTAGGAGTTATCACTTCATCCTCAGAATACCACTGTTTGGTGCGGTTGCTCAACTGGCCCAACGTGGTGATAGGCGCAAATTTTTTTTGGAAACGATGATAAAAATCATTTCATTGGTAATGGTGGATAGATACGCTAACGGAATATATTTGTTCTGAACTGATAAATGTGCATATAAACAATGTTTTCTTTCAATAACAGGGTCTTACTTCATAAATCTCCCCAGACAATCGATCGCTTCGATTGACGACTTGAGAGGCTTTTTATTGGATTAGAAGAACGTTTGCATCTCAGAAATGAAATCTTATAGGATATACAAGGTGTATATATAGTAAGAGAAAAATTATTAGTTTTATTTTTGTTTTCACTCTAAACCGTTGTACAGTACAAATCTTTGGTATGACAACAACGCTTGATAAAAATCTCTGTAAAATGTATTAACAAATTATTTGTTTGCAATCGCATGGTATTTTTAGTAACTACAGTAGACTCTCAACTATCCGACTCGCAACTATCCGAACTCCGTATTATCCGGCTTTGCACACCTTTAATTTTTCAAGTTAGAACAGGGAAATTTACAGCATACATAAATATCTAATAGTGTGTATTTCCCTCAGTGCATAGACAGGTCAAACAAAGCTCTTACGTGATTTTTGATCGCAAATTGTTTTAATTATCTCATTGTGAGCAATAAACGAAAAAAAAATTGTCGTGACAATTGAGCAAAAGTTTGAAGCAATAAAACGATTTGACTTCGAAAAAACGGCTATAAAAGTAGCGTCCGAGTTAGGAATATGTAAAAGCACTGTAGATGACTGGAAAAAGCAACGCGCAGAAATTGAAAAATGGTGTGCTCACCAAGCTGGCGGTAGTGGTATTAAAGTGAGAAAAACAATGCAAAACGATAAACATTCGAAAGTTGAGGAGGCTCTTTTTTGTGATATGAACATTCGCGAGGTTACTGGTCCCTTACTGCAGGAAAAATGCATTTTAGTAAAATAATCGAAAGAGAAGACACAGTCTTTACAGCGAGCGATGGCTGGCTGGACCGATGGAAAAAGCGTTTTTGGTATTCGCCAAATAACTATCAATGATGAATCATTGTCCGTAGACAAGGAAGCTGTTCCTGATTTTAAAACCTACCTTTCCAGCTTCTTTGAGAAAGAAGAAATTTCCCATGAACAGTTGTACAAACAGGGTTAAATTACAAAATAATGCCGGCAAAAACCCTTACATCAAAAAAAGAAGCTGCAGTTTCAGGCTATTAGAAAAACAAAAAGAATTTCCGGACGCGTTGTTTGGCGAAACGATAATGTCAACTGGTCACTAAGATCATGCGATCTCACGCCCTTGGATTATTTTTTGTTGGGTTATGTAAACCCCGAACAATCCTTGATCATAAACGAAAACTCAGATTTAGAAAAAAACTCAGAGGTAGATTTTATAATTCTGACACTCTTATTGGACAACCCATTAGATAATCCTCACAGGAGAAAAATAAATAAAACTGTTTCCTTGCTATTGACTTCCAATATAATATATCAAATAAAGAAAGCTTCAAGTTTATCAACATACACCATGTTCTTCTACAGTGAAAAATACGTAAGACTAATTAGCGAAAATAAAATGTGCTAATAACTGACATTTCCTCCCTAGATATCAATTTTCCCGTATTGTAACTGGGTGTAGTACAGCGTCAGTTTTCTTATCCTCGTTTCGTATCTCTCGTATAATGTAAACCGAGTTAAAAAATCCATTCAATGGTTCCACCCAGTAGGAATAGCAAAGCATGCAACGCCATTCTGGACTTCCTACAAATTAATGACGAAAAAATAAACATATGAAAACATCGTGATGCCGTAGATTTCGCAAATGGATTAATGAGGGGCCTTGAACAGAAAACAAAAACTCATGTTTTACTCGGTGCACCATGAACACACCATCATTGTTATTACCCGCACGGTACCTTGTAATTTAATTGTTATGGACTGGCTACTAATGACGACTTGGAGGCTTTTTATTGGGTTAGAAGAACGCTTGTATCTCGGGAACGGAATCTTATAGGATATACAAGGTGTATATATAGTAAGAGTTAAATTATTACTTTATTTTTGTTCTCACTTTCAACCGTTGTACAGTCAAAATTCATTATATTCTCTAATCTAACTTTTGTAGCGAAACATTTGGTATGACAACAGCGCCTGATAAGAATCTCTGTAAAATATATTAACAAATTATTTGTTTGCACTCGTATGGTATTTTTAGCAACTACAGTAGACTCTCAACTATATGACTCGCCGCTATCTGAACTCCGTATTATCCGGCTTGGCGCATTATAAATGTTACAAATTAGAACACCAAAGTTTACAGCATACATACATATCTAATAGTGTATATTTCGTTCAGTGCATAGACAGGTTAAACAAAGCCCGTACGTGATTTTTGATCGCAAATTGTTTCAATTAACTCATTATGAGCAATAAACGAAAGAAAGTTATCGTGACAATTGAGCAAAAGTTTGAAGCGATAAAACGATTTGACTTCGAAGAATCAGCTAAAAAAATTACGTTCGAGTTAGTGGTTAGTAAAAGCACTGTAGGTGACTGGAAAAAGCAACGTGCAAAAATTAAAAAATGGCGTGCTCACCAAACTGGCGGTAGTGGTAATAAAGTGAGAAAAACAATGTAAAAGGATAAATATTCGGAAGTTGAGGGGGCTCTTTCTTGCGGTACGAACGTTTGCGAGGTAAAAGTTTGGCAGTTACTGGTCCTTCGCCAAATAACAATCAGTGGTTAATCATTGCCCGCAAACAAGGATGGGGTTTCTGATTTTAAAACCCACCTTTCCAACATCTTTGAGATAGAAGAAATTTCCCATGAACAGTTGTACAACTGCAATGAAACAGGGTTAAAATTACAAAATAATACATGCAAAAACACTTACATCAAAAAAAGAAGCTGCAGCTCCAGGCTATAAGAAAAGCAAAGAGCGTGTTACTGTTATCGCTTGCAGTAAGGCTAGTGGCAATCACAAGCTTAGATCGACCGTAATTGGAAAATCCAAGAAGCCAAGAGCGTTTAAAAACTAAAAAATCTTGATTCTCTACCGCTGTCGTATACACATCAGACAAAAGCTAGGATGAACTCGAAAATTTTTAAAGCTTGGTTTCAGAACGAATTTGTATCAGCTGTAGAAAAACACATTTCCATTAACAAATTACCCAGGAGAGCTATTCCTATCCCCGATAATGTCCCTTCGCATCCGTCCAACGATGAACTGGAGGATGGAGATATCAGAACTCTGTTTTTACCGCCAAATGATACGTTCATATGTCAGCCTATGGATCAGAGCGTTCTTGAAGCTTTGAAGAGAAAATATCGGCGCAGACTTTTTAGCTGTTTAATATCGTTCATTGATAATAGTGATTGCATAACTTCCATGAAAAAAATATATATGCTGGATGTTATAAAATGGGTATCCGATGGATGGGAGGAGATAACTTCAACGATATTGGAACGATCATGGAAGAAGTTACTTGATAATGAAGCTGATGTGCGCTAGGAAATTGAAAATGCAAGTGAAAATCAAGAGCTTATTTCCTTAATGGCAAAAGTACCCCGCTGTGAGAGTGCAAAGAAGACATTACAGTTTGAATGGAAAGCAGATATTATTTATTTAAGAAAGTATAGGACCTTTCAGCGAAAAAAAGGACACAGAGGGCAAAGCAGACAAAAATACAAAAGTTCTTTAAAAAAAAACTAATCAAAAAATGAATGTACATATGTGTTATATTATGTATTCTATTATCTATGCATTTTTTATAGTACATACTTTAATAAAAATGTAAGTTCCGAGTTGAAATAAATCTGTTTAACAAAATTAAGTAGATACAGTATTGTTACGTAGTACGTACATACATACGTATGTATGCATGTACTATATACATTTAAATGTATGTACGTGTGTACAGTTAATTTAATATTTAATGAATTATATTTTATATGTTAACTTATTTACTCTATGTAGATAAGTTAACAACATTCGGCTTATCCGGCTTTTACGTTATCCGGACTAGCTGCCGGTCACATTAGGCCGAATAGTTAAGAGTCTACTGTATGTTGACCATCATCAAGAGCAGAAATTTCAAACTCATCTTTTATTTGGTATTTGATCATCAAAAAAGTTCGAAAAATACCAATAACAAACTTTAAGTTTTTTTGTACTTATTCATTATTATCTAACAGCCTTGCAGCCTATTTTGACAGTCTGCATTGGTCTTGCCATTGATTTAACTATTTTTTTTTTGTTATAATACTTGAAATATTTGTTCATCTTAAGACTATGTATGTCGGAAAAATAATGGAACTTCTTTAATTTAAAGAAAACTACTAGCGCCATCTTTTGAAACAATATATAATCTTAAAGCTGTACATCTGCTTTATAAAACGAGACCACGATTGTTAGAATCGATCAACGGGTTGTCAAATTATAGCGGTTAAAGTGACAGTACCTTTTGTTATCTCGTCATAAAATGACGATTGAATAAAGAGATGAAATTAAATTCTGTTTCAAACTTGGTAAAACTTACAGAAACATTTGAATGGGTGAAAAAAGTTTATGGTGATAATAATAAACAATTTTTGCCAGGTCCTGATTGAACAGTGGAGGACGGTGTTGATGATTTGGTTGCGTGAAAGTATATCGGTTCCTTCCAATCCCATCAAATATTTTTTGTTAGATAAAGGTCATCTTTGAACGTATTTAAAATAGCTGATCCTGCCAACTATTATGATTTCGTTCATTGCACGTTATTGTACTTACCATTTACTTTTCATCACCAGTTGAATGAAGATTCAGAAATGGAGCCCTATCACACAAAGATCGCACCAAGAGATTCGGTCAAGCAGATTTTGCTCAATACGTTCGTGAGGAACATGCACATCGTATCGACAGACTTCCCCATTTTTTTTAATTGTTAAAAACTTATTTGCTCTCGCACGAACCATGCTGCAATAATCTAGAGCTATTATGATCTTTATTTCTTTAACATCAGTGCTTGAAGCACGGCTAGAACCTTACCGGTCTTCCAGGTCAAAATCTCCGCCCCTCTCCCTAACATAATCCTTTCCATAAACGGCACAAATCTTGTTTACTGTTTGGACAGCGTACTTGCTCCTTTTGAAATAAAAAAGCATAATGCGGTGTAAATGTAAGTTATCGAACGATGTTTTCAATTTAAATCACCTTGACTGAAGGCAAATCTGAGCGAATCTGAACGTAAACATTGCAAATATCACCAGAATTAATAATATCTAAATAGACATTACTAATACAATAAAAAATGTTGTTTACAAGTGTTAGCAACTTATGGAAAATACCTTCGAACTTTCCGGATAACCCAATAATTACTGATGTTAGTTCCACAAAAATAGATTTACGAAAAGAAAAATATAGTTACTTTAAAGATTTAGTCGGACATTCACCTGAATACAAACAGAAATAAAACAATAAAATCATCTTAACAAAATCCTTATTAATATGTTTTTGTAAAAGGAATCATCCAATTTTAATACCTAACTGAAACGAAAGTCGCCTTGAAAATGCATACTTATCTCTGAAAAAGCACACATCACTAACCTCTTAACCTTCATATTTATCTTATCTCGAGGCTCGCCGTCTATATTTAAAATGTAAACAAGTTTTCCAAAACATTTCAAAGGTTGATATCCCTTGTAAACCTTGACAGTTAATCATCCTAGTAAAACGAAGGTAAGACATATACATCACCTTAAAAGTTTTCAGGTCACCTGAAATGTCCAAATGATCATAGATTACTGTTGTACATTTTAAATTTTACCATATCAACAATAAAAAAAATACTTTGTTTTGTTTAAACATATAGTTTAAAGAAATATATTCAACGGGAACAGATACTTTGTAGGCTCCCCAAAACATAGAAGCCGGTGGTGAGCACAAAAAAATGGCATACCGCAGGGTAGGGTGGTGGTCCCACTGCTTTTCAATATTTACACCAATGGCCAGCCATTCCCGGAAGGCACCCAAAGTTTCATATACGCACATGACTGTGCCATCACTCCCAAGCAGATAATTTTGAGACCATCGAATAGAAATTATCAGAAGCACTAAACCAACTTGTTGCCTACTATAAGGAGAATAAGCTCAAACATAATCCCTCGAAGACACAAACCAGCGCCACCACCACCGACATATACCATACCATCAAGAATAGGGAGACCCTATCCACAGCCAACAACCCATGTTTTAAGGTATATGTCGGCGCCCTGAAGAGTCTGACCCTCGAGAGACGAAACATATGTCATCCAGTTGAAAGGATAGATGGGGCCCCTTCCCGGTCAAGCAACCAACAGGGGTGTTCATTCAGGCGGAGACGCAGGTTGTGTGTTCCACATGATATTGTGGAACGCAACGGTTGGGTGTGTGATGACACTCAGCTACTGCTGTCTCATTGGACATAGTCCAAGAAAATCTAACACTACATATATACGCCATCCGACGGCAGGTCGGCGAAAACATGGGTTGTTGGCAGTGGATAGGGATATTCTTGATGGTATGGTATATGTCGGCGCCCTGAAGAGTCTGAACCTCGAGAGACCAAACATATGTCGTCCATACATATGTAACCAAACATATGTAACCAACATATGTATATGTATATGTATATGTATATATATATATATATATATATATATATATATATATATATATATATATATATATATACAGGGTGTTATTGAAATACTCTGCCAGACAATTTTTGGCAAATTCTACGTTACAAAGCAACACAAAAATGTTATACTAACATGTATCCGGAAATCCTTAGTGTTCGAGATACAGGAGCTTGATCTCATTTTTTTTTTAAATTTATCTTTCGCATAAAGATAGGTATTGTAACCAAATTTAATACACGTCATCCTCCTTCCGGTGGTCATAATCTGAGAGAATATAAAGTCCTATAAGCAGCCAGTGGCGGAGTTATAGGATTTTGCTACTAATTAATTTAAAAAATAATCAGTACGGTCCTGTTTAATTAAACTAAAATGCATTTTTCAACACAGAATATCATTTTCTGTAAAAAGTGTATCTTGACATTTTTTCGTGTTGCTAAAATGGACCTTAATAGACTTCAAGGTAAAACAAAAAGAAAACTATAATAAAACAAAATATATCAAACATAATAGTCTTGGTAGCAAATCTACTAAATAAACTAAACTTTAAGCCCTTTACATAGTACAATCATCGCAAATGTCAGGATTTTGAGTACAAGTTTCATGATTCCACTTTTGGCAACACACACGCTGTATCCAATCAACTTTGGGGCTTTTTTAACCTTAGTAATTTATTTTACATTTAGCACATTCATTTTCCTGGTCTTCTGATCCTAGACTATCAGAATCAGACTATCAAAATCGTTCAAAACAAGGAGTTTTTCTTCATCGTTGATTAGCGTTTCTAAATTATTTTTGTACGGACTGGAGGTCAATTCAATAGCTTTCCGTATACATCTGCCTTTGATGGATTGCCTGGTCCCTAGTGCTGGTGATACTAGGCTAAGACTGGTTTCTATTTCTATTTCATGCCCGTTGCTTTAAAGCCATTCACTACATTACCAATAGTGGCTGCTGTGCTCATAAGCTGTGTTAATCAATTGGTTAACTTGATAGTAAGTAACAGTTCAACCGGGATTTGTTCGCATCCAAAATTCGATAGCTTGCGTGTAGTAAAACTTATGGGCTTGAAAAATGCCACATCTAATGGTTGAAGTCTATTAGTTGTGTGTCCCTGTAATTGTAGCAAAATAACGCCATTGTCATGAGCTAACAATATCTATATTTTTACTATATGTCGTATGACCATCGAGTGGTTACAAGACCTTATTTCCTTTTGTTGGTTTGACCACATAAATAAAATGCTGTAGCCATTGATTGAACAGTTCACAATTTATATAACCAGATTCCAAAACTATAACAATACTGCCAACTGAAGCTATCTCATTAAACTGTTCATTTATTCGCATTCGCTTAAATTATCATTGGCGGAATCAATTGACGAGATGCACTAGTACAAGTAATTATACTAGTACAATTAATTGTGGTATTTACACCTCTTTCACTGCTAGTTAAAGCACCCACCTGTTTTTCGCTTTGCAACCTATAACTTTTTGAGGTTTATTCTGCACTATTTGAAATCCGCTTTCATCAACATTGGATATTTTATTAGTAGTCAGTTTATTTGTGTCAACAATATTTTCAAATATATCAAAAAAGTGATTCAAATTTTGCTTGTTAAATACATTGGCTTATGTCAGAGGCTTATCTTGTCTATTAGGTTATAGGAGGCTTATTTTGTCTTTATGTATTTTCAGGAAAGCATAGTACCATGTTTTGCCTGCCATTTTTTTAGTGCGATTGATCGTGTGCGCTATATTATTCTTCTCAAGGATGTTAGAAGACTGAGCTTCTAACATCGTTCATTGTCAATCCGAACATGGGTTGTTCTAACTTCAGAGTATGATTTACTAAAATATCTTAAAACTGTTCTGTCTATGATCACGCTTCTTGCGATTTCTATAGTCTAACATCCATAATGTCATTCGCAGTAAAGAAATAGGTCGTGGGTTGCCGAAGCGCACCGAATAAAAAACACGTTCGTTGGACACAGACAAGTTTATGCCGGTACAGTTAGTTTTCTTTTCTATCGCTTGCGAAAAACAAAGACAGCAATGCATCGTTTCGCTAGTAACCCGGAGAATAGACGCATTTATAATGTCATATCTTGGGCGCAGCTTATCAAACCTTTTAAAATAAAGAAAATGTTCATTGAAATTCTCATAAGAGAATTTTTGTTAGTAATTTTTTTCTTTTTACAAGTTTAATTACCAATTTCTCTCACAGTTTCGTAATCTTCAAAGTACATTTTACATTTAACATATTTGAATTGCTCGTAAAATGTTTTTATTCGGACCTTTTCTTGTGTGGAAGTAAATTTATGGTTATGTTACTTTGCCCTTTATGAGTGTCAATTTCAGTTTTCTGGGAGGAATTTCAGATATATTTTGTTGAATTTATTATTGGTAAGTTGATTTTTTACAAAATCTGTTATATATTGTATTGACAAAATTGGTGTTTCTGTGTGTTGTGTTGTGAAAATGGGGATGCGTTTTGTGCCAGACTGTAAACATTACAGTGAACAAAAAAAATTGTAGATGTTTTACGTTTCCTGTCGATTCAACTGAGGGAAAAATGGGTTAAATCTTGTGAGGTAACATTCAATATTTATAAGATGGCATGGACGTATACAAATGATTGCGTAATTTCTAGGCGACTAGATCGGAAATCCTCAAAACATTCACTGGTCTGTAGTTGCCATTTTTTCAACAATATTAGAAAAAATGGTCCGAAGATATTTGATTTTAATATTAAAAGGAAATATGCGTTTGCATCTCCGGATAAATGTTATGATATTTAAATATATATGGTATAATATGTCCATATATATACAGAAATGATAAGCAGAAAAATTGAAACATAACACTGGTTATATTATTTATTACAGTGACAGTAATGAAGTAGTTGTCAATGGGAGCCACAATTACTATAATCAAATCCAAGGAAATATTCACATTTTAAAGCGATCCAAGTGTTACTTATGTATATGGACATTGCAAGAAGTTGCAACGATTCTTATTGAATATGATCAATCATGGGCAGAAAATTTAGAACTATTGGAAAATTTTTATGTTAAATATTACTTACCTAAATTATTTGACATGTAGATATATATGAACGATCTTTATCTCTATTCCATAGAGAATGGAAGAAAGAAACGGAAATTTAATGTCAAGAGAGACCCCAATCGGAATGTCAGGATATGCAAGGAAACCTGTAATACCTTAACCATACAAGTTCATGAACGTTTTAGAATCGATGTATACCTAACTGTTGCAAATTTATTTGAAACTAAAAAATGTGGTGATTGTCGAGTCGTCTTTGCAAATGAAGACAAAATTGTGTGTAACCTGTTTGCAAAAGTAAATTACTTAAAACTAAAAATTGAACGCTCGGTAATGTTCGCGCGGGACGATTTTATAGAACACAGTGGGGTTTGCCGCTGTTACAAATCTTTATCCGAAACAATTTAACATCAACATTTAGTGAATCTGTGGAATTGCTGACTATTTTGTGTACCGTCCCTACAACGAGTGTGTAAAGCGGAAGATGTTTCTCTACCCTCAAACGAATGAAAACATTTCTAAGACAACTTGTGAAGTCAATTTTAAATTTTAATGATGGATTTCAACTACAAACAGATTTAATGGTCATGGTCCTATGGTGACTATGGTCTTATGGTATGGACCATGGTGGTTATGGTCCTAAGGTATGGACCAAACCTAACCTAACCTAACCTATATGAAAATTTGATATCTGACAGTTCTACACGTATTTCCACATAGCAAAGTGTGTGTATGATATTAAGAACTTAAAATTTTTGGTTGCGACGCATTTTCCTATCCCCATTCCAAGATATGGTTATATGAGCCCCACCTGCTTTTTCCCCCACGAACCGCCGCTGATAAAACTCATTGCTAAATATAGTTGGCCTTCTTGTTAATATTTCTACGGACTCGTACCACCTATGTCTAGTGGCTTTTGGAATTTTATGCAATCTTGCGCCTTTATTTAGATCAATTCCTTCATTTTTCTAATCATGTATGGTTTTTGCAAATCTTCTCGGGACCTTTTAGAATACTTTTTATCAGTCATCTGTAATAAGAAAGAATGGGTATGGTAAATTGGACAGTAAGGTACGGTAAATTGGATCCATTTTATCCAACTGCTTGCGGTCCATTTTAACCAACAGTGTGGATACGTCTTAAAAACAAATCTAATAAGACATACATAACAAACACTGTAAGTGTTTGTACAAATTACAAACACTGTAAGCTTACCTTTAACTAAACTACACTATTAGCATGGATCGATGGAATTTTACATTAAAAATATTAAAAATAGATTTTTCAAAAGAAAACACAGACGTTCAATGCCACGAAACAATGTGACCGATATGCAATGAAGTTAGATGTATATCGCGTGGTGTTGAATCACCAATATTGAAATTGAAAAAATACTTTTTGAGATATTAGTGGTCCAATTTAATTGCCGGTCTAATATACTCCCCTATGTCCAAATTTTTTACACAGAAATCTAACTCTATGATTATGATTTAAACAAAAAAGGAATATAAAAACCTATATTTCTAAACAATATTCAGATATTTTTTTTTGCAAATACTCTTATACTATCTACATTTTTCAGTTCCGTTGGCAGATCATTGAACAATCGAATAATATTACAAAATATTCTTTTTTTTTGACCTGTTCAAAATTTAACCCAAAAGCTTAAAGAGCAGGGATCGCGACCCCTTCGATCACAAGCTACCAATATAAGTCAAACTCATAATCTTTATAAACTAATAATAGAAATATTTTCAGACATATACGATTTGTATATTCTATGTTGTACAAATTTACATAGCTCTCTTTATTTGAATATTATTAAAGTAGCTCAACACACAGAAAAAGTTGGCGCCCCTACCCTAAAGTAAGGATAACACGCGCCTTTAAATGATTATATTTTATCGAAATTATTTTACAATGATCCCAGTCGTTTGAACAACAGTATAGATCATACATTGACGTAACTTCCCAACCCGTCAGAGTTTGTTTAAAACCATGTATTTTATTATCTTCCTTATTGTTTTGTCGATAAAAAATAAACTGTTTAAAACCATCAATAGAGATCTGATCTGTTGGATAATTAACGTGTTTTATTGTATTTGGTGTTTCGATTGGTGGCTAGATTCGAGGAAGATGAAAAAAGGTTCTTTTTTGCAAGTAATTCCAATCAGATTTTAAAATGGTTTGAAGCTAAATATAAATCACCTCTGGATATTCAATGAAAGAGCCTCGTTAATTATACAGTACGTTGTTTTTTTTCTCGAATATAATTACTGCTTGAAATTAAAATGGTGTCGGGAATTTGAAAATCTATAATTTAAAACTAATAGAGGATCTAATCAATATGATATTTCCGTACTAAAGGTAAATTTAAATAAGTTGAAATTGACGCACTGAGTCACTACCAAATGTATTCATGTAATTATATTCGAATAAACTGAACATTTTTTGAAAATGTTCTCTCGATTACTTCTCGAAAATAATCTGCTGTAAACAGCCATTTACAGCATATATCCAGAGTTCTTTTAATATCAATTTAATTAAATTAGTGTCTTTGTATACGCAAAGATTTAAGCAGTCATCTTTTTCATTGCAACAGACTGTATTTTAGGATAGTTCGAATAGTTCTCGGCCTGGCACAGAGATGGTGCTATTACGACAACTGATTATGATATTTGCAAAGTTCTGGTACTGTAAAGTTTCAGTCAAATGCGTTTTATCTCATATTTGTGCTGAGAGTAAATAAATAATTGTAGTTTAGTAAAGCAAACCATTTTTAATTTTTTCCGAAAATTGGATAAAATTGAAGTTTGAGCTGCTCGACTAATTTGTTTCATTTTAATGGACACACAAAAAGAATCAGATTCCACTTTAAAGGCTTCTTGCCTTTCGTTTTCGATGGTAATAGAATGGATAACTGGATTAAAACATAGCCATACACATTTATTGAAGAAGATGAATCCTAAGGACGCTCAAAAATTGCTTTTACCCATTAGTGGTCAAAGTAATGTTTTACTCAATATCAACGTTTTATAAAGATTTTTATGAAGGAGAGAGCTCTATTAATACAACATAATACATGAAATATGTTTTTATTTTTTAGTTTGTAATATTTTAAACGCCCCTTTTAAGACAATTTAAATACAACACAGTCAGAATATAAATTAAAATAAAATAAGTCAGAATACAAATGAATATAAAATAAAAAATGACAACAAAGTCAACCTATGCAATATGGTAACTGTAAAAAGATATTTTGGGATGCAAAGCCCAAAGTTTACATTTTATTACAAACATATTACATTTTCTGTAGAAAAAGTTGCTTTTCTTTCTGCAAATTCCACAACAGCAATCAGTTTCATTGTCGACAATCAAATGCCCAGTATTGTCATATCTTACATCTTCCAGAAAGAAATAGGCAAATAGTGGCCAGTAACACTTCCTTTGTCTTATCCTCGTTCTATAGACAGCTACCAAATTATCAATCTTATCAACTTCCCCATGCCTTTGTTATAGGTCGAAGTATATTTTTTTAGATTGCAAATACAGTCCTATCGCGAAGCAGGCACACTGGTGTCTGTTTCAAAATTGTTGTCTTTCCACTGCACTAAAAGAGTTTGCTCGTTTCTATAATACTTATATGCCCCCCTTTTGGATTTATTCCAGTGCTTTTTCTCTAATAGAGGATACTGTTCTACGCTGTTTTTGTATATAGTTCCTAAAGCACAGTAGTTTTGGAGAGCCAAATGGGAGAAAAGTGGTAAACTGGTAAAAATTTGTTAAAATAAAGGTTATACCTTTGACTTTTTGATACACCGACTTTTCAGTAGGACTATAACTACATCACAACCCAAACCAGTTTTTGTTGCCTTGTTACCACCTTTTCCAGAGTATACATCAAAAACATACATGTAACCATTATTTGAATATAGATCCCAGTTTGTATAGCTGAATCTTATCTTTCCCCGTATAAACTGTTTGGCATCATGCTTATCATAATACGGCACCATGCTTTCATCTATTGATAGATGTTTGCAAAGAAGTTCAAGAAGCGCTCTCAGTTTGTAGAGTCTATCGCCTGTCGGAACTTTAGAATCATCAATGAAATGAATAAATCTCAGTATCATGTCAAAATAATAAAGTAACATGCCCAAAAATACATGAAGCTCTGGCATTGTTAAATTTATATCATTATTTTGTTGGTCACCATATCTGTTATTTTCTTGAATTATCAAATTCATTATGTCGTCATCAAAAAAAAAAAAAGTCACTGGGAGTAATCGAATTTAGGGCTTTGTCAAAGGGTCGTAGGGTTGCAGTTTGTATTTATATTATTGTTTGGCAATTGTTCAGGATCGACGGTTCATTTTGTTCGCTTTGTACCGGAAAGTAACGTCGGTTTCCTTTCTATCTTCCATGATAAGTTGCTTTCGGAGTTCGAATAACCGGGCCAAATGTTCAGGATCATAATCATTATAGCCTACTAAAGCAATTTCACATGGTTAACTTAGAATTCCTCGAGGTAAATGTTTTATGTTGCCACAATGCTCCTCATTTGAGTCATCACTGTCAACGTCAGTGTCGTTTCCATCTTCTGCCGGAGGAAGTATGTATATATTTGAATTAGGTAGCTAATGTCAAGCTCAGCTAGTGTCAACCAAGAATTGTTTGTTTCTACCATTTTGGGACCTAGACGGGCAATGTCCCTTAAGGGAACGCGACATATTTTGGCATATTGTTGCTGAAATATAATAATTTACGGATTCTCGTTATTTGGTGCTAAATCTAGACATATTATGATATAACGTTTTAATATAAGGCTCAAAAAATGTATTAGTTTGGACACTACTATGCTGAATTTACCGGCCATGTTGTGTTGAATACAAACTAGGACCCATATTTCTAATAAAATGCGTAAAGCTCACTCTCTCACAGTCATATAGAAACTAACAAGTCGACGCGGGTCTGCATTACTCCTTCCTCTCCCAGAGACCTCCTATGCTCCCACTACTTTTATCGCATGACGTGTTTTAGATGCGTCCTTTAAAGGGTCGCTGTTCACTAATTGATTAATCAATAAAAGCGTCACAAAAAACCTACAACCTCGCATTAAATAATGTTCGACTGAAGCTATGCTAACTAGCTGCCATGTTAACACCTCCATGGACCATGGATATTAACTATATATATATATATATATATATATATATATATATATATATATATATATATATATATATATATATATATATATATATATATATATATATATAACTAACTAAGTGTTACGTTTGTTCAATACTAATTTTATTAACGAATATTTTTCAAAAGTTATGTGTATTTAAGTACAATTCTCCTGAGTTTCTTCAACGTTTTATAACAGTTTATGAAATATACATTTTTTATTTCAGGTTAGAGATGAAGCAGCAGTAGATGGGAGCAAGATAAGCAAAAATGGTTTGAACTACAGGAAAAAACATGACTACGGTTTTCTGTGCACAAGCTGTTCAAAACGCACAGAGCTGGATCATCGGGGGGTATTATATTTTATTTCAGAACCAACTGAAGGCTGCTATTCCGGCTAAATGTTAACATCAAGCTAAAAAGAATGAGCTATTTCAGCGCCTGCACATGCGTCTCAGGTTGTTGATTTAATTCCATAGTCGCGGTATTCATCGGATTTGGCTCGCATCAATTATTTTCTCTTTTCAACACTGAAAAAATGACTCTCTGGACCAACGATTTGCTTTAAATGATAATAATGAAACACAGACCCGATTTATTTTGCGGATTTAGATAAATCACATTATACTGATGATATTAAAAACTTGGAATTATTGACCGCAAGATCACAACGATGCGATAATTTTAGTACTATGAATGTCAATCTGTAAGTTTTGATATAAGGGGAAACATTATAAACTATACATAGAATGTTATTCATTTCTTGGTTTGGAAAATTCAGCGCTGTATTTTGACAACTGTCAAACTTAAATGTCAGTCAAGGGGTGATTAGTTTAAGGTTTACCATTTACAATATGGACCGTTTAACCACCGACGCGTTTTTACAAAAATGGTGATTCTGCCGTAACCACGTTTCACGCTATACGAGCAGAATGCGGTCACCATAATTGTCTTTCTGTGCGCACAATTTCCAACACAGTCAAGAAATTGGAAAATACTGGATCTGTTATGAATGTGGTAAGGCATGCGCATCATCGTAACGCTCGCTTGATGGAGAATATCGCTGCTGTTAGTGAAAGTGTGGCTGAAGACCCAAATGTATTGATTCGTCGGCGTTCACAGTGAGCTTGTCTTATAGCCCATTATGGCGTATTTTGCATTTAGACTTGCATCTTCATCCTTACAAAGTTCAACTCACGTAAGACTTGAAGCCCAACCGAGCATGGAATGCACCGATCATACGCCGATTGGGTGCTTAGACATTCAACTGATTTTTTGAACAAAACCTTCTCCAGTGATGCGGTTCATTTCTTGCTCGGCGTATACATAAATAAGCAAAATTGCCGTATATCGGGCTCTGAAAACCCACAAGTGATTGTGGAAACTTCGTTGCATCCGCAAAAGGTGACTGTTTCGTATGCATCATGGTCTAGTGGTGTCATTGACCCATATTTCTTCGAAAACGAAGAAGGAGTGACTGTTAACGTCAATTCTGATTGCTATAGCCGCATGATAACCGATTATTTGCGCGAGAAGTTCCCAGACCGCGTAATTTCGAGATTTGGTGATGTCCATTGGCACCCGAGATCATACGATTTAATACCGTTGGGCTTTTTTTTTTGTGGTGCTACGCAAAATATAGTATTTACATACACAATCCTCAAAGTCTTGAGCAATTGAAAAACAACATTCGTCAAATCTTGGCTGATATATAAGCCGAAATGTGCGGAAAAGTCATCGAAAATTACCTCAAAAGGATTGAGTCGTGCAAGCGGTCATGTGGTGGACATTAAAATGATATTGTATTCTACATTTAATAGCAAAGTGTAAACAACAAAATGAAAAATGTATCGAAATCTCACTTCTTTATGCGCTTTTTCTAATTTTACTTTCCGAAGCACAAAATGGATAACCCTTTTTAATATTCAAAATAAAATATAAAAAATAATTTCGATTGTACTGTTGCACTACAGATAATACATATTAAATCTTTTGAAATTATTCTATTTTTTTTATAATGGCAAAATTGAAATTCTAATTTGGTTTTTTTCAATTTGTTATTTAATGAACATCTCAATGAAATATTAATATAATGCTTCCACATTTTTACGATGCTGTTAGTTATATCTGCTTAGATCTTCCACCATAAAATATCGTTAACTAATGCAGTTCTCATTAGTACTGCTTCCAGAATTTATGTAGCAAACCGAACCGCCACTTTGTTCAAACTCCCGCGAAGAACCATCTGAATTACGTTACATGATTCTGGCGAAGAACAATAATGGGAAAAAAGCCGTTGAAAACAATGTAACCTCCCGATACACGTAATAAAATTAATGAATAAAAATAAGCAGTGAACTTCCTGTAGCGCGATAACCTTCCAGCTTAGTTTTTCCAATACGTGTGTGTAAATATCACGAATTAGACAAAAACTAATATAATTTTTACCCTCGTGTATATATATATATATATATATATATATATATATATATATATATATATATATATATATATATATATATGTATATATATATATATATATATATATATATATATATATATATATATATATATATATATATGTATATATATATATATATATATATATATATATATATATATATATATATATATATATATATATATATATATATATATATATATATATATATATATATATATATATATATATATATATATATATATATATATATATATATATATATATATATATATATGTATATATATATATATATATATATATATATATATATATATATATATATATATATATATATATAATAATGGAAGAAGATAGATAATAAAAGATAGAAGATAAAAATAAAAAATAATCTATAAAGATGAAAAATGCACGGGGAAGAGATTGAAGATCTGTCTGTACCAAATACCAAGTACAGTCGCAGATTTAAAAATTATAACCACTTCTTGTATTCGCGCATGAGAATCTTTATTCGCGGATCTAAAACTAATGATATTGTATTTTTAGAATAATATGTATTTATTTACCAGTTAGCTTTCAACACAAACAAGTATATAGTATTTATAAACAAACAACTCTTATTGCCGCTTGGTCGAAAGTTCTCTGACAAATAAGACGCCACTAACGTACGCGCTGCTGGGTTTCGCGTGACGCTATGGCTTTTGATAAAACCCTCATTCGCACAATCTGTGGCGAAACTTTTGTTTTATTGTTTCAACTTGTCATTCGTCGCAATAATTTCTAGTGGATAGCAGATGTCTCTTCTGTTTTGTTCGTAATTTATAATGTCGATTAAAAGCAAAGGAAAATTGGTTCCTCTACGAAAAAAAAATCGTGTGGTTACCTAGGGTAAAAATAGAAATGCTTGACCGTTTACGTCTTAGCGAGTAGTTTGCATACCGATGGAGGATTTTACGCATCGGAAGGTTGGTTCAATAAGTTCAGGGTGCGACAATCATTGCATAACATCAAAATTGTTGGAGAAGCTATATCTGTAGATACTTCATCAGCAGCAACATATCCCGAAGAGTATCCAAATTAATTGCTGATGGTGGATACAAAACTGAACACATGTTTAATGCAGATGAAACACTCCCTGTTTTGGAAAAGGATGCCAAACAAAATTTTTATATCCAAAAGTGAAAATTCCACCTCTTGTTTTAAGGCAGTAAAAGATATAGTTACACTTCTACCTTGTTCAATTGCAGATAGTTTAATGAAGCTACTTATGCTTTACAGATCGCTAAATCCTCGTGCTTTGAAAAATCAAATCTAGAACAACCTACCACCCAAATAAAACCGAGGGTACCAAGTGTCATTTTCTAAGTCCTGAAGTTGAAACATATTTAAAGAAAAATAATTTTGATTAGGTTTTAGTTTTGGACAATACTCCAGTTCACCCTCGTGAGATTGAAGCTATACACCCAAATATAAAGGTGATATAATATTGCCTCCTCGCTTTTACTCGAACCTATGGATCAAAGAATAATCCAGACCTTTAAGCTCTATTACATTAGACAAACCTTTAAAATCATACTGGACACCATGGAATGTAATCCTGATATTAATGTTATACAATCCTGGAAATATATTTATGTATTGCTGTGCATTGTTAACATAAAATAATTGCAAGAGCTGAAGCCATACACATTGAAATCATGCTGGAAAAAAATGTGGCCTGATCTAACTGTCGGTAATGATGAAAAATCCGTGCAAATTCAAACATAAACTGAAATCATTGTTCAAGTTGCGAATGACACAGAACGAGATGATTTCGAACAGATAGAATCAAGTGACATTCAACAATTGCTTGAATCGCTGAAGATGAAGATATGAATGAAACCGAATTGGAGGAAATGCTTAATCCCATTCCATTGAAGGGGAAGCTTCGATGAGCACTGAAAAGGTGACATTAAACTTAAACAAAACCTGAGTCAAGGTTTCCGAATGGCAAATGAGCTTTGTGATTTCTTCACAAAAATTGATCCGTCTATAGAAAGAAGTATTGTTTTAAAAGGCAAAGGTTAATGCCACAGCCGAATATCAATTCGAATTGAAAGAGCTTTTAAAAGCGACAAAACAAGAAAATATTACTAAATTCTTTAAACCATTACTTAAGCCTGATAATAATTATTAATACTATTAATAAATCTGTCGTAAAATATGCTATTTTTATATATCTTTTCTTTTTACTTTGTACCCTTGGAGCAAATCCCTTATATTCCCCTATAATCCCGTAAAAATTACCATTCCGTATTTACGGTTTCTCTATTCGCAGCATATTTAACGAAACGTATCCCCCGCGAATAAGGAGCTTTGACTGTACACATCTAATTAATTACCCCTTCGAATATTCAAGAATGTCTTTTAGCAGTATCTTACTAGGGAAAATAAGCGTACGTTTCGCAGGGTGAGAAAACGAAAATTCCCGGGTTTCCTGACCTATTTTACGTGACCCACATTCAGGGGAAACAGGTCCGCGACCTGCCCTACTAACCAGGAAGTTGGCCTAGGGGTGTCATCGATTTTGCAGTGCGCAGAAAATGTATATTTCACGATGTTAAAAATGGCCTTTGATGCTGATCTTCTACCGCAGGAAGTTTAGTAAGGATGTAGATTATTCATTTGTTAGACAACAGACTATTAGAAATGAAATTTTACTAGTAGGATCAGGAAGTTATCGAAGTATTTCTGTGAGATGTGAGTTTTTATCAAAAATAATAGGAACATTTTATATTTATTAATTTATATTCAGTTTTCTTTATTCGATAACCCATTTATATGCATTGCAGCTAAAATCTTTTATAGAACCAACGATTTATCAGTAAATATATCATGTCGAATTTTGACATCAGCAGATAAGTATTTCAGCATCATGATTCATTAAATTAGAGCGGTTTGTTAGAGTCGTTTTTTAGCGGTTTTGAAATAATTATATGGAGATTTAAATATTTATGAAGGAAATTATTAAGTTGTTCTACAACTGCCGGTCGCGTTGGTGCGAACGGTAAGAGTAGCGGCCTGCCGCTGCTGTGCCGAAACCGCATCGGAGCGGTAGTTGGTTCGATTCCAGCGCTCAGATAGTTGTTTTCCTTTCTTTCTTCTGTCTGTTTACTTTCTAAAGGTTTGTGATTGTTTCTAGGCAAGAGTGTAAAATCCGACAACGAATTACCCCTCAGTCACGCCAGTTAAAGGCCATTTAAGGCCGGATGCCTTCTGAGAAGTCTTCTACGTTGGTCACTTGCCAATTGGTAGGTTTTCTGATGGACTTATGGGTACGCACATAACCAAGGGTTTATAGCCCGAGGGACGTGCTGGCCTGGGTTTGTCGAAAGCTGATGACCGTGATTCGGAACCCACGTTAAGCTTACCCTACAAAACTATTGCTATGATTTTTCTGAAAAAATAATAAAAACCAAACCACAAAAAAAACACTATTTTCGACATAAAAAGCTATAGAAGCGAGATTCGAGACATTTTCGTTGTATATAGAGAAGACGCTATAAACGATCGCACTGCTCGAAATTGGTTCACCAAGTTCAAAAATGGAAACTTCGATCTGGACGATACGCTGCACTCTGATCGACCTTCCGACTTTGACGAAAACCATGTTAAAGCGCTTTTGAAGGAGGAGTCATCAAGCATGCTGAGAATTGGCTGAGAAAAACTCCGAGATGGCACACAAACTAACCGATGATAACAAGGAAAATTGCCGCAATAGAGATGCTCAAAATCTCCGCCGACATCGAGCAATACGAGGCAACAAGCAACGATTTTTGTTCAGAATCATCACGGTAGATGAGAAATAGTTTCTCTACGTCAATATGGAGCAAAGGAAAGAGGGTGGCTACAGAACACACACCAAATCCAATAGTTAAGCAAAATCTCCTTTCCAAATAGATCATGTTCTGCTTTTGATAGAACTAGGAGGGTTTCGTTTACTAGGAAATGCTGTCGAAGAACAAGACAGTCAACAAGTAATGGTATCTCGCCCAGCTGCATCGTATAAATGAGGTTATTCAACTGAAACAACCCGATCGACAAGGTCAAGTCATATTGCTGCACGACAATGCACGACCTCACACAGAGGTTATTCCGCATCTGCCGTACTCTCCAGATCATGCGCCAATCGATTATTACCTCTACAGCTCTCTGTCCAACCAAATGAGGGAAGTAACCTTCGCCAAAGACGAGAACCTCAAAAACTAGCTTAACAACGTATTCTAGTCCAGGCACAGCGATTTCTGGCGAAACTACATCAATAAATTCATCGGGATCATTGATTCATTTGTTCTTGTAATTGTTGATATTTTCAATCAAACTTTTTAATAAAAAACGGCGAGAACGTATAGAACAACGTAATATCTCTTCCATAGAACTACGGGAAGTTTTTAGTGAACAACTAATTTCAGTGATTTTCGCAAGATTATTTTGTAAATTTGTATGACAAAACTGTAAGGGGGTAAAATGTAGGCTAAATAATGGCTGTACTTAAACAATCCACCCAAGTTTCAATAACTCTAGTCGCATCTCCATAAAAACATATGCGTAGGAAAATAGAAATACACATAATAGTATTGGTTTGAAGATTGTACACGTGATTTTTATTTTTGCTGATATCTCCTCCCCCTCTCTAAATCCATTATTGCGTGTATAATGTAGCCGATTTGCTTACTCTGTTCTGTCATATAATTCTACATCATTTTTACCGTTTTATGTGCATTTCTATCGTCATATTCCCAGGTAGTTAAATGTAACAGCTGTTGATTTAAGGTATAATAATTTTGTTCTTATCTTATCGTACAGTATTTGGAAATTTATTTAGTAAAAATACTTCGCTTCCGTATGCACTGGGATGGATTTTCTTTAACCGACTCACGCACTCGTTCAATGTTGTTTGCACCTCTGCTTGACCATGGATGACCCGTAGCCCGTAAATGTACAGTTGATCCTGTAGTTCCAGTTTTTTATCGATGTCTTTATTAAATTAACACTTGGTGCCTCGTTTATGTCATGTAAATTATACTCGGCCCTATAAGAGCCGTAATAAGTGAATTGTGGTTTTGATAATACGCGCGAACACAGAAAGCACGTTGCTATCAAACGCTCCATGGCACCTAATTTTCCCTGAACCAAGCTTCGGTGTAAAGTTAACGCGACCGGCGTGTTCTGCGCCACCAAGGAGCAAACAAGTAAGTAGATATAAACGACTTTTCTGGATACCTGGTATTTGCTAGTTCTACGAGGATTGCTATTTATATATCTGGAATTGGCAACAATATGCAAGCGTTGAACTTAGGTGGACCAAACGCGATATTAAATCTACTTTTAAAAATTTTGTGATAAACCAAATATGGCACATTAATTCGAAATAAGTCCAAAAATGCTTTGTGCATTTTACGAACGCTTAATGTCTCTGGGAGGTATAAGCGTTTTGGGTTATTTTTACTGGAGTAGTGAACTTGACTAGTTCTTAACATTTTAATGTGTTTCATGATCAAGTCAGTAACTGATTGGGGTGTGTTTTTGGGCCTATTCTCGTGCTTTACTCGTCTTTCTTTTGGAGAGCAGTCATAAGCGATTACCTGCTGATGAATCCTCCTCAACTGTCACCTCTGAATATCAAGCACACTCAAAAAGGCATCTATAAACAAGTATCTCACCCTTACGACTTCTCATTTGAAGCGAAGGAACCTTATTTTGGGTGTCTAACTTGATCATCTTCTACAATATTCTTCAGTATTATTAGTTTGACAAAGTCGTGGCCCACGGCGGGCTAACTGGATGAAAGTCACCAAACCACATCCAAACCAAACCACATCAAGTGAGAATCCTGCCTATCTTTACCCTTGAACGAGTTAAACTGATTAATGATGGATTTCATCATCCACTATAGTAAATTTTTGAAAGCATTTAAGTCTCGAACATCTATAAAAGAATAATATTACTCGTGAAAACCTGAGAGCAGTAGTTCCCTATGTCCATGTTGTCTAGTAATGTATGTACCTACCTATAAAGTTGTAATAATATACCTACGTTCGTTTTGTGAAGAGTTCATATTAACCAACAACACTTTTCACTCAAAGCGGACAACACTTGAAAATGACAAATGAGATTTTGGCGAAACGTCGTGACTCTTCACAGAACGAACGGATCGACACCCGGAATGATTTAGAAACATTAAACTCTGTATCCTATTATTTCCTTTAATATGATATGATTTTTTAATTACCTATTTCGATAAGATTTTTATTTATTAAAATATGAGAATATTACCTACAATTACGGCCTGTCACATGAGCAGCAACTGTTTTCCACTTGTGGTTGACATGTTCTTCTCCTTGATTTTAGTCTCATTTTTTCACTTAATAACTTCATCATTACCAATAATATTTGGTTCGTTTTTTAGGGCTTTCCTTCACAAATTAAACACACAAAAAATCAGGTACACAATGCAAGAAAAATTCATGTAATCTGTTGCAATATAACCTTTAGTTCACAGTGACATGGGTAGTTTTTGTAAAATCCCTTTGGAACTTGGATAGTTGTTGAAAAATTCTCAGGGACTTGAGTGGGTATTGTGATACTATTAGAGCCTTTCAATCCTATTTTCTCATAACCTAACACTCTTATCACTACAAGACTAGTTGAAGGAGTTGCCACCAGGACACCTTATCAAATTATCAAGCTTTTTAAAAAATTAAGAAAATATACTTGGCCAGTTTTTGTAAAAAACACTTCAATTGTATATGAAGAGCTCTAGAAAAGTCACTTCTTTACTGCATATAAGTAAGGAATCTCAAGCAAACACCAAACTTGACATAAATTAGTTATATCTGAACAAAAGCGATATTGTTACTATTTGGCTATTCATCAATTTTGTACTCCAAAATTTAATAGATAACTTTAACAAAAGATACTTTTTAATGATATTCTTGAAAATATGACAGCAGTTATCACTGCATTGAACGAGATATAAATCATTCATGTTTTGAACATATTTTCATAAAAAAATATATAGGTGGACTTTGTTCGTCATCTTAAAAGGATTTCATTCTAGGCCATCTTCCTAGTGTTAAGAACTAATTCAAACTTTAAAAGCGAGAGGGGGTAAAACGGGGCTACGTATTAATATATTACCACAAAACGAAATAAGAAGTCATCGATACATTAGCTATGAATTTTTTTTTGTATTCAGTTTATTTTGAAGATATTATTCCGATTGACTACTAGTTATATCAGTTGTTTCAGTATCCGTCTAGTTTCGAGAAAATTTTGATCAGAAACAATGCATTCCCGTTTGTAGTCTGAAATATTTTCAAGGTTTATGTTCATACGATTTGAATTGAATGATTTTTCAACTGAATTCATTTCAAAAAAATTTTCAGTTTTCTACAAATAATCTTCATTAAATCTACATCACAGGTACTTATTTTGGCACGAGTGGGCATAAAAGCACTGACCTACCTCAAAAACGTACTTAACCCCATTTTTGGAGTTGAAGCGCGACGGTGTCGAATTTCCCCGGTGGCGTTGCATGCGAAATTGAGGCAGGTCCGGGTCAACTCAATTTTCACGGTACCGATTCCATAGCGAATTACGTGCAATTGCGGGCGTACGACCACCTGCGCCATAAAGGAAGCTCATATCGTCTTTTTTTTTGGCGGTTTGCGGGTAACGAGGTCAGGGCGGTATTTCAAGGTATCACGAGATTTAATTGTTCATTGCTGGGGGAAACAACTGCAGAAATTTAGTCTTGGTCATATAAAAGAAATTAATGATTTCAGGTACTTGTTATTGACTTTATGATAATCCATTTAAATTTGCCTAATTATCATTAAAAATGTATTTTCAAAAAGGATAACATAGTAATTATTTATTGATATTTTACAACGTAGTTTTACTTGTCACCTGCCTTCTTCTTCTCTCTGTGGTGCTACAATCCGTTAGTGAACCTTGACCTTTAATCTTCGCCTACAACCGGATCAATATATTTAATCACGGCTGTGTACGAAGCGTGTTAAGAAATAAAGTAAGGAAAGTATTGGCATAGCGTTTAATCGGGCAATACTGTTGGCTTCCCCTTTGGAGCAGTGGCAGGCCAACATCTGATGCGTCTGTAGTACAAGGTTGCACTAGTTTGCAAAACTTCAACAGTGCAAACAGTGCAAGTGCTCAGGTTTTCAGGTGATTTAAGGCATTCTCAGAAGGCCGAAACTCGATTGAAGAGAAACTTCCCAGTAAAAAGCCCTCCTCTGCAAGAAGTGATGAAAATGCCTACATAATCCGGGATTTGTACATTTTATTCGTTGGCTGACGGTCAGAATGATCGGAGAACAGATGAATTTAATTCTCATTTTCTAAAACGTAGTTTCACACCTTCCTTATTCACCAGACTTTAGTCCTTGTAACTTTTTCCTTTTCCCAGAATTGAAAAGGCACCTCAAAACACACCGTTTTGGGATATTGGAGAACATTGAAAAGGTTGTAAGCGACCAGTTGAAGGTTACTCCAGTAACTGAGTTTCAGATAAGTATAAGTAGTAGTATAAGTATAAGTATAAGTAAGTATCAATTAGTCTCCATGGCAGCTATTTTGGAGGAGACAATGTAGAATTATACTTTTAATTGAATAAAAAAAAATATAATAAATCAGTCTCATTGCTCTATTCACGCCTCGCATTAGATTTCGTAGCAGCAATTGTTTTCCGCGGTGGGACTGCTAAGCTCACGCCCAAACTTGTCACTTGCCAGTATAATTTAATAGGCTAGTTAAAAAGTTCGCAGCGTGACACATATAGAGCAGTAAACGGATCAGTGTTATTTTAAAAAATGAATTTAAAAAAAAGGTTTAAAGGCAATGGACATTCATAGTGAAATAGAAAATGTATTAGGGGAATCTGCTGCTTCAAAAACAATGATTTGTAAGTGGACAGGTGAGTTTCAACGTCGTCGTACAAGCCTGGATGGTGGTTCTCGTTCTGGAAGTCCCAATAAGTGCAACTACAAAACAAATCATTAATTCTATACATGATATGGTTATGGATGACAGACAATTGGCTTTTAGTGAAATTACTAATGCCATGGATATCTCAACTGAACGGGTGTTTCATATTTTGAAAAAAGAATTGAGCTTGAGAAAGCTATGTGCACGATGGGTGCCACTTTTGTTAAATTCTGATCAAAAACGACTTCGAGTAAAACTTTCTAATCAACATTTGGATATTTTTCGAAAGAATAAAGTGGATTTAAAGTGTCGTTTTGTAACTATGGGTGAGACTTGGGTTTACCACTATAATCCTGAACTGCGACAATAAACCGCAGAGTGGAATGAGGCCGGTTGTTCAGCTCTGAAGCAGCCAAAGTGGTCAAAATCGACTAAAAAGTTTATGGCATCAATTTTTTGGCATGCAAAAGGCATTTTGTTAATTTAATACCTTCAAACCTGTAAAACAATAACAGGATAGTTTTACTCAAACCTTTTGGATGAATTGTATGCAAAAACTCGCGAGAAAGATTTGGTTTAGCGAAGAAAAAAATTATTTTTCATCAAGGCAATGCACCAGCTCTCAGAGGTGTTCTTGCAAGGGCCAAATTGAAGGAGTTACACTACGAATTGTTGGAGCATCCACTATATTCACCAGATCTGGCCTCCTCCGATTTCATCTGTTCCTAAACCTCAAAAACTTTCTACCCGGCAAGCGTTTTTCATCAAATGTAGAAGTTATAGCACCCGTAAATGAGTGTTTTGAAAGACTTCTAGAAAATCATTTCAGATATGGAATAAATAAATTGAAGAACCGCTAGAAAAAATGTATTGAGCTTAAGGGAGAATATACGGAAGAATAAAGTAATTTTTTCAACTATAAAATTGTTTTATCATTTCCGCTGCACGAACTTTTCAATTATCCTAGTATTAGGAGTACATATTGATTGTGTACTCCATATATCCCTTGCAATTAAGGCTACTTCATTCTTAAAAGTTTGTCGCCTTTTATGCAAAATAATAATAGGTTAGTCTATACACTCGCTTTCAGCAAGAATCGCTTCTCTACGATTTTCCTAAGAATTATTTTTTTATAGATATTCGAATCTAGAGATGCCATCAATACTAGCTATACCGATGGTTTCAAGAGTGTTTACAGAGTCGACTATCACATCCTACATACACTTTCTATTACAAGAGCACACCCTCCGCAGAACTCCACGTTATTAAGGAGTTCCTCAACTATATAAAACATTACCCACATTCGATTGGTTGATCTACATTGACTCCTAATACACACTCCATTGCGTCAAACGTCACTCAACTACTTCTATCAATGTTCTACATGATGTCACATCTAGAGATTTGATTATTAAATCCTTATGAGTCTCTAGACTTATTGGAATCAGGATGAATAACATGGTAGATTTGTAGATTACCTAACTTAATTAACTAATAATGAGCTTCTAGAAGGCTTATTCGTAATACATACTTTTTGTCCGTAATACATACATTTGCGACATCCTGCCATCGATTAACGTAAGGACCAACGATATAGTTCAAAAGGCTTGGAGCCAATAAGAGAGCTCTATCAAACATCAAAGAGATCCGATTCTATTTTATGAAATCCACAAGTACTCCTTACTTATGGGCAGTTCATCTCCATCGTGCTAAAAAAACGGGACCCTTAGACCCCCCTTAGACTTACCTTAATATCCCTGATGTGCTGGTTTGCATATTCTTCCCGGGTACGTTTTTATTTAGATCAATCTACAAATTATTTGTCTCGTCCGCTCAATTCCATTACACAGGTCAACAAAGTTAACCTTTTTTGAGGTAACATTGATCAAAATAGGTGTATATGAATTATTTTGTAGTCCTAAATCCAAAACGGGCCAAAAAACGGAGACAACATATTTTTACAATTTAATATAAAAATGTAAAACGTGTTAATTCTATGCCTAGACATTACTGAGGATTATGTGAATAAAAAATTTATTACATGAGATGTCATACAGCGACAAAAATTTTTACTTTTTCCTCTTGTGTTCTGTTGCAT
Source organism: Cosmopolites sordidus (assembly GCA_031761425.1). Taxonomy (NCBI): domain Eukaryota; kingdom Metazoa; phylum Arthropoda; class Insecta; order Coleoptera; family Curculionidae; genus Cosmopolites; species Cosmopolites sordidus. Next base: position 176,813 of record JARFXV010001350.1, on the reverse strand, counting down.
CATCTCTTTTTAAAAACCAGCAGTCGCCCAACATAACTGGGTTCCAGCGTCCCTGGTATCTGCTTCCGTGGTCCTGATGTCCTGGTGAAACTTTTCTCCTTGTTCGTCGCTTACTGCACTCAAATTTTCCGAGAAAAATCCAAATGGGAGTGTACAAAACTGTATTTTTAAGGACATGCGACAGCATAGTATTTCATAGGCTTTCAAGAGTTCATCCATGATGTTTTTATAGTATTCATCTTTCTTGTTTCCTAAAAACCAACTTTTAGGTACTTGAAACCATTACCTTCTTTATATATCGCCTTGACAAAGTTTTTCGTTAGACCAAGCTTAATACGGAGAAGCGGAAGAAACATCTTCTTTGGGATAACAAGGGCGGCATATTTTATGTTTGAAGTATGAGGTTCAAAAGAAGTTCTATGAAGCCAATCTTTCTTACTATAATGTTCTTTTGTTACCTTTCTGTCTCATAGATACAAAAAACAGCAATACTTTGTAAGACTCCCTTGAAGTTCTAGCAATATACCTATCACTTTTAAATCCTCACAAATATCCCACTGATACTGTTCATATTTAACGCAATATGGTATGGTTGCTAAGTTGTAATAGGTTTGTTTCAATGTCACTGAAAGGGCTAAATGAATAAGATCGGTTTTTGTTTCCATTATGAAACAAGGCTGTATTTCGACAAATATATGAAAATACGTCGCTCGGAAGGTACATGTTCTATATGAAGCTTATTCATTAAAGCATCAATATCACAACAGACACATAGTGACCCTTCCATTTTATAAAAACTTAAAAATGTTACATTCCGTTGTCGGTAAAGTCAAACACTTGCATTTTTATCTAACACATTCCTCTGTTGAAGTTTGGAACCAAGAAGTTCCAGTTTTGACAATCTCAGGTCTCGTTCAAAATCATTTAATTAATTCTGAGTTATAAAGTGAGATTCACTGGTAGTTGTTAAAGATATTGGATCACAATTGGTGTTATCAGGAAATTGTGGATCAGATCCTGATGAAAAATTATAATCACCGAGAAACATGTGGTCTAGGTTTAAAAGGGCAATCGGTGCCGGTAGTTTCTGGCATTGGGAAACTGCGAGAGACTGAGTGCAGAAGGCAAATTTGCATATTAAATTTTGTTCCTTTGCTTTTTTAAAATTCCTTCTGTTTTAGTGATACAAAAGTAGCAATCACTTACATGGTCAGTCGGTTCTCTTCACACCATAGAAACAGCAAATGGCATAATTTTTTTCTTACGATGCATCCACTGCACTAAACTTACGTGAAAACTCACACAGCAAACATGAAAAATCCAACTTTTACCTTGATCTCCGATTAGACTTTTAAAATATAAAATATATGCTTTTTTAACTTCCTCGGATATAAATCTAGCTTGTAATTCTAAAATAAATCGTCGGCATATATAACAAAACTTAACCGGTGGATTTTTTCAAAATCGACGACTAGAACTTGTCATTTTATATAAAATCGACTTAAAGACTTGACTGTACTGAAAACGAGACAGAAATAAACTAAACTATAGAAAACAATGAAACTCCTAAAGGTTCGTAGAATACTGTGGAAATTACCTCTCTAGGGTCTTAAGGTAATTCTTACATTGTCCAGTTCAAAGTCAGATACAAATAATATCAATTTCTCGATGATATAAAGAAGTAGCAGGACTTGAAAATGGGACGTGCTAGGCCATAACCATTAATAACTACCTAAATAAAACGCAAAAAAAAACATCATCTTTAATGTTACAAAAATCATGTCGAGTGGTAAATTTACTACTATATCATCCTTCAGTCTCTACCACGTTGCTGATTTAATTATAATAATTTCCAATTATCTGTTCTTCTGTAGAAATACGATTTGCTTCCGTCAACAATTTTAACTATTCTTATAGTTGCCATAACTTTGACATCTACTTAAGAGGTATATAAATAAAGTAATGAGACTGGTAATGTAGCATTCGATCGGGCAACAATCTCGGATTCCTCTTTGGAGTCCGAATGCCTTAAACCACCTGAAACCCCGTGCGCTGGGCAAAACACCAAAGCTCGAAATTATCGTCACTCATTTTCAGAACGCACAGAGGTTTATGTGAATAAAAAATATATTACATGATATATCATATAGCGACGTTTCTAGATGTCACAGAAAAATTCATTTCACGAAAAGAATTGCTACAGAGCACCAAGTGGTTCTAGGGAGTTCAAATTATTACTGAAGATGTACCAGAAGTTGGTCTGTCTCTTCTCCAAAAGGGAAACTATCACTGTTGTCAGATTGAACGTTAGGTCACCAACCTCATTACTTTATTTACATAGGTGGGTGAGTATAGTGAATAGTGTAATTTCGAACTAAGATGAACAAAAGTGTATTGTTAGTCAATTTGTTTGTTGTATGTGTTAGTGTCGGTCTAACAAAAATGGGCATTATTATAAATAAAAAGATCAATTTTGAAAGACGTTGATTCTATGGTTCGAAACCATTTGCCGACAACTCGTTTCGTCCAGAGATGATGCCTTTTTGTTTGAGGCAAACACTTCCATATAAATCATTTCGCGCTTGTTCATGTGTTAAAAAGATCAGAATCGGATAGAACAGGATCTGGGCTTTATAAAGGGCTGGGTTCTATGATTCCTTATATAATTTGGCACTATGCCGTTTGACATTGTTGACCTAAATTGGATATTTTCAGTATCGCTCCACATATAATCATCTTAGTTTTGTCCAACAAAAGTTATCATTAACTGCTTGATTATTAAAAATCAAGTCAAAACCAAATCAAAACTCCGCAAGCCATCTAAATTTTATTAAACTAACCCTATTGAGTCCCGAAGCAGCCTATCTCATTTAAAATCCAGTAATTGATCTTCCTCATTGGGATTATTAAAATATTCCAAAACAAGTATGCCTCTAAACACAAGTTAGAACGTAAGATGGTTATAACACTGATGATTGGAGAATATTAAACTCAGTAGATAATCAGTGGATATTAAAAATGAATTGACTTTAATGGATCCGTGTATAATTACTAATGTCTGTCTGTCTTTCGTGTTTCGTTTTAGAACCTTTGTGAACAAACCCAGATTTTAGATCCTTTCTAGTTCGCACATTTTTCTTCGCTATTTTCATTACTTTGCTTTATTGAAATATTGCTTTAAATATTGTACAGAAAAATTAACAGCAAAAGGTATAAAACATAATGTAATAACGGATGTTGCAAAGATCATACTACCACTTTAATTTATAGATTTTATAAGAAACAAGACAATATTTTTTTTCTCTAATATATTTATTTTATCTGAATGTGAATTAATTTTTGAAAATTATACCAATCAAAAATGTGAGCTGTTAGCAGCAATGTAACTATGTACCCCTTTTAACATGTATTTCCTTTTTAATACGTTAACCATAATCTGTTTATCTAACACGTTTTTCATACACTGCTATATGGTTAGTATTATATGTTCAAAATGTAAACATTATGCTTCAAAAATTACCATAAAAAATAATTCGGATCAACTATGCAAGTGTCAAGTTGATGGAAGTGGTTTATGATTGCATTACAGTATTCTAATAGCTTATTATTGTCTTTACGCAAGATGTGTTGAACAATTTGAATCTTGTAAGATATGTCCACACTTGTTGAACATTTGGTGGTCAAGACGCATGCATCTGTTGAAAGGTTAGACGCATGCGGTGTTGAACGAGAGGCATGCAAGGACGCAAGGAAAAATCATACCGCACGAAGAGACGCAAAGATTGCTCACCTACATTCACCGATGTTAGGTATTTTGCGCTTTTGCTTTCAACTTCTTAATATAATCTGCAAGTTTTTTCAATAGCTTAAAAATTTAATTTAACGAAAAGTAGTTTAGTTTTATTAAATTAAATAAATACATTAAATTGTATATTTAAGAACAATAAATAAATATATAATTTTAAAAGTTTTTTTTTTCAAACTGCAGGGCAAGACGAAATCACAACAGAAATGCTGAAATATATGGAAGAAACTACAAAAAAAGAATTTTTGTGACTGCTAAACGATATCATAATAAAAAAGACCCAAGATAAAAAAGTACCAACAGACTGGAATATGGATATAATATTATCCTTGTTTAAAAAAGGAGACATCAAAGAATGTAAAAACTACAGAGGGATCACAAGTTTACCAATATTAGAGGAACTACAGCATGGTTTTAAAACAAAAAAACCTACAAGAAACTACAAACAGCGATATATAAACTACAACAAAAACTACAAAAAAAACTACAACACAGCGATATATAACGAAGACCTAAGAAAAGTAAACGTGGAAATAAATATCGACAAAAGCAAAACAATGGTAATTGTAGGCATAAAAATAAAACATAAAATTGTACCGATGGGAAGGTAATGAAACAAGTCAAAAACTGTAAGTATTTAGGCAAAATAATAGAAGATAATGAAAAAATGGGAAAAGCAGGCTAACATTCCTAAGAAAAAGAGAGATACTGAAAGAGGTAAAAGTACAGGTGTGGTTTTCTAGTAGTGAGACCATTCATGATATATGGCAACGAATCTTGGACCTTAACAAAGAGAGACAAAAGTAAAATTTCAGCTGCAGAAATGAGATTCCTACGCAAAATAGAGGGAATTACAAGAAGAGATAGAGTGAGATATACAACAGTAATGAAACAACTGGAAACGAAACGAATAGAAATAGCTATAGAAGAAAAACAACTGACCTGGCTAGAACACATCCACAGAATGAATGTAGAGAGATTAGCAAAACAAATCTATGAAGCGAAAACAAGAGAAAAAAAAAATTGGAATCCAAGACTGAGATGGAAAGAAGAAGTTCGACAAGCGGCAGAAAAACGAGGAGTTCATCGAAATGAGGCTAGAAAATTAGTACTGGACAGGAACTTATGGGGGTAAAAATTCATGACATACCATCATGCTGAAATATAAACTGTCATTCCTACATCTAACGGCACAACGAACTTTTGGATTAAATCAATTAAAATGTAATAAATTTGTAAATTGAGTGCGTAACGTATATTTTTTAGTATATATTTTCCTGTAGTAAATTGTTGTAATTATTCTAAATATGTTTTTATCCATTCAGATTATCTGTATATTTTCATTATTTTCCATGCTCCTATCAACACCAGCACATCAGCACTAGTACCGGCTAAAATAGCAATGTCAGATGTATTCGTGAAACTGAAATTACACAGTTAACAAGATAAAATGTTTTTAAAGTTTAAAAAAAACCGTCTTTACTGAAGTCGCCAGAAATATTGAATGAAACTGACGTAAGCAGGAAGGAGGCATGTAGCTTATTCTGCGTTAGGATGCATGCGCTAACGCATGCAATAACGCAAATTGAAAGGCACGTTAAAACGCATGTACTCATACCACTAGGGAAACATGTGCAAGTAACTTATAATAACAAATAATGCCAAAACAAATTGGTAGCGTGATACTTGCCCTACCATTTACAAATAATGTGCTCGTAATAAACTTCAAACTTTGATTTAAAAATTCCAAAAGGGAATCGTTCAAATTAATGGATAACCCTAATATGTATGCGGTTATAATATTTGAAATAGGAAGAACATATTATTAGTTTTGTTTCATTGAGGATATTCATTTTCGAGCTTTCTCTAAGTTTAAGAAACTGTTATTTCTTTTAGTAGGTTTATTTCCAACTGAGATAATTAGATGTGCGATATTTATGATGAGAATTAACTCGGTTCTGGATAGGCAATCAATTTTGTTTAAAACTGAACCTCCCGTGGTTTTAATATGGAACTACTAGAGATTGTAAAACGAATGGATACCGATGATATTTTAAATATTCGAATATAAAACTCAGCCGTGAAAATAATTTACCATTATGTAATTTGCAAGATTGGTAATAAAACTAACATTAAGTACAGGGTGTAAATTGAAATATACGTTTTATACTCTTTATTAATTCATACTTATCTAAATTATCTTAATACTTCCTGAATATACTTTGTCTTTCCAGTCTCTATATCGCCTTTGTAAAATCAAAGCTAGAGATTGCTCCAAGAATATGTTGTTCGGCAAGTTTGTAGGAATTTTCCATTAGTTACTCTATTACATCTTGTAAATTCTTTCTTCAAAAATTACCAATTCTTTTAGCCACCACTAAAACTCGTCAGGCTCGAGCTGAACGTTTAGAAAGCAGCTGAAGGAACGACGATATACCTCGGCCATGTCGGATGTACGTTGTAATGCAATGCAACTCACGCCATCCTGTGTTAAACGTCCGCAACGGTTAGTCGCGAGCTGTCAGGCGCGAAACTGTCCGTGTCCCTCCACTAGCTCACTATGCAACTTTTTATATACAATTTTGTTTGACGCTATTCAACATACCTATGTTTGATCTAAAATAAATTCAATGGTGATACATTTTTCTGGTGACAGCGATTTAGAAAGTAATACATTTTTCTTTTGCATCAGGAAAAACTCATCAGGATTACAGGTTACATTAAGATTTATGACATTAGTATTTCCATTTCATTTCCATATTCCATCCATTTCAGAGGCAACACATCAAGGTGATTAGGTGACTTGATTTCAATCACTGTAACCTTTTTTTATCCCATTTGAACAACTTACTGATTTGATCATCACTGCCTTTGAATTTGATAGATATTTATGAGCTGTCCTTGATTCCTCGCACTATATACTACATTCTTGTTTATATTACCAAAAGCTGATATTATGATTGATCTTATATCTATCTTTTCTACTCGCAATATTTTCTGCATTTACATTACTGAATACACAGAATAATTAAATTCTTTTCTTAGTAGGATAATTTTACGAAAGTTATTCGAAAAGTTCTCGTCGTGATATAAACATGGCGTAGGTATGACCAAATTGACATGATATTTCTCATGTATGATTCGTTAGACAGTGTGCTGCGAAGTTTCTTATGTTACAACAAAGTACTTTGTTTTAAAGGATTTCATCTCGACGGGCATACAAGGAAACTTTCATTTCACCTTAAAATATTAGTTCTCTTTGATTCCAAATTCCAAAAAAGTGGGTTGCTGAATTTAAGCGTTGTTGTACATTCATCGAAGACGATGAAAATGTCCAAAAACTTATTCGACCTACAATAACAAAAATCGTCAAAAAAATCCACAATATCACATTTAATGATCATCGACTGAAGGTATGCAAGCTTTCTGACGTAAATATCTGGATAGATAGTATATCGTACGCGATATTTTGGGTATAAAAAAGCTTTTCCCCTCGTTGGGCGACGCACTTGTTTCTACTGAAGAACGTTTAAATTTATTTAAATATGATTCTGCAGAGTTTCTTTGACGTCTTATAAAAGTAGATGCAACACAGATTCGCCACTACATGCCAGAGACGAAGAAGCAGTCCAAACTGTGGGTGGAAGCAGGTAAAAGTGAGTCAAAGGAAGCGAAAATGGTTCCACCTCCAGAAAAAGTCATAATAATGTTTTCTGGGATTCTCGTTATATAGTAATCACAGACCACCTGATAAAAGGATAAAAGGCAAAACCATCACCAGAACTGTTAAACTTCATACTGGGCCAATTACCGTGTGTTATTTAGAATAAACGTCCATATATGACCAAAAAGATTCTCGTCTCACGAGTTTCGGGTTGTTTCTGCCAAACTCCATAATATACACTTCGCAGTGTTTCTGTATTAGGGTGGAGTGAAAAAACGAACATTGGAATTTTTTTCTAATAGCGGGCAAAAGATGTGATATTTTATTGTTTTTATTTTTGATATCAAAACTTTTTCTGTCCCCCAGCGGCTTTATTTTTTTAAATATCTAATTTGAATCCTATTCTCAAATATTGTAATTTTTAACTAATAAACTAAAGATACGTGGACCTAATATCTCTCAATGGTAACTTAGAACATTGGTTCATATTACGCATGTAAAATATTTTGACACTTGTAACTTATTTTGTCTCCCCAACGACGTTAAAATTTATTAAAAACATTGTATTTCATACAATACTCGTCAAATTTAATTACGAGCTTATTTTTGACCCGACCCACCCCATCAAAAAATCATTGCTATGCCCTTGCCTTTCCTGAAACTTATCTCTGCATGTTATCATCAGCGCTATTAGACCACTGGGCTTGAAGATTTATTTCAGTCTACCTAAAGCATTAGCATCAGACGGTTCGCTTGACTAATAATTCGTGGGTCGTTTGTGTTTTTGGTTGATTACAGTTTAAAAATGGCAAAACCAGGACCGTCTAGTTTATAAACAAGATGTGTTGTGAACTGTCCTGTTTTCGGACCACCAATGAAAATACCTGAAAATATTTTGCCAACTTACGAGCAAGTTATGAAATTTTGTGCGTAAATTACATTTAATTTAAAAAAATCACCACACAGGGGCCCGTGTTATCTGACTTTTCCATATAAACCATATATTCCAATAATTCCTCATAGTAGAATACTACAGCTCTTAACAGCATACCACGACAAATTCATGAAACTTATGAAGTCATTTAAGAGTAGCCAAAATAGTGAAACATACAAATCCAAGATTGAGTCTTTTAGAGAAGAAAGTAAAACTACTCTTTTTGATATTGCGTCGTGCAAATGTAAAACATTTCCTGCTTGCGCTTGTAATAAACCTGAAAAGGCACCCCTGGATGAGCGAGGTTTTTCTTTAGATCAAAGAGGACCGAGAAAAATGGTAAAAAGTACTATCGATATGAAAAAAATAAAAGACCGAATGCAGAGAGAAGAAAGGAAGAAGAAGGAAGCTGTTAAACACGAAATTAATCCCGAAAAGGCAAGTGTTGATTCGTCTTCCAGTTCAGAGTCAAATATTTTTTCTGATGATGAGATTATGATTTCAGAAGTTGTTTCAATACCTTCAACTTCCAAATAACTTGAAAGGAAACAACAAATATGAAAGCCGCTCACGAACTAAAAAAAAATCCGCGACTGGCATGGTATGCATGTCATGCTGCCCTTGCTTCGACTATTTTGGATGAATTTGAATAGTGGGACCTGAGGATTCTTCTAATATTATTGATAGAAGTAAAGTTAGAAGGAAAATGCACAAAACACGTTCAAATCTGTGGCAGCAAGAACTTTCTAATATGAATCTGCATGGCCTATACTTTGATGGATGCAGGGATAAAACTCCAGCTCAAGTAAAGAAAGGTATCAAGTTTTATCGTCAAACAATTGTAGAAGAACATAAAATATAGGTGCAAGAGCCAGAATGTATTTATATCGGTCACTTTCGCCTTCTTCTGGTACATCTCAAAGTGTCAAAACAAGTATCGTACATATGTTAGAAATAAATACGATTGATATCAACGAAATTGAAGCCATTGGGTGTGACGGTACTGTCATAAATACAGGCGTTAAGGGCGGTGTTTAAGGGTGTGTTAATTATTGGAACAACACTTTGAAAAACCTCTTCAGTGGTTTGTGTGAACGCAACACACAAATATGCTGCCACTTCGGCACCTCTAGAACCTCGAACCTCGTGGATTTGCAGGTCCTATCGGCAAACAGCTGGAGAATTGCAAGACACTAGTAGTGATTCAGTTCAAAGCTGCTAAACGCAATTTACATACAATACCGGAAAATATTCATAAGGAACTTAACACCGACCTAAAATATTTATTTGAAATATGTCAAGCAGTTGCTAGAGGCCAGTGTAATGCAAGCGTTTCAAATCGGAATCCAGGAAAACTTGTACATTCAAGGTGGAGCACAACTGCTAATCGTATTCTTAGATTGTATATTGCAAGTAGAGATCCCTCGGTGGCCTTAACTGTATTGATGGAATACATTATGAATGTATATGCTCTAGTGTGGTTTTCCATAAAATCAAAACATACATGTAAAGATGGCGCAAGACATCTTTTCCGGACCATTCAGTTGTCTCAGTATCTAGATGAAGAATTTCGAGATATTATTGACGCTGTGATCCAACGAAGCGGATTATTTGCTAATTACGAAAACATCCTTCTCAGTATGATATCGATGACAGGATCCAGGTGCAAGAACTTGGGCTTCGCCGTTTTCTAAAGGCAAGAAGTTTGGCGTTAGAACAGACATCTCCTAATAAGGTTAAAGTATTCATAATTTCTCCTCTAAATTTTGACGCAAATGAATATTTTTAACTAATCAACTGGCAAGAGTGTGACCTCTCGAGTTTCCACTGAAGATATTTGAATATTTATTAACCGCCCAGACATACAACCACTTCGTTTTTGTATATCCGTGTCACACGCAATGCGTTGAACGATATGTTAAACTTATCATTGAGGCTTCCGCAGTAGTTTGCGAAAGAGATGAAAGGGATGGATTTATAGCACGAGTTGATTCTAGGAAGAATATGCCTTACTTTAACACTAAAGCAGAACATGTCATCAAGAAGTAGCATATTTTTTAAGTTATGGGTACCAAAAAAATCCATTTTTACTTGTTAGATTGTCCTTAACGTATCAAAAAGTTTGTTTTATTGATACAATATATCGTTTTCAGATTAAATATCTAATTTTTCTTTCTGCTTAACCTTGAAACCAAACACAGAAAAGCATATTTAGAACTAGCTGATAGAGGTATTATAATCTAGAAGTAGAGTAGTGAGTTGCAAATTTTTATGCTTGTGAATATTATGAAAATTGCACAAAATTGAGACATTTTCAAGATCACTATAGAGACAGATAAGGTAAACCCATACATTTTATTTTTTTATAGTTTTTTGTAGTACATTATCCAGCTATTACGTGCTAGTAGATAATTATTTAGGTAACAGATGGTATTTTACTTTTGTTTATGTTAGCACTAAAAATCTTAAAATTAGAAAAAATTCAAAGGCCTTGGGGAGGTAGAAGATATCTTTCACCAACGTACTTGGAGTGCGTTAGGCAACTTTTTTGAGGTATTACATATTGATACTTAAGAAAAAAAATAAATTGAGCTTTTTTGCTTCACCCTATTCTGCATGCCTCCTATTCACTTCGAGAGGTGAGGTCAACGCTGAGACAACCACCTGTTTTGCAGAGTTGGACAAATCGAATTATGCTGAGGGTTTTAAAAAGTTAGAACGTCGTTAATATAAATATATTGCATATATTGCATTGCATCATAAAAAGTTTGTGTTCCCTTTGCCAATTCGAGAATTTTTCGAATCATGCTCGTATCCATTCTAATGCATTAATTTTATGAGTTTATTCGAACATCGTTTTTTCCCGCTTTCCTATTCAGATATTTTTGTGCCCCTTCTGAGATAACTAATTCTGCTCTAGCATTAGTATTTTCATCAAATCAACATATAGGGTTATTCTTTGTAAATGATACCATAACATTAATTTAACCTTTGCTCCTACTACTGTTTTTTATCCCTAGTCCAATTCTGTACAAATAAGCATCAAGTTATGTGAATCGCAATTGCATCCTTTAGAATTATTGATAAAGATCATATCTAAATACTATTTTTGATCATTATCAAAGATCTTTGTGGTAATCTGTAAAAAAAACTGATAAAACCAGATTTACCAGATAAAAATCCAACACTGAGTTTTTTAATATTATCCAAAAAAAAATTCTATCAAAAAAACTATCGAAATCAGCGGAAGTTAATCATTATTACATAAGAGTGTAACTTTTATTGTTAGATGTTTACAATAGCTTTTAATGACTCACGTTATAACCAGTTTCTGATGCTAGCCTTTGACAGTGTTGCCACCACTGGAAAACCGTATTAATTTTCAAAGTTCGTGGGAACTTTCCACTCGAATGCGGTCGGAAAAATATGATTTCCCCCTTTTGGAGATCGTGAGGTAGTTAGACGCGCAGGGACACGGTCGTTGGTTGCAAAGGATGTTACTCCATTATTAATAAATTATATTTGTTTTCTGTTAAACATATTTAGAATGAAACATGTTAATTCAGTAGAAATATACATATTCAACATAAGTAAATTATATCTTAAAAAATCTACTGTATGGGTCATTCAGAAATTTGCTTTAACAAACTACTCAAAAACTTTTCTTCTGCTGGTTCATGTATTAAAATATCATAAATGTTTTAACATATAATTAATATTAGAAATATTTTAATACATATTTTTTATGCATTTTTAAAGTTATTTAAATTTTCACCAGGGGTGGATGGTAGCTTTTATGTCATATCGGAGGTGGCTGATATCAGTTAACCTAGGAAACCTGGCTTAGTTGTCTCCGAAACTTTGGAGTTCGTAGATCCTGCAAGAAGTGAATGCGTGTTTTTATGTTCTCGTCGAGAGTCAAAATGCAAAAAAATAACGAGTAGTGAGGTGCCATCAAATTTTGTGTGAAATTGAGTAAATCCGCTACGGAGACTATTTACATGATATTCACCGTGAGGCTTACAAAGGCGAAGCTATGTCGAGAACACGTGTTTTTGAATGGCATAAAAGATTAAAAGAGGCCGCGACAACATTGAAGCCGAACAAGGCCCTGGATGGCCGATCTCGGCCCGAACCGGTGAAACTGTGGGCAAAGTACGAGAATATCTGAACTCTGATCATCGGTTAAGTGTCTGTTTGATCCGAAGTCCAGCGCGTCCGAAGAGAGATCGCCCATTCCTGAATACTCTATCATGACAATGCGCCCAGTCAAACGACGCTAATTGACTGTGAGAAAGACACTGGTTCAACACATCGTGGCAACGCTATCCCAACCACCTTATAGTCCAGATGTGGCTCCTTCCGACTTTTGTTTTGTTCCCTTGGATCAAGAGGAGTCTGAAAGGAGGTTTCGGGCCGATTGAGGCAGTCGAAAGGGTTTCGACGGAGTCTTTGAATAACCTTGCAGTTGCGAACTTCCAGGGGGCGTATGAAGACTGGAAAAACCGTTGGCAGCAGTGTATTGATAAAGGAGCAGTGGCAGCTCGTGAAGGACGGCGTTGGGGCGCCGCCCCTCCAGAATTTATCAAAGTAAATAATTTTTCAGAGCAAAACACCATATTTATTTTCCGTTGAGCTTCTTTCCTTTAACTTATTTTCCTGGTTCACCTCGGGCATAGGATTTCAATAGCAGTAAAAGTAAAAAGGAAGAAGTGAAAAGCTAACAAATTCTTCAGCAACACTATTTCCTTTTAGGCCCTTCCACTTTAAAACCCACGAGCCGCCACTGTACAGGAGGGCCAAATTTTGAAAATTATTAAATTATTTTACATATTTATTCAGCAGCAATTAATTTATTCAGCTTTTTATCACCTCAGTCCCGATTCTTATTATATAAACCCTTTATACCGGCTGCTTTGGAGCAGTACCTAAGACGGTAGTCTGGTGTATCCATGGTAGCGGTTCGACTCCTGTCGGTTTCTCTTCGACTTCGACTCTTCTCGGTTGGTAAAAAGGAGTAAATTAATAAATTCGAGCGAGGTTAATACTTGGAAGGCCAAGGACCTAAAATAACCGGACACAAATAAACTTTGGTTTAAATGCATGGTCACATCGATTCTATAAAATCATCAAAGAACTTCGTTATATATTTGGCGGAATATTAAAATTGGTTAGTCACTCATAACCCAATTTCTTGCCTCAAGAATCGAATTACAGATCTTATCTTACAGTCGGCGGGTGACTCAATTTTATTAAATATCATAAACTTTTATAGCTCAGCACACAGACAGACAATGCGCAATACTAGACACTCCTGGTCTAGAGAGTGAAAATATTTTCAGTTTGATTTAAATATGTACAATGAGCGTTACACTTTTTTTTTCCAAGATATACAAATTTTAGTTAAATTACATCCCCTTCCATTCCATTCGTTATACCCCGATGGAATGTCAAAGTTCAAAAAAACTTTTCTAATTCGTACGTTTTCAAACAATATGCCACATTCCAGTATCCATTTTTTCCACTGGAACCGGGCGCATAATTAAATTTCTTGTAGGACCAATAGCTTGGAATTCATTAGCGGTTTTAGAAAAATCATTCGAAATCTCATAAAATGTCAAATATCTCGATAACCGGATTATAATGAAAAGCAACTTTTTGTTAGAAATTACATTTCGAATCATTCTAGGAAGTTTGTCACATTAAAACTGACATATACAGAACTTGCCGCAGTAAATTCTATATACTGAACAATGTTTATTGGAGAAAGATTTATTCCACATAATTTTATTCAAAAGAATTTATCATTTTATGACTATAGTTTTATTAGGTGAACTATAAAATCAAGGTGAAGGAAACACCGAAGAGAACCCGTGAACGTTTTACGGGCGACGTCTGTATATTTGAACATTAGAAATTACTTTCAGAAGCGTAATAAAATGCAGTCACGCAGTCCTGAACAATAACACAATTAAAATTAACAAGCCGAAAGGAACAATGAAACAGAAGTGTCACCGGTTGTTACGTAAAACCCAGTTTAAACTGTTCAAACCAACAAAAACAAAGCCGTAATATATTTTTTTTTATTTAGTCCAAAACAGGGATTATATTTTTTATGGTCAATTAAAGTTACATTAGACATTTATTCTTATTCTGAAAAAGATATTTAATTACTTGATAAATAAATTAAGTAAAAAAGTATCAATTAAGAAGATACCAAGTCTAATCGAGTAATATATGAGGGTCATTTGAAAAGTCCTCAGTTTGAAAAGAAATACAAGATCTTAAAAATTGACAAATCGGGTTGTTCCATGAGTTCCTACCTTTTTATATGAAAAAGTTTTATTGAAACAAAAAACAATAATTACAACAACAAATTATGCAATAATAAAAGGTTTCCCAATAAGAGCGATAGGATTTGAATTTGAAATATAACACAGAAAATTCGGCCGAAAATGGTGCTTATTGATTTTATTAGATGGTATATTTTATGCCATTTATGATTTAAACAAAATATCGTTTAAGTGACCATCTCGACTCTTCCTGCACTGGTTGATTCGATTGGCCCAATTTTCGATGACTCGGTGGAGCATATCGGATGGTATGACGACTACGGTTGCTCGAATGTTGGTATCAAGTTCATCAAGAGTTATCGGTTTGTTGATGTAAACCTGTGATTTAACATAGCCCCAAAGAAAATAGACTAAAGAAAAATAGTCTAAATCACAACATGTTGGTGGCCAGTTTGCAAGAGCCATTCCGTTAAATTATCGATTATCTGAACTGATTGCTCAATAAGTCTATCGTAATGCGTGCTGTTCTTTCAGGATGTAATGGGGCCTGATGAATGACTTGGGGTTTGACTCACACCAATATCGACAATTTTGCATATTGAGGTAGCCTTTTAACCAAAAATAAGCCTCACCGGAGAAGATGATTTTGCGATGAAACTCCGGATCATTTTCCATTGCTTCCAACCCCCAATCTGCGAACGTCGGACGTAATCGATTGTCAGTTGGCTTAAGTTCTTCTGCTAATACAATCTTGTATGGGTGTAAACCGAGATCCAAAAGCAAAATACGCCAGGTGGTCATCGTGGATAAGCTCAACTCTGAGCCCAAGCTGAGAACGGTGCGGAACAGACACATTATCGTTCTCGGCAACAGTTTCACGAACAACCGCGATATTTTCTTCACTACGGCCACTACGAAGTCGTGACGGTGGCTTTTGGTCATGAAGACTAAACTCACGTTCAAACTTATCAATTAAAAAGCTGATTGCTTGACAGCAAATATCCAGAATTGGATATCAAATATGGCCGCCATTAGCTATCAAAATCCTATCACCATATTGGGAATCACTTTATATTCTTCGTGATTGGTCACGACCTGCTCACACATTGATGTCGTTTCGCCATAAATTGCCGGGCCTGGACTTGAAAAAGTTATTAACCAAATTTTTGAGATCTCCATTGTTGCGAAGATTGCGTCCCTCATTTCGTTGGAGAGCGAGAGGAATAAATGATAATCGTTGGAGAGCGAACGGAATAAATGATAATCGTTTGGCGCAAGAGTACGGCGGATGCTGAAAAACTTCTATTCGAAATGGTTTAGGATCTCCTTGACGATGTTTACTGTGTGAGGTCATGCATTGTCGTGGAGCAAGATGACTTTACGTTTTCGATCGGGTCGCTTCAGTTGCGTTACGTCATTTACACGGTGCAGCTAGGCGAGGCAGTGTTCCTTGTCAACCGTCTTATTCTTCTCTAGCATTTCCCAGTAAACGACATCCTCACAGTCCTACCAAATGCAGATGATGGAGGTCTTCTTGGGATGGAGATTTTGCTTAACTCTCGGCTTTGGCGTGTCTCCTGTAGCCACCTACTCTTTTTTTTTGGCTTCATATTGACATAGAGACACCACTTCTTATCTCCCCTTACGATTTCATACAAAAATCGTTGCTTGTGACCGCGACTTGGTGGCGGGCGAGATTTTGGCGTTAGTTTGTGTGGTATCCAGTAAATGCCATATATTGAAGATGTCGAGAGATTGTCTCAAGGCTACAGTCAATCTTCTCGGTATGTTCGACAAGTCGTCGTCCAAGTCGAAATTGCCATTTTTGAATTCGAGTAGTCCGATCGGCTATAACGTCCTCTCCATATACGGCACAAATGTCTCGGACTGCTTCTGAAGCTTTGCTTTTTGACCACAAGGTAAGGCGAAATGTATACCAAGTGTCGAAACAGTCGTTTCAAACGACTCTCATAGGGATAAAATTAATGTTTTAAAAAGAAAGCGTTTCAATATTAGAAGCAATTTTTAATAGAATACAATTTCTAATCTATGCTTAGTATTCGTTAAATAAAAAATTAATTTCTAAATTTCTAAATTTCTAAATTTCTTACACGGTTACTAAGAGGAATTGTGGTTCTATTCCACATCAATATTGAGAATGGTTTGAAGAATATTAAAACTATTCTAAAGTCTATTCACCGAAGAAAGACAGTCGACATAAACAATGATCCACGCGTGATCACCACGTAAACCAGCAACGCTGAGCGCCCCTGCTATTGGCGGGAGTTGGTCGAGCCGATTTAAACCACCAATGAAAACCCAGGTGATAGCCCTGTTGTCGTTCGGCAGAAACACAGGGTTGGCGGCAGTAACTCATACACTGTCCTGAGTTTTTTCATTTATTGAACTGCATTACCAAGTTATTTTAGTTAACTTCTCAACGTCCGTTTCGGTAAATATAACAGCGTCATCAGTAGATGATTCAATCTCCTGATTGAATCATCTTTTGAAGATGGTAACATGATTAACGAAATGCGTGTCGAAAAGTTAAATAAAGGGATTTGGTGTTTAGCGGAAAATCTTTTCTAGTTTAGTGTTTCATATTTAAGGTTCCTCTAGAAAAATTAAGCATTATTTTTTTTTCTGGTTGACTCCAGGAATGTAGACATTTGGATAAAGATTTAAGCTACCTCTGCAAACGTTTGCGAGTAAGACGAATCATGTTGCGATGACGAAAGGAGGTATCATCCGCGAGTAGATGCCAACGAAAACAATTATTAAAAAAATGCGGCAAACTTCGGCAAAATCGATATTAGTAAATAATTGTATATATGTGTAAGATCGACACTCTTAACATTGAAACTATTTTAATTTTTTTTAGATGGCCATAAGAGTGTTGCTGAATATGGATTAGTTGAACAAGACTGTAAATTGAACTGATTTTTGTTATTACTAACAAATGAAAAAGTGTTCAACTACTGTACTGTCCTGAAATGTAACTGAAAATATTAAATTGAATCTTTTATGTAAAATTAAATTCAATTTGTACAGCGATTATTATCGTCGGAACCATCTTGACATGCATTAGGAAAACGATTCCTAATACGTATTACGTGCTGTTGAACGGACGTTCCTTATTTAGAACGTTTATGCAACTCGATAAAAAGCAAAAGGAAGTGAAACGACGAGTAAAAACGCCTCGATCATGAACATTCGCCGGCTGGAAACAAGACCAGGACAGCAAGACTGGTCAGGGATGGTTCTAATTTACTAAACTGGTTCTGTGTCAAGTGACGCCTGACTGACTTCGCTATCTTAGAAGCCGCGCAGTTGCCGGTTCCTTATTAGTATCGTTAAACGAAGGAATATCGAATTAAATTGATTTTGTTTCAGGATTTAGGTATACAGGAAAGTTGTTTGTCCATTAGTACAACCAAAATACAGTACCTTTATTTATTTTTGTATAGTATCATAGATTTTGAGATCTAATTCTAAATTATACAGTATTAGTTTTTGCGTTTAAATTATAGAACGCAGATTAAAAGTTACAAAAATGAAATAATTGGGCAGTTTTGCACATTTTTTATTATTTTTTAGATCCTATACGTATCTACCTTCTGGTATAAGGAGTTTTAGTTAAACTGATTTATCTTGCCTCATAAAAAATGCATGTTCATTATATGAACATGATAAAAAATATTTTAATCGAAATATTGCCCATCGCTGGCTATACATATTTCCCACTTGCAAAAATATGCTTCTCCAATTCCTTTAATCCACTTTTTTTATTGACTTTGCTCTATAATTTATATAAAACTTGTCCCTCTATCAATTTTTTAATTTTCTTAACTTTATTTCTAGGTTCTGTCTATGTGTTTCATTTATTATACTGTCTTTTCTTGTTTTATTTTCAATTTGACATAAGAATAGCTTCCATTGCATTATGTATGTTTGTTAACGTTCGTGTCTTACCTCTATAAACTCTCGTTGGTTTTATTATCTTTTTTACTACTTTTGTTTTTATATTCTTCAGTATTTCTCTTTTGTTCAAAAATATATTCATCGTCACATTAAAAATTTTTCATATTTTTCTCATTCTATGATCATATATTTATTTTTCTATTTTGTCATTACTTTTCAATTATCATTCCAAAATATTTCTAATTTTTAACCTTTTTTTTCTTGCCTTTGATCTTCTGTCTTGCAATCTAATTTTATGAATGTTCTGTTCTTTTGATATAATCAAGCTTTTCATTCATTCATTTTTGTAAGACCTTATAGAATACTTCTATATTATGTTATGAATTGAAACGAGTCAGCTAGTATTTTACGGAAATATGGAAATTAATTCACGGTCATATAAAACATAAAATTAAGGGGCAATAGCAACATCATGAACCATTAAATATGGATATGGAAAGAGAATATACAATAAACTAATATTGTAAGAAGAGAATTGGAAGCAAGACGATATAAAAAGACGAAAGAAAGGTCGAGAAGAGGAAGATTATTATAAAGCTTCTCGACGCGTGCTTCATTAACCATGTTGGCATCGTTAGGATATGATTCTGAGTTACTAGTAGGCAGCAATGTTTTTCAATTCATAGAAACCAGTATGGCAGTTACATGTATATTGCATGTTTAAGTAAAAGTTCTTTTTCAGCATCCTGTGTAATTATCATTCCTCAATCCAGAGTATGAATAGTTTAATATTTAAAATTTACGTCTTTAATTTATTTCATTTTGTTTATTTTATATTCAAAATCAAGATAAGTTGTTAGTTTATTATTGCCTATCATATATTTGAGATAACTCCATAGAAAGACATTAGGCTCTGTTAAATCGGCTGATTTTGGTGACAATAAGTTTCTTGAAAACATGTCTCACTATTTTGTTGTATGGCAGGTTCTTTCATCTTGTTGCAAGTACAAAGGTGTGATAGACCTTCAATTCAATAACTTTTCAATTAACTTTCATCTAATATCAAACCGAAAAACAGGGTGTTCTTCAGTACTTCAGTGGTATGAAAAGAGATTTTCTGACGAGAACATACTATGACAGCAAAAGCCACCTATCTAATCTTCCAGTTATACATAGATCATTAAAGGTAACGGTATATACAAATCACTCAATCAGTTAATATGCAGATCAAGTGAGTTTTTAAGTAGACCTCTTTTAACACCTTCTCAATACTTCCAAACATTTCAAAATAAAATTTTGTGTGTGGTTCTTAATAATAACCTTCATTAACCCGCCTAATTCAAGATAGATAGATAGAGAGCATAGTAGTTATGCCAAATCAATGTGTTTTGCAATGGAACTTTTATAATATTCCGACACTTCAATTGTAGAATCTCGAAGGATTTTTACCTTCGAAAGCCTTATTCGAAGGTAAACCTTCGAAGGTATTACCTTCGAAAGCCTTATATTTACCTTATTTTTACCTACGAAAGATTCTTTTTCCAATATTTTCTGCTATTCGAAACTGTATGTTCGTATATTTGAAAGTTACCAAAATAACTGAAATTTAAACTATAAGACTATATTAAGCTAATTGAAAAGTTTATGGAGCGACACCTATAGACCAGTAAAAGAACTATATAATCTACTTAATTTTCAAGTTGTATCCTTTATATGAACATATGTGGAATTGATTCGTATTTATTCGTACAAAAACAACAGCTTAAACTTGCTTAAGCAGCTAAAGCTTAAAGTTTTTTTTTTAATAGAAAATATTAAAAATCATGCAATCATTCAATTCTTTGTAAAAAATGTTTAAAGGCAAAAGAAATTCATAGTGAAAAGATAAAAGAGAAAAAAACATTAAGATTAGGGGAGCCTAATTACTGAACAAATAATTAATTCTATTCATGATATGGTTATGGATGGCAGACAATTGACTTTGAGTGAAATTGCTAAGGACTTGAATATCTCAACTGAATGGGTGCTTTATATTTTGAAAGGGATGAAAAACTTATGGAAAATATAAAAAAAGTTCGATATATAAAAAAAGTTCATCGAAATATCGATAAAAATTTCATCGATATGTTTACTTGTTCGGAAAACCTGATGATGGGGTGGCTTTGGCAAATCATCCACATCTATCATGAAGTGAAATCATCAAGGTATTCTGTACAACTTCACAAGTACAAGTTCGAACAGACATAGTAAGGCGGAGGATAATACCATATATCGAAGGAGGAATGTATGTATTCCAGATGTTCATAGATTTCAGGCAGGCGCCCGATCTCCTACAAACAACACCAGTATTAGAAGCCATAGAGAAAATGGTAATACTAGCTAAGCTTATTAGAATAACCCACATGATGACGCTTAATTCCAAAGCAGTAGTAAAAATCAAACAATACACCACCGTAAAATTGATATTGGAAAAAGTTTGCAACATGGGGGTGAATTGGCACCAGTTCTCTTTAACATAGTATTGAATAAAGGCATCATCGAAACATACATAGACCTAAATAAAACAAGAATAAATAAAGTAAAACAGATCGTGGGATATAGAGCTGATTTAAATCGATCGTATTAACACGATCGAAAAAAATTATTAAGATGAACGTATAATGAAATAAAACAAAGCCAAAAGAGCCCGTCTAGAAATAAATAAAAACAAAACAAAGATGATAAAAAAACTAATCCAAGAACAGAACGGAAATGGATAATCGGCGTTGATAATATTGAAGTTGCAAAGGAATGTATGTATCTGGGAAGTAAACAGGACGAAAACAATATCAAAGAACATACCAGAAAACATATTATGAAGGGTAACAAAGTTACTATTCCCTGCATTCTGTCCTAAGATCTACACCGATTCAAAGGAACACAAATGTTAAGATCTATAAAACACTCATTCGGCCAGTAGTCTGACAGACGTGGACCATCATAAAGAAAACAGAATAGAAAAAAGAAAATAAGTACTAGTATAAGAATTTTTGGTGTTGTAAATGACTAAGAAATTTGAAGGATCAGGTGTATAACTTCGAACTCAAGCAATTGTACAAAGATCTGGATATTGTAGACTATGTGAGGGTTCAGTGACTTAGATGAGCAGGACACTACGCTAGAATGTCAGAAAATCGAATACCAAGGAAAATTTTGGAGGAGCGAATAGGAGGTAACAGAAAAAGTGGTAGACGAAAGACACGATGGCAGGATAATGTAAGAAGATATGCTGAGCACACTGGAATAGGCACAACATCAAAAGGGTTACTGAAGATCGATCCGGTTGAAGGCAGAGATTAAAGGAGGTCAAGGCTCACTAGCGGGCTGTAGCACCATAGGAAGAAAAAGAATATGAAGATATTCTTTATTATGAAATGTTATAATCCAATAAAACAAATCTGGCTATCTCTACAAATGATTATTTGTTTTGAATATCTATAATTTTATAATTTTTGATTATCTATAAAAGTACATGACTAAGGATTGTTTTTATTTTCCTGATAATTATCACCACCTGACCTATCACCCGTTTCCAACATATATATATATATATATATATATATATATATATATATATATATATATATATATATATATATATATATATATATATATATATATATATATATATATATATATATATATATATATATATATATATATATATATATATATATATATATATATATATATATATATTTATTATAATTGAGATAATAATAAAAATTAAATAAAATTTAAAACAGGTCATCAATAGATTCACGAGATTAAAAGCCAAGAAAAAAGCTTTACTCCATTTAACATAGTAATTTGTTTTAACCGGTTTTTCGTGTCATGATTTTCCATTTGGCTTCAGGACGTCAATTTTCATTGAAAACTCGTCAATACTGGGTCTGCGATTCAATTCCCTCGCTCTGAATAGCAACAATAATTTATCGAGTTTTGTAATAAACAATTTCGATACGCTCCAGTGAATCACCAGTGCAGGCTAGCTTAACCGAGTGAAGTTGCACCGACTCAAGTCAAGGCCAAACGCGATTCAACGCCGACGGCGACGTTGCCGCTTCGTCGACCGGCTTTATCGGTAAATCCTAATAGTTCAGTTTTACTTGTCTTGCTGAAATCGGAAAAATTGTAGGTCTAATACCGACGGAACCTTTTTACGTTTACAACATTTCTATGTTTGACAACAAGCTTAAAATATTTTTATAATAGTGCGATATCGGTCTTTATCGTGATAATGGCTCGAGATAGAGAAAAAGTTTAAGTATATTTATACAGTGTCTCGCAAAATCGTGGCGGAGTTTTGTTTTGTTTTTTTCTTATCGAATACCCTATATGTTCATCCATTTTTACATTTTGGTATTGAGTCTAAACATATTTCATAAAACATATCCTATACCCAAACCCAATGGTTTTACCAATATCCGAGATCTTGTAAAAAAATATCGGAGCTGCAGGCTCTATTTTACGGTGTCAAATATCATTTATTTTTTGATGTAGGACTATATACAGACTACATTCCATTCCAGGAAGATCACAGAGAGAATGTCCAACGCACCAACAGAATTCTTACATACATACAAGGGGTGAAGTCAACAATACCATGGATCGCATAAGTCAAAACTGATCTGGGGTAGGCAAAAATGGATCCAACAGAGATTGAGGGCAGAAGCGCGTACAGAAACAAGATACCTAGGTGGAACGTCGCCTCAGAGAGCGAAGTTTCAGGGGGATCGGAGACAAGGTGGACGGAGCAGAAAAATAGATGGAGACAGGATGGAGAAATGATGAAAGAGGTGTGGAAAATCAGAAGGAACACTCAAAAATGATTCAGAAAGCTTTGCGTGATCCAGTCGGGTACTATACAGTCCCTGTCCATATTAATGTGATCACTTGTAGTTTTGAAGCAAACTCCACTAATGCGGCCATAAAACATAAAATAACCGAGGTTGAAATCAATGTATCAATTCGTACAGTTTGGTTGATTTGGAGATGAACAGTCGCCGACTAGTAAAAAAGTCAAAACTTACGGACTTGATGAAGAAAAAACGCTTAGCATGATAAAATACTTTTTATCATTCTAAAAATTTTAATAAAATGATTATCTTATTTAACAGGTTTGCTTTAGTGATGAGATCATCATTCAAATCTTAATGAACAAAACGCAATACGTTCGACGAAGACTTTCCGAAAAATATCATTCAGACTGTATGATAAAAACTGTTAAACCCCCAAGACCAGTTACGATTTGGTTGGTGATTAGCAGCAGATGCATTGGGAGATTTTACATTATTCAAGAGACCATGAGACAGCAGCAGTACATTTCAGTTCTAGAAAATAGATTGAAACCTCAATTGAGAGAATGGTGCCCTAATACTAAAAATATGATTTTCATACAAGATGGGGCATCATGTCATACTGCGAAATCAGTGAAAAAATTCATTAACGGACAGAATATTCAAATGCTAGACTGACCTGGAAACTCACCAGATGTGAATCCATTACAAAATGTCTAGGAGCTTTTAAAACGTGAGATTGCCAAGGAAAATATCTTAAAGAAAACACAATTAATGGAGAAAATAATTTTCCATTGAAATCATACTAAGTACCTCAAGGAAATGTGTCTTAATTGCATACACAGTATATCTCAACGAGTACGCGTGGTTATGGAAGCTAAGGGCGGTAATACAAAATATTAAATAAAATATAGATCTGTTTGTTTATAAGTATTATTGTACTAGGTAATCAGTGTGTCCTCCAAACACACACAT
Source organism: Cosmopolites sordidus (assembly GCA_031761425.1). NCBI lineage: Eukaryota > Metazoa > Arthropoda > Insecta > Coleoptera > Curculionidae > Cosmopolites > Cosmopolites sordidus. The sequence goes on along the minus strand of JARFXV010001350.1, from coordinate 152,383 downwards.
TTTTCTAAAAATCAAGCAAAAAAACTAATTTTGCTTAATTATTTCAAGTGGTTATATATATGAAAGGGGCAAAGTAGATTCTGGGAAGCTGTTGGAGAGGGGCAGAGATTTTGAAATTGCTTTGTCGAATCGCTTTGCTGTGTTACAAGACCCGGAGTAGATGGAAATTACAGACCAATATGAAGAAATCGCCAACAATGTGCTTAAAATGGCGGTTTCAATAGCACCAGAAGATAAATGTTTCAAAGAATAAAAAATTTCCAATGAGACCATTAATTTAATGAAAAAATACCGGATAATGAAGAATGCAGACAGTCCTTTTGGCAGGGTCGAGTACGTTGAGTTTTGAAAAACTATAAGAAAACGTATTCGAGAGGGAACGCGCCGATCCAACATGCAGCTAGTGCAAAAAACTCTTGAAGAAAACAGGAGAATTAACAAAGCTAAGCAGAAGCAAAGAAAGAAAAGGACACAAATGTTTTCCTTAATGCGTGAGGATGGTACAATATGCAAGGAACGGACGGAAATGTTACGGGTTGTCTGAAGATTTTAATCAAAGTTATAGGAGGACCATAATCAAGCAAGAACGGCAATGCCCACTAAATAACAGTGCCGGATATCCTTGTGGCGGAAGTGAAAAAGGCTATAGACTCGATGAAAAATGGCTAGGCTCCAGGAAAGGATAGTATACATATGGAGATGTTAAAAGCTGGTGGTCAGACTTTTAAAACACCAGCAAAATTAGACTCAAAATGTCTCAAACAACAAGAAGTACGCAGCTTATGGAAAAATGCATAACTGATTCTTTTACATAAGAAAGGAGCACTGGAAGATTTAAAGAACTACCACTCAATAAACCTCTTATCAGTGGTGTACAAAGTTTTCACCAAGATACTATCCAAAAGAATACTAAGAAAGCTTAATGACGCACAACCAAGGGAGCAAGCAGGATTCAGACGTGGATTTAGTACAATGGATCACATCCAAGCCCTACAGCATGTCATAGAAAGACAAAACGAATACACTATGCCACTGTGCTTGGCTTTGATTATGAAAAAGCATTTGATTCAATCTCAAAGCGGACCACAATGGCTGCATTGCTTAATCAAGGTGTAGAAAAAGCCTATGTAAATCTACTAGGATTGATATATGATGAAGCTACAGCGACAGTCCACCTTGACGATCTTGAGGTTGGAATAACTGTAGAGCGGCGCGTAAGGCAGGGTCACGCAATATCGCATGTTCTTTTCTCAACCTGCCTAGAAGAAGTGTTCCGTAATCTGGATTGGGAACAGGATGGAATAAGGATTAATGATGCATACTTAAATCATCTTAGATTCGCAGGTAATATCCGTTCTTCTTTCACAAGACCCATAGGAGCTGCAAAGACACGTACAAGAGCTGCAAAAGGCTGGGGAACCATTTGACATAAAAATAAACCAAAAGAAGAGTCAGGTCATGTTCAATAAATTTTCTGAGGACAAAAGGATTTCTATTTTAGGAACGGATTTGCAAGATATGGATCACTATATATACATCTTGGGCAGAGGGTTTCAATGGAAGGGGATACCGTCCGGGAGGTGGAACGACGAGTTAAATATAGATGGCAGACATTTGGCAGGCTCAACATAGTGTTTAAGAGCAAACTACCACTTTGCCTGAACAGAAAAGTCTTTGATCAGTGTGTCCTGACCGTTATGACATACGGAAGTGAGACCTGGAGACTCACATCACAGTCAGTTCAAAAACTTCGAGTAGCACTGAGGGGAATGGAAAGATGAACGAAAGAAAGATGAATGACAGATGGAACTGAGCAGGCCATATAGCGAGGCGATGGGAGGAAAGATGGACTAGGTAGGGTTTTTTTAAACTTCTTAAAATATTATATTAATACATATGAAAACTGTAGTAAATTGAATTTTTACTCAACTTTATGTCGATTTTTTCACACCAAATCACTCTTAATTCGCTCGATGTTCGTTTCGCTGACCAAGTTAGCATCATCAGAACATTTAAAACCTAAAGAGAGTGATTAAGGGAGTATTAATTGAGTTGCCAGGGTTGATAAATCTGTTGCAGTGTCACAAATCTGTTTTAATGGGTTTCCCCTAATCCGGGTGTTGAAATAGATATATTCGACCTGAGTTTCCGTTTCAATATTAAACAATTAGAAAACTCACCACATAAATTTTGTTTAAAACATCCGGACTGTAATATTGGAGAAATCCTTACCTGAAACAAAGTGAAATAAATAAATATATTTATTTTATTAATATACCAGATTAAAATTTGTTGATATGAACTAATCTTGATTATTGATGGAATTCATTTTATTTGTAATTTATATATTATTATTAGTGAATTGAAAAAAATACCCTCCAATGCTAATTCTTCTTTTTATGGATCACATCAATCACATCGTTGGCTTCAAATTAATTCATTAACAAGTATTATTAATCTAAACTATACTCAATGTTAGACATACTTAAACAATTATTTTTTGGAACTGTTCTATTAAAATGAAAACTGCGATCAAATAAATTTTCACTCATCTTAAGTTAAACATTTTAATGAATTTTAGATGCGCTAAAATGTTAGACGCACCCTGAGTTTTATAGAAAAGAGGAACGAGGAAAGAGACAACAGGAAAGAGGAAAACATAAACAAACAATATGTCAATATTTTGTGGTCTTTCCCCGGCCTTTTATAAAGTCATTTTCAAAATTAATTAGCAGAAAATCTAAAGACGATATAAACATATTGTAGAAAAAAATATCTGTTGTTTCTTTTAAAAATTATAAATAATTAAAATGGTAGCGTGATAGTAGGCAAATTGAAAAGTGCGCGGAGCGAAATTGATAAAACAAGTTTATAGTTGAAAAAATGACCGTATTCTTCCGTATATTTTCCCTTAAGCTAAATACAATTTTTTTCAGTGGTTGTCCAATTCATTTACTTCATCTCTGGACTGATTTTCTGGAAGTCCTTCACAATACTCATCTACGGCTGTTATAACTTCTTCATTTGATGAAAAACGCTTGCCACGTAGGATTTTTTTGGAGTTGAGGAACAGATGAAAATCAGAGGGGGCCAGATCTGGTGAATATGGTGGCTGCTCCAACAATTTGTAGTGTAACTCTTTCAATTTTGCCATTGGTAGAACATCTCTGTGAGCCGGTGCATTGTCTTGATGAAAAATTATTTTTTTCTTCGCTAAACCAAGTCTTTTCATATGAATTTTTGCATCCACTTGATCCAAAAGGTTTGAGTAATACTGCCCTGTTATTGTTTTACCGATTGGAAGGTAATCAATTAACAAAATGCCTTTTGCACCCCAAAAAATTGATGCCTTAATCATCATCATCATCATCATCATCATCATCATCATGATCTATACTCGTTTGCCGGCCATTGTTAGTTAAGGTTTCTTAATCGCCTGTCACTCTCTTCCTCCACTCCGCTTTATCCCTTGCAAGTCACTCGGCCCCTCTCCAGTCCAGTCCCCACTTCTCTAAGATACTCCTCAATCTCATCATTCAATTTCTTTCGTGGTCAACCCCTCGTGTTCCTTCCAGTTTTTCCTATTTTCCACACTCTCATTTTCCCTTATCCTTTCTTTAACAGATTTTACCCCAATTTCCTCCTAATATCTTTATTTGATAAGCGATTCCTCAGAGTTGGTCCTATAATTCTTCTTAATATTCTCATCTCACAGGCCTGTATTCTTCCTCTCTGATGTTTTAATTGTTTTAATAATGTATTTAAATTGTTTAACTTGTTCCAGCTCTTTGTTTTCTAATCTAGTTCCTATGTTCTTGTGTTTTCTCGATACCAGCATTATTTTTGTTTTACTTGGGTTTATTGCCAGTTGACTTTTACCCAACTTCTCATACCATACATTTAAGTTATACTGAAGGTCTGTTTCTCTTTTCGCAAGCAGCACTATATCATCCGCAAAAGCCAAATAATTAATTTCTATCCTTTCTAGATTGAAATATCCCCATATCGTTTTCTTTATTCTTTGGTTACAACAGATAGGGACCTAATGTTCCTTCCTGTCTCACTGCAGATGCAGTTGTAAACTTTTGGGGATACTCTATTTTTAGTTCGGACATAGTTTGTAGTTTCCGAGTACAGATTTGAGATAGTTCCAATTATTTCATAATAGTTTTTTTGGTCGATTTTTACTACTTTGGCCGCTTCGGAGCTGAACAACCGGGTTCAGACCACTCTGCGATTTGTTGTAGCGATAGATTGTTTGTTGTAGCGATAAACCCAAGTCTCATCGACAGTTACAGAACAACGTTTAAAATCTATTTTATTCTTTCGAAAAATATCCAAATGTTGCTTAGAAAGTCTTACTCGAAACCGTTTTTGATCAGAATTTAACAAATGCGGCACCCATCTTGTACATAGCTTTCTCAAGCCCCATTCCTTTTTCATCCCCCAAAATCACCGTTCAGTTGGGGTAATTAGCAAGTTAACTTAAAGTCAATTGTCTGTCATCCATAACCATATCATGCATATAATTAATTATTTGTTAATTAGTTGCATTTCTTGGACGTCCAGAACGAGGATTATCATCCAGGCTTGTACGACCACATTGAAACTCACCTGCCCACTTACAAACCATTGTTTTCGAAGGAACAGATTCTCCTAATACATTTACCATTTCACTATGAATTTCCATTGCCTTTAAAGTTTTTTTTTACAAAGAAAGTAATCACTGCATGATTTTTAATATTTTAAAAATTAAAAAAATAACACTGATACTTTTACTTTAAGCTGCTGTTTTTGTACGAATGAATTGACAGATCGATTTGAAACTTCACATATGTTCATATGAAGGATTTTTTTTTTATTTATAAAACATCCCTGAGGAAGTTTTCCAAAATTACAATCTGACCAAAGTTGATCAATGAGTAATGTTGTACAAACCTAAGTTACTACAAAAGAAAAGATGATTTTAAGAACTTACTCACTAGTATCCCTTAAATTAAATCCAATAACTTAATTACACCAATATTAACGTATACACCAGCACTATGCTCTGCTGTTTTACTAACACAAACGTTCAAACCAACTCAAAGGGTTTGGTCCTCTTAAGTCTTCTGATTTGACTTGCATTATCAAGGAGCTGGATGGCCTCGACATTGACGTGCTGAAGAAGTCGCTGCTCGTGACTCTGGGCAAATCTGCTAATGGTCTGGGTAACGGTGTCCATTTCCAAGTCCCTATGGAGGTCACTGTTTCTGAAATACCAAGGGGCATTTGCAATGTTCCTTAGTACTTTGTTTTGGAATCGCTGGATTATTTCCAAGTTGTTCTTTTTGGCACAACCCCACAGCTGGATGCCATATGTCCATACGGGCTTTAGAATTTGTTTGTACAAGAGTACTTTGTTGTAGACTGATAGAGGGGAATTTCGTCCAAGCAGCCAATACATTTTTCTAAATTTGATGTCAAGTTCTTCTTTTTTCTTTTTGACATAAGCCCTCCAGCGTAGCTTGGCATCTAATGTTATACCCAAATATTTTGCTGTATTAGCATATGGTACTTGGATATTATTTATACTAACGGGGATATGTTGATTTCTTTTGTTCGTGAAATTAATATGGGCGGATTTAGACTCATTTAATTTGATTCGCCATTGCTTAGTCCAGTTGTTAATTTTATTAACTGAGGTTTGCAGGTTTATTGCCGCTTCTTCGTGGTATACGCCTACAGCCATAATAGCAGTATCGTCAGCAAATGTTGCTATCGTGTCTGGGTCTAATTCAGGAATATCACTGGTATATAATAGGTAAAGGACTGGTCCCAATACACTACCTTGCGGTACTCCTGCTTTAATATTTTTTAGTTCAGAGTATGCATCTTCCTGTTTAACTCTGAAATATCTATCTGAGATATAAGACTTTAATAATTGCGCAAACTGTTTAGGCAAAAGCTTGTTTAATTTGTAGTTGAGGCCCTCATGCCACACTTATCGAAGGCTTGGGCCACATCGAGAAATACGGTAGAACAATTTTTTTTTTCTTCCAGTGACTTTTCTATTATATTTGTTATCCTATGGACCTGGTCTATAGTTGAGTGGCTTTCTCTAAATCCAAACTGATGGTCTGGAATTATGTTTTTATCTTCAATGATTGGCTTCAATCTTTTAAGGAATATTTTTTCAAACAGTTTTGAAATAACAGGTAGCAAGGAGATTGGCCTGTAAGATGAAACTTCATTCGGTGGTTTTCCGGGTTTTGGGATCATTATCATTTCTGCTACTTTCCATATCTTAGGTACATACTTTAATCTAAAAGATGCATTTATAAGATATGTAAGTTTTACTATAGCTTTACGAGGAAGCTGTTTCATGACTTCTCCCGTGATTAAGTCAAACCCTGGGGCTTTTTTTGTGTTGATGTTTTCTTCAATTTCTGATGCAATTTCTTTTGGGGTAACAGGTCTTATGCCACTTTCTTCTTGGGCAAGATTTTCCCAGTCAAGTATGTTTTCACCTTCATTTGGCTGGAAAGTCCCTTCTAAATATTCAGAATATCTGTTAGCTTTTTGTAAATTGCTTTTTGCCCATGTTCCATCTGCATTTTTAATTGGTGGATTCTGCAGGATTGGTCTTTTTAGTGTTTTGGCAGCTTTCCATAGTGAATAGTCAGTTTTACTGTCATTTGACAGTTCACTTAGGTAGTTACTTATAGTATAATTTTTATTTTTTTGTATATCCCTTTTCAGTTGCTTTGTTGCATTATTTAATCTAGTTTTATCTGCTGGCGATCTAGATTGATGCCATATTCTTCTAAGCCTTCTTTTTTCGGTTGCGAGTTCTTTTATTTCTCTGGGGTAGTTATTGCCTTTGGTTCTAGGAGTAATATTAGGTGTGTTATCCCATGCAGCCCTTTGGATAACGTTTAAAAATGTTTCCGCTTCATTGTCGAGTTGTTCTTCATTTCTTAAGTGGACTCTCAAGTCTACCGTTTCTTCAAGTTGAAGTTTAAAACTCTGCCAGTCAGTCAGTCGATTTGTCAATATAGGAGGAGTTTCCTTCTGTATGATGCTATCACTTAAGATCAGAAGAATGGGAGAGTGATCAGAGTTCATATATGAAGGATGAAACTTCGAAATGTAGTCATTTATATAGTTCTTTTACTGCTCTATAGGTGTTGCTCTGCAAACTTTTCAATTTGCCTAGTACTTGCTAATAAAAAGAAAATTCGACTATTCCCCATATCCTGCTGATTTAGCCCTATGTGATTATCATTTTTAAAACTTCCGAGGATTATGAAAATACGAAGTTTTTTAATTAGAATTACTTTTCGATCGAACTCGTAACGATCTTGTTATTTATTAACTTTTTCTACATCTAACCTTGGATTTTTTATTGACATGATCTTACGGTGGATTCCAATTAACCATTGCTCTTCTGACGCCTTAAAAATTACTGTGTTAAAAAAATATCTTAACAAACAAAAAAACATTACAAATGGTATTATGATTTTTTTTGTTCCTTTAGGAGAATGGACTCGATTATTCAAAGATTCATTATTTATTTTATAAAAACATTTTTAACTTATAGGGTCTTTCAACAAGTTTTTTTAATAGCTAATCAAGTACATATTTTACTACAGATACATTTTCATCTTTATATTTGAGAAAATGAACATCTGGTATTCTGGTGAATGTACTAGACAAATTCGATTTACGAAAAGAATTGCTATGGATCACCAAGTGACTCTAGGGAATTCAAACTCGTACCGGAGATGCATCAGATGTTGGCATGTCTCCTTCAAATCGAAAATTAACAGTGTTGCCAGATGGCACGCTACGCCACCAGTATCTTTACTTGATTTACATACTTCGTGTTTTAAAATTGAGATGGATAGCTACGTGGTTAACGCTTTATGACCAATTGGAGATGATTCGTAAAGTTATCAATTGCAGATTTTAATCGATATAGGATTTAAATGTTACTGGTCCGGGAAACACATCAAAAGCGAATACTACAAATCCTGAAAAAAAATTGTTTTCCAATTACAGCAGCAATTACAACAGTTAAGCTGGAAAGCAGGTTTCGTATCGTATTAAAGGGTCCTTCAAATTGAGCTTTTTTTTAAATTCTTGAATAAAACACAGAATTTGCTTTAATTTCAAAAAACTTTTTATTGATAATTGAAGCATAAAAGAAAAGTTTTGGGGTTAGAGGCGCATCAGCAAATGAGAAGGCTATTTAGCGACTGGACGTAGAGTTTAACGTGGGTTCTGAACCACGGTCATCAGCTACCGAAAACCCCGGTCAGCCCCCATCGGGGTCAACCCTTGGTTTTGTGCTTAACCGAAAGTATCTTGAGAATCCTATCGACTGACGAGTGACCAACGTAGAAAACCACTCAGAAGGCATCCGGCCTTACCCAACCTCGAACTGGTGTGACTGAGGGGTGATTCCTTGTCAGATTTTACACTCTTACCTAGAAGCATTCACAAGAATTTTAGAAAAACTTTTTTGCCTAGTACGGAATTCGAACCCGCCTCATATTAACGGCCGTATCGTAAGGCTGAAGCCTTAGACACCATAGCTAATGTGGCTCCAGTTGAAGCATAGTGTATGACAATTAAACCCGAATGACAATATTTGCCAAATAACCACCTCTTGCAGCTCCACATACGTCCACACTTTTGTTAAAATTTTGGATAACATTTTGGCATAACCGTGGCTTTACCTCACTAATGACTCGACTAATTTCATCCTTTAGTTCAAGAATCGATCTGATAGACCTGGCTTTTGGCGTAACTGCAAAGAAAATAGTTCAACGGTGTCAAATCACATGATCTTGGTGGCCAATTAACATCACCGTTTCTTGCAATAACTCGTCCAAGAAATAGTTCTCTCAATAAATCAATTGTTTCATTAGCAGAGGGAGGAGTAGCGCCATCCTGTTGGAACTACATATGCTCCAGAGTAATATTATTGAATTCAGTATACAAAAATCCAGTCATCATCTTACTATATCGAACACCATTCACAGTTACAGCTTCATCAGTAGCATTCTGAAAGAAATGCGGCCCAATTACACCTCTTGGCCATAATGCACACCAAAAGGTGATTCGTTTAGGATGTAAAGGGTATTCATGAATCAATCGTGGATTTTCATCACCCCAAATGCAGCAATTTTTTTTTATTAATATAGCCTCCAATTTCAAAATATCTGTTTGTTCTTTGATCTGTTTGTTCTTTGATCCAATTGGCAAATGCACGACCTTTTGAATGATCCAGTGGATTTAGTTCCTGTGTTGCTTCAACCTTATATGCCTTCAGAGCTAAATTATTTCGTAAAATACGCCATGTGGTGAATTCACTGAGTTTCTGGGTCTTCAGCTACACTTTCACGTTCCAAATCAATATGTTCTTGTGAACGACTACTACAACTATATATTCCTCTTCTTTTATTTTCCACCCAAACAGTTTCTTGAAATATTTGAACAATTTGATTGATAGTGCTTTCAGACGGACAATTGTGTAAACAGTAAATATCACGTAATTTTCTAAAAACATTTTCCTCTGAATGCCCATTTTCATAATATAATTCAACAATTTTAACACATTGTATTGTGTACGACTCCATTTTTATAGAGACAAACCAAACCTAATCGGGGACTGTTCGAATACTCTAGCGACATAAATAAAGAGTGGAGTAAATGTCATGCAACTGCTTTCTTTTGGCTTATTTTTATTCGTTCTATTTGTAATAATTTAGGTTTGAGTTTGGGTTTAGCTATTGTGTAGTGGTGCAAACGGGTAAGTTTCATTATGAATAAATACATGCTAAAATGCAGTAAAATTCTTGTAATTTATATAAAAACCTTCGTGTTAATTAAGCAGCAAACGGTATTACCTTGAATGTATTTTTGTTCTGATCCTTTTGAAAAGTCGAAGATTACTTCAATAATTTCTAAACTTCTAAGTATCTTGAAGTGGTGGTGTTTTTTTTTCTAAAAATATCAAAATCTAATCTATTTTTATTGTTTCTACTGACAAAAATTCTCAGAAATGGTAAACTATCGTTATTTTCGAGTTCATACGGGGATAGTATGTTTTGGAATTTACTATTTAAGTTCTTAATAAAAATCATCTAAGTTTTCATTTTTTGAATCGAAAATTGTAAAAACATCATCCACATATATTAACCATATCTTCGGAAAGTAACTGAATTCATCTTTCGCTTCGGTTTCAAATTTCCTCATGAATAAGTTGACTAAGAACGGTAACAGAGGATTGCCCATTGCCGTTCCTTCTTGTTGTTCGTATAACCTGTTATTAAGCTGAAAACAATTTACCTTTGAAAATAAACTATCTTTCTGTTCTGTGACAAAGTCAACAAAATTCACAGAAAAAGTCAAAAACACACATCTACTGGAAGGTGAGGTCTTGGTTTCCTTTGACGTACCATCGTTGTTTCCGAGTGTCCCGATTCCACATACCTTGAAGTACCTGAGGGAGTTACTAGAGTTTAACGGTTTTTAATAACAAGATTGTTTCTGACTACATCTCCCTAACAAGATTATGTATAAAGCAAAATTATTTTCAGCTTAATAATAGATTTTCCGAACAACAAGAAGGAACGGCAATGGACAATCTTTTGTCACCATTCTTAGCCAACTTATTCATGAGTAAATTTGAAACCGCGGCGAATGATGAATTTAATTACTTTCCGAAGGTATGGTTAAGTTGTGTGGATGATGTTTTTGCAATTTTCGATACAAAAAATTAAAACTTAGTAATCCTAAGTAAAAAGCACTAGATATCCTAAATTTCAAAGCAGCGGATATATGAGTAATATTAGTATTAAAATATTTTTTTTTAATAATATAAATTTATCCACAAATCCTAATTTTGAAATAAATAAATAAAAATATTACTTAAACATATTGTTTAATTCACAATTCAAAAAAAACATACTCCCAAACCCTTTACAAGATTAATAATACTTGATTGATTTTAGTTGATGGGTAATTAATTGTTATTGAGTCATTAATTTTCTACGAGAAATTGAATTACAGAGTGACATCAAACATGTTTTTCATTGAATTGTTTGTATCTATCTTGACCAAAATTTTATAATTTAACTAAACTAAAACACCCATCAAACCAAGAGGATTTAGATCTAATAGTACCCTCAGTGAAATATATTTGTGCACTATCGAAGGTGATAATAAAATAATAAAACATCAATTTGTTTTCTGACGGTGGTAAATTTGGAGAATAAAACAGGTGTGACATAAATCGAAGCCTAATTTACGAATTCAATAATTACACTCAGGCGAAATGAAAGCTATACATTGGACTTCAGCCCACCAAACCCATCCCTTATCTCATCTCATTATTATTGTCGATTGCTGATAAGGCTTTTAAGAAAAAGTAGTTAATAACAGAACGAATTTCAGTATTCTCCATCTCGTTCAAAACTCGGGTACGCTTCTAATTAAGTAGGGTCGAAATATAATGAAAACAGCTCTCTAAAATTTTACAGTAGTTAGTCTGTTGGAGCGAAATTACTGACACGTCACAAAAACTGTCTGACGGTGACCGATCTCAAATATATTCTCAGCTGAACTGCTCGTAATTCACGCAGCCTTCAAACTTTTCTTCACATCATCCGTCACTGAATTACTTGTTAAAATTTCCTTACTGTGTTACAGGCCCTCGAGACCTGTTCCTCTTCCCATTCTCTTATTCCTAGAATATTTGATACCCTCTATAGTTCCGTTAACAGCTCCTATCCTGTTAAATTAATCTGGATCTTCAGTAACAAGTGTAAGCAATAAGGAGACCGACTGCCTTGGCAGATAAACAGCATCTGACAGCTTACACATTGATTTTATCCCATATTATAAATATTTCCACTCCTTAAGTCCAAAATAAACTCTATTGAGTTGAGCTTGAATGGGACCTTATGGGTCAACAAATTTTGCCTTACTTCCTAGATTCGAACAAGACAGATTAATGATTGGTCGCTGCCACCTTTTCCATTACCGTCTTATTAATGGTGGCATGCCTGCATTTGTATCTTCTACGCTCCCTCCTGTCTTTCTGTCATGTTCTCATGTTCTTTCCTCGTAGCTAATCCTTAGAATAGTGATCTTGTCCACAATCTCATGTGAAACACACAACAGGTCTTCGTCTTAGTGAGCATTTCATTTTAAGTCGGTACCCTGAAGAGTCTAAACATATGCCCTCCAGTTGAAGGGATGGGTGGGGCTCGTCTCCAGTCAAGCAACCAACCAAAATGCTCATATATATATATATATATATATATATATATATATATATATATATATATATATATATATATATATATACATATGTATATGTATGTATTTATTTATAGATCTCATATAAAAAGTTTAACAACTTGATGGATTTCTCTCAGAAAAACTTCATCAAAAGGTGATAGTAGAAGAAAATATACTTCTTCAAAAAGATGACAGCAGTCAAAGATGAAAATAGAAGTAGAGCTAAAATAGAAACTATTAAACGGATTGCTGAAATTAAAGAGAACCTAATCAGCAAATATTACACAATGTGAAATTAAGGATAGAAACTGTTTCAGATGCAAGGTTAACGTTTGGGAGGTTGGCCAGAGAGAAAAATGTAGGAATCGGAACAACTTGGTCTGACGAAAGGAGAAAAGCTCATAGTGCAAGAATGAAATCAGTATGGGCGCAAAGGCTGGCTAGCAACAACAAACGCCTCTAACTGTGCTTCGCATGGTCCACCAGGGCCCACCAGCAGATTATAAAAAAAGAAACAAACAGCAGGCTATAAAACTGGACCACCCAATAGAAGAGAACACAAAATGACGCACCTCTTGTATATTGATGATCTAAAAATGTATGCTTCCGGAAAGAAGGAATTTGAGAATGCTATTAACAAGGTCCAAGAATTTACTGATTCAGCAAAGATGACATTGGGATTGGATAAGTGTGCTGCGATTTATTTACTTAGAGGTAAAGTCGATGGAACAGACGCGGACGTCGAGCTTATTGATGTGGGGACAATAAGACATCTAATGGGTGAGGAAACGTATACATTTTTAAGTATCCAACAACACGCAGTACAAGATACCATTACAGTTCAAAAACACACTCTCCAATAGATATAAGGCAAAATTAAGATATATTTGGAGATCTCAGCTATCGAGAAAGAATAAATTTATGACTACCAACATGATGGCTATCCCGCCGCTGCAATACTCGTTCGGCGTACTCAAGTGTACCGTTGACGAGTTGCGTAATCTTTACCGAACCACTAGGAAGATCATGTGTGTGAATTGGTGTCTGCGTCCCACATCATCTGTGCAGCGATTATACCTTACCTTGACAAATAGGTGGGAGGGGGCTGTTGGGCTTGGAGAAGGTTTATGGTAGAGTGACTTTGGAGATATCAGGGAGAATACTGAGAAGCCAAGATCCCTTATTGAAGTTAGTTAACACACACGGGAAAGAAAATAAGGGAGCATTTTTGATTCATGCAGCACAGAGAGCGGCTGAAAATATAGGACTCCATTATTTAACCCCCAATGCTGTAAGATACGTGACGCTGTAACTCCGGAATACACCAACGGAAAGATGAAAGTCCTGGACAAAGACTAAAGCAAGAGCACATGGCGAAGAACTTTCATTTGGTTTTCTTCCGACACCTCCAAACGCAAGGTTTATCCGCAGATCCCACATTTGCTTTCTTGCGGTCTGCTTCCTTGAAGTCTGAAACCGAGAGGTTCATAATGACATGTCAGGATGGAGTGGTGAGCACGCTAATGTACAAGAAAAACATTTTAAAGCAAAATGTCTCCACTGTCTGTCGAGCGTGTAAAAGTCAAGCAGATACATTAACACACATCCTATCACCTTGATCCTACTCACGCGAAGTATTTGTACATCTACAGACATAATACTGCTTTACGTGTGCTTTACTTCCATCTAAGAAACAGTTATGGCATAGACAAAGATCCGGTCTTGCCCTATGTCCCTCAGGAAATCGAGACAGTCGTGGAGAACTCACAATGTAGAATTTACTAGAACTATTCATTTTCTACGACTAGGAAGCTTAACGCAACCAAACCAGACATAGTGTTCATCGATAACAGTGCCCGAAAAATGTAGGTCTTCAAATTATCTTGCCCGGCGGAAGTTAACATCACTACGAAAGAGGCGGTGAAGCGGAATAAGTACAGAGATCTTCTTTTCGAGTTTTGAAAAAAAAGTAATATATATATATATATATATATATATATATATATATATATATATATACATATGTACATGTATGTAGATAGTTATAGATCTCATATAGAAAGTTAAACAACTTTTTTTTTTTAGAAAAGACAATTTCTCTCCCAAAAACTTCTTCAAAAGATCACAGTAGAAGATCTAATCCTTCAAAAAGACGATAGTAGTCAAAGATGAAAATAGAAGTAGAGCTAAAATAGAAACAATGATGCTGGCTCCGCCCCGTGAGGCGTTTGCGGCGTCTTTGTTTCCAGTCGTGCTCTGCTGATGTCATGCTTTCTGGATCTGCTGGTCTAAGACAAGCACAGCAAGACACACACACATATATATATATATATATATATATATATATATATATATATATATATATATATATATATACATATATATATATATATATATATATATATATATATACATATATATATATATATATATATATATATATATATATATATATATATATATATATATATATATATATATATATATATATACATATATATATATATATATATATATATATATATATATATATACATATATATATATATATATATATATATATATATATATATATATATATATATATATATATATATATATACATATATATATATATATATATATATATATATATATATATATATATATATATATATATATATAAATATTAATCTAAAAAGTGTGTGAAACAACACCATCTAGACATCATCCTGCATACATCCTGTCCTCATATTAACATTCCTTGTTTAATATAAATTAAAACAAGCGCAGCTCTTTACGCCAATTTGAAGCACTACATTTTTTTCTAAATTTAACCTTGGATTTGTTATTGACTTGATCTGCTAGTGTATTCTAATTAGACATTACTTTACTGATGTATTTAAAAATTTGCATAAAAACTACATATTTCATCGAAGATATAATACGATTGCTATTTAGTGTTCACTTAGTTTCTCTAAAAGAATGGAAACAGGTATTCCTGCTTTTAAAATTGGTTTTTGTTTTCTTATACAAAATCATTGTAATAAAGTCTGTGTAAATATTTCGTTGTCATTGGGATAATTTATTTAACGCTTAACATAATTAACGCCAGATTAAAAGGTTTGGCCGTGAAAACATATACTATAAGTTAGCAGAAGAGTGCATTGTTCATTATGGCCCATATTAAATTACTGTCTAAAACTATATCTAGTTGAAAAATTTCAAGTTTCTAACCCAAGCAGTTTTTTATATCAACTCACCTTAATTGGGTGTATGCAAAATTTAAAGAAAAACAAACAAACCATAGTATAAAAACAAACTGATAAACCAGAGAAAATTTCCGGCTTGGGAATAGAAAATGAATTATAATACAGCAGAAAATATTGCAACAGTAATAATAAATTATATAGTGCAATGATGTAAACTTTGAAAATGATGAAGGGAAACATATAGAAAGTGCGTCTCACTGAAAAAAGAACTTAAAAAACCACAAATACGAGTGCTGTCCATAAAATAAGGTCTCCATTTTTTAAAACAAAGAATATCACATTTATTTGCAACGAATTATACATCGTTGGATAGTCTGAACTTCTACTATTTTTCTACATAGGCCCCGGTGTGGTCGATGCATTGCTTTATGCGGTGAAGCATTATTCGTATACCCGTGTCATAGAACTCTCCCGCCGCGGCCCGCTGGTAGCGTACGACCTCTTCTTTCAACTTCCCGTCGGTCCTGAAATTCGTTACACCCAGGTGTGACATCAACGCAGGAAATAGATTATAATCACTTGGTCCAAGCATCAATCTCTCCACTTTCGCAATCGTTTCGTCCGAAACTGATGACCGTCTGGCACGCGGTTCATTATGGACGTGTGTACGTCCATTTTTAAACTCTCTGCACAATTTTCACCCGTTTTTGATGTATCATACACTTCATATAATTGATGATAAATTTCTATATAGGCGGCTACAAAAAATTAATCATAGAACGTAATTCACATCTGGCGGTAGCGGTGAATGGAAGCTCCACTATAAACGGCTGCCAAATAAAGTCTGAGCATCGCAGACAGCTCGGAGTGGTGGGGATTTGTAGATGGGAAACCGAGCTATACACCAGTGCTGCCAGATCTTACGTTAAAGCGTTCCTCCAGACTAAAGCGCCTTGGAGGCCGTACTTTACGGACAACCTTCGTATTTATCTTTTCAGCAAAAATTATTCTTTTCAAATAAATAAGCAAAGATTAATATCTAAAAATTTCCACTATATTTAAAATTGTATGTATAACAATTGTTTCGACACACAGTGCCTTTTTCAAATATAAACTATGCTAAACTAACGGTGAGAAAAGTAATTACAACCTAAAATATCCATCGACCTAATAATACCATAAAACAGGATAGGGTGGAAATCCATTTTTTATCAACGTCTAGAAGGGCAATATAAGTTTAATAACGGTGAACCATTCAAGTTTAGCTGGCAATTTAGCAAAATAACCAATTTTTTTCTTTTATTAATTTCTAGGCTTTCCAAAAGATTTAATTTTTTGGATTTATTCTCATTATGGAACATTTTAAAATTTTCGTTGAAAGTATGCTTTTCTAACATTAAGCACACAGCATAATGAGAATTATTTTGTTGTTTAGGGTAACTTCTTTTATGTTTGCTGAGTTTAGTGATATTCCTGTTTGTCCAACATGGACTTTTGGAAACGACCCGCAATCAATTAAATAAACTGATTTATACAGTTTATTTGTTTGATTTTTAAAGTTATTGTTTGTTTTAAAAGCAATATTTATATTGCTTGTTTTGGATAAATGTCTGGACACTGATTCGGTAACTTAGGTTGTAATTACTTTTCTCACTGTTAGTTTAGTATAGTTTGTATTTGAAAAGGTTTGACACTGTTTGTCGAAATAATTGTTATACATACAATTTTAAATATGGTGGACATTTTTAGATATTAATTTTTGCTTATTTATTTAAAATGAATTTTCACCAAGTACCGGCTACCTCAGTTAAATCATTATTGTCATTCAAAATAGTCTCATTGCGTGTCAGTACAACATTTTGCACGGTCAATTAGGTTGACGAATGAATTTTTTGAGCTCGGTCAAAGATATGTTCTTCAGGATGGCGTTCGATGCCATTTAAATGGCTTCAATGTCGGCATAACGCTGTCCTTTCATCGGCAAATGAAGTTTTTCGAAGAGGTAGAAGTCGAATGGAGCCAAATCAGGCGAGTATGGTGAATGATGAATGGCTAAAATGCCATTTTTAGTTAAAAAATCAGTGATGAGCGTCGAGCGATGTGACGGCGCATTATAATGCAACAAGTTCCAGTTGCCTTGTTGACGGTGTTGTGGTCGCACACGACCGATACGCTACAATAGACGTTTCATGACATCAAGATAAAACACAGCATTGATCGTCTGATCAGATGGACTTATTTTTGATTTCTGACATCTCGAGGCGGTGTTTCTTCGGATTTGGCTCGCTCGGGTGCTTCCATTCGGCACATTGACGCTTGGTTTCCGGATCATACTGAAAACACCCCGTCTCATCACCAGTAACAATTGCTATGCTGGAAGTTTTCGTTCTTATTCGACTTTTTAATCAAGCCCTTGCAATGTTGGATTCGGAGCAATTATTGGTCGCCAGTCAATTTGTGTGGAACAAAGCGTGTAGAAACCTTCCCAAGTACGAAATAATCGGTCAGAATGCGATGAATTGAATCTTTGGACTTGTTCAATTCGATTTCCATCTATCGCAATGAAGATTTTGGCAGTTTTTTATTAATTCACGCACAATTTCAATGTTACTTTGAGTAACAACGAAATTTTTCAGACCAGGATGTTCATCGTTCTTGATGTCCTCACGACCTTCTTTGAATCGTTTAAACCACTCATGTACTCTGTTACGGGATAAACAATGTTCACCATATACTTGTCTCATTAATTGAAATGTTTCCGTGAATGTTTTACCAAGTTTAAAACAAAATTTAATATTCGCTCTTTGTTGCATGTTCATTTTTCGATCAATGGTATACCAGGTGTGTCGGTATTTCCTTTCGGGTTTTTTCGCTAAAGAAAACACGTTATTTACAATGGATAGTTAAAATGTATTTATTCAAAGTTTTGGCCATTTGATTCTATACATTTTGCCCATCTCTGCGGCAATTTATGGATGCCATTTCAAAAGAACAGTTTCTCCTTTGAGCTAAACCATTCATCGAGCAATTTTTTAACTCTTTTGATATCGGCCAAGTGCTGCTCTGCAAGCGCGTACCCCATCGATGCGAAAAGGTGGTAGTCAAATGGAGCCAGGTCGCGGCTCGTTGTCACGCTGCAAAATAACCGTATTATGTCTTTGAGGGTATTGTGGACGTTTTTCGATCAATTCACATTTCAAATTGATCATTTGTTATCGGTAGCGATCAATATTAACTGTTTCTCCAGGCTTCAACAGTTCATATACGACACCAACCTGGTCACACCAGACACAGAGCATGGTCTTTCGACCACAGCGATTTGACCTTGCAGTCGATGGGCCGGCTTCGCCAGGTGATTTTTCGATTTTCTAATTGCCTGACATTCAATTCATGTGGTGGTTCAGAAGGTTTGTGTAAACCTCCTTCACTTAAATGATCAGTCCAGGTATATTTGGACGTGGGGTACAGCGGAATCGTTTAACTTGATATATATATATATATATATATATATATATATATATATATATATATATATATATATATATATATATATATATATATATATATATATATATATATGTATGTTCGAGTCCATCATATTCAAGTTCATGAAGATACCCGTCAATATCTTCTTCATGAGCCCTGTTCAACATAAGTGGATCATTTTTTGGTGTCGAATTTCTTGATCACTGAACCACATATTGGCAAATTTGAGGTATCATCCATTACCACATAGCAAAACTCGCTATTGGAAAACTAGAAATAAGCGTCTATTTATTTATATTAGAAATATTACTACCGTCATCATCATTAATCTTTCTACCACCATCCAACCAACC
Source organism: Cosmopolites sordidus (assembly GCA_031761425.1). Taxonomy (NCBI): domain Eukaryota; kingdom Metazoa; phylum Arthropoda; class Insecta; order Coleoptera; family Curculionidae; genus Cosmopolites; species Cosmopolites sordidus. The sequence continues at coordinate 133,059 of JARFXV010001350.1, read as the reverse complement.
ACCATCTACTACCAACATCTAATCAAGCATAAATAACTAAAACACCATACTTTTTTATAGCAACAAATTTGTAAATATGATTCATATTTCTTCATTCATTCAAATTTTATTTCTTTCAGTTTAATATCTATTTCATTTATATTTCTGTTGTGATAATTATCTGGTCAACAACTCAGCAACAACTTGTTTTATTTCCCTTTTCTTAATGCTTGCAGATTGCTCATTCAAACTGGTTTTCTAGAACTAAATGTCAGATTTTGAGTCGGTACAGCTTCATTCTTCATTCCTCGGTAACTTTGTTGTGCAATTTAACACTTTATGTTGAATACTTTCTTTGGAATCGCTATCTAAAAATTATTTCGAAACTTACCCTGTCTTTTTGTGGCGTGATTCTACTTCTTACACGCAACTTCATTTTTGAGAAAATGAAAACACTTCATTTCACAATGGTTCTTTTTCGACTGATTGGTGGAGTTACACCCAAACGCAGCACAACGCAGTGTTATTATTGAACATTTTAGATTAACACTACACAAACACCGTACAAAAACTTCAGGTAAACTTGTTATATGTCAAAACCATCATATTATTCGAATTTTACTCTATGGATGATAACACATCTCCGCTCACCATGAGCAATATCTTATCTTAGTAACTATTATACCGTGCTAGTAGTAACACCATCTCTTAGTAAAATCGACATTATTAACCCAAGTATATATATATATATATATATATATATATATATATATATATATATATATATATATATATATATATATATTATTATTCACGGGTGGGCCCTGGTGGACCACGCGAAGTACAATCAGAGGCGTTCGTTGCTATTAACCCTCCTTTGAGCCCATACTAATTTCATTCCTTCGCTATGAGCCTTTTCCCCCTCATCAGACCAAGCTGTTCCAGCCTTCTTACATTTTTCTCTCTGGCCAACCTTCCAAACGTCAACCTTGTGTCTGAAACAGCCTCTATCCTGAGTTTCACTTTGTGTAATATTTGCTGATCTTAGGTCCTCTTTAATTGCCGCAATCCATTTAATTATTTCTACTTTAGCTCTACTCCTATTTTCATAAAATTCGACTATTTGTCTAGTTAGCCTACTCGGATTCATCCGTTTGATGTGTCCTTTAAACTTAAGTCTTCTTTTTCTCATATCGCTATGTATATCTGTGTATTGTTTGATTTCTTGGTTTTCTCGAAGTCGCTATGTTGTGCTATTTATTTGTTTGGGGCCTAGGATTTTTCTTATGATTTTTCTTTCCTTCTTTTCAATGTCCTCGATGTCCCTCTTTCTATTCAAAATGAGTGTTTCTGCAGCATATAGACATTCTGGCTTAATAACAGTGTTGTAATGACTCAGTTTTGTGTTTTTAGATAGGCATTTCTTTGTTGTAAATATTTTGTGTAAGTCTTAATGCCGTTTCCATTTTTTGACATCTACCCTTATTGGCCGCTTTTTCCAACCCATTTTCCATGATTATTTCACCCAAATATTTGAATTGAGAGACTCGCAGTCTGCGTTCAGTGCTTGAGGTGAACGGTTGTGTTTCTCTCGAGTGTCCTTTGCAGGTTAGGTTTTCCTGGTGGTGACAAGCAGCGAGCGTGGTGTTTTTCAACGCCCCCACTGTGACAGAAGCTGAAGATTTTCGGCGTGTTTGACTCCTCCCATTTGTGGGCGGAGTAAAACCGCAATTCCGCAGTCGGTTGTAAGGTCGACTGTGGACGTGATCGGAAAAAAGCGCGATTTCTGTAAAATAGCGGTATAGCTGACTGTTTTTGCAGCCTAGCGATTTCGAAAATTTGAAAAATTTTCCGATCGTAAAAATTTGAAATAGTAGGCACGAGAAATTAGTTGGCAGTTTCGGAACTGCCGGCCGTTATTCCGTGCCAACAGGTGACGACGCGATAGACATCACTGCAATTGCAGGTGATGTTTATTAAGAAAATTAGTGGAAGTGACGGTGCTAGTGACAGCGGAAAAATGTCGAAAAAGGAGAAGCACGAAAAAAGGCAGAAGGTTCAGTGGATGGAGAACCAAATTGCCGAGCGCGATGCCCTTTTGGATAAGCAAAAGGAGCAAATTGAAGACCTCCAGGCCAAGATAAAGAGCCTGGAGAAAATGGTAAATGCCCTGACGGCAAAATCAAACGGCACAGTACCAAAGATGACTGTAGCCGAAGTAGTGGCCGGACCGTCCGGCGCCTTGAAATCGGCGAAGAACAAGAAGAGACCGGCAGTCTCCACCGACGACACGGAGTCGGATAATGAATATCCAACTCCACAAGAAGCGGCAAAGAAGGCAAATAAGCCAAAGGCAATTGCCAAGAAACCAAAAAGGGTGGAGGCCGACAGGCCCACTCATGGTATCGAGAAAGCTGGAGAAAAAACTCCCGCAAAGGGAGTACCACCAGTGACCGTGGCGTGCCCGGACTGGTCCGCTTTCTCTAAACTGCTTAATGAAAAGAAGATAGGTTACACCAAAGCAAAGATGACGAAGGAGGGAATCCAAATTTTCCCCCAATCAGCCGGTGACCATAGAGCGCTGGCAAAGGTGTGTGAGCAAAAGAAGCACAGCTTCTTCACGTACACACTCCGCGAAGATAAGAAATTTCAGGCAGTCTTGAAAGGAGTGCCTGAAACAACAACAATTGAAGACATAAAGGAGGCGCTAGTGGAGCAGGGCTTCGCTGACGCTGAAGTGGCGAGGTTACGCTCGCGAAGGAAGGAAACGAAGGGCCGTGCACTCCCCATGGTCCTCGTGAAGACCATTAATGAAAAGATTTTCGACCTTCGGTATTTGGACAGATTGTCCGTGAAGGTCGAAAGAAAGGAAAAAGCTGACAGGCCGGTGCAGTGCTACCGCTGTCAGCGCTACGGACATGTACAGGGCAACTGTGGATACCCTGTACGATGCGTAAAATGTGGAGAGGACCACCGCACCTCAGAGTGCACGCGCCCTCGCGAAGAAAAAGCCACGTGCGCGCATTGTGGAGAGGCGCATGCTGCATCCTACTTGGGATGCAAGTATGCACCCACCAAAAAAGGAAAGAAGACTAATAGGCAAGAGCCTGTAAAAACTACAGGCAAACGAAATGACGTGCTGTCCGATGAGGACATGCAAAAGATCATTACACAAGCGGTAGAGATGAGTGTCCGCGCCATCCTCGAAGCCAGAAATGCCAGGTAGAAGAAACAGACCAGCGAACCTGACGATTGGATCCTGGAATGTAAACGGGATCCGGAATAAGAAGATAGAAGTTGAACAACTTCTGGCAGACTACGATCCGGATATTCTTGCTTTGCAAGAAACTAAATGTCCGGAAGAGTTCAGGATAAATTTCCCGAACTACCGGACGTACAGATTCGACAGACGGAATCCTGTCGGGGGTGGCGTTGCCATTCTCGTCAGGCGAAGTCTGGAATCTGAACCACTTCGTGATAACGAAGGTGAGATAGAAGCCATCGGGGTCAAGGTAGAGATGGCACGTGCACCCATAGAGGTGCAGTCCGTCTACCACCCCGGTAGGCGGGATCAGCTGCTACAAGAAGATATCCAAGAACTCCTACAGGGAAATGTAGGGAAAGTTCTTGTAGGGGATTTCAACTGCAAGTCACCGAGTTGGCATAGCAGGTTGTATAATCCCAACGGAAGAAGATTGGAAAGATACGTGGAGGCTATGGGAGCAATCGTGATTGCTCCCGAAGAGCCCACATATCAGCCGATTGAAGGACTGCCGGACGTCTTGGACATCGCAGTCATCAAGGACATCCCATTGGATATGGAGATAGAGACTGCTTACGACGGGACCTCCGACCACAACCCGATTTTCTTAAAGTTGGGTTCTGGTGACGGGCATAGGGATCATGTGGTGAGGAAGTGGGTCAACTGGGACATGTTCCCAGAAAAGATCTACTCCAAAATCCAAATCCCGAAGATCGACACAACGGAAGAGTTGGAGTATGAAGTCGAGATACTAGAAAATGCCATAGTCGATGCAGTAGAAGACTGCACGACTAGAAGAGTAGAAAGGCCATCGAAGCACCCCTACGGACCTATTCCTCAAACCATACGGAGGATGATAAGAAGGCGTAGGGCCATCAAGCGACGATACAGAGCAAATAGGACGGCCGACCTGGCCAGGGAGTTGACCAGATCGACGAACGTCCTGAGAAAAGCTCTGAAGGATCTGAGTGAGAAGAGGTGGAACGATCGCCTCACGGAACTCGGCAATGACGATGGCACACTATGGGGAGTCTACAGGGCACTCAAGAAAAGACCAGAGCCGAAGATGCTGCACGGAGCCAACGGGCTTGCTTATAGCAATGCCGAAAAGGCTGACGCCATGGCTGATGCTCTCGAGAGAGAGTGCATCATAAATGAGCACGATGACGATGACGAAAACCATGAGAGGTTAGTCAGAAGAAATGTAAGAAGCTTCAGAGAAAGGATAGGACCTAGGCCGCTGACGGAGTTCACAACTCCGAAGGAGGTCAAGGAAATTATCCAAAGGATCAGGCTCAAGAAAGCTCCAGGATGCGATGGTGTAACCAATCGCATGCTGAAGAAGCTGCCCAGAAAGGGCATTGCAGCCATCACTGCCGTTGCAAACGCAGTCATGAGATTGCGGTATTTCCCAGATAGATGGAAATATGCAACGGTGAAAATGATACCGAAGCCAGGAAAGGACCAGAAGTTCCCGCAAAACTACAGGCCGATTAGCTTATTACCATCAATAAGTAAGGTCGTAGAAAGAGTGATTCTAAAGAGATTAGAGAAGGTGCTCATAGATAACAGCATCCTTCCGCCCGAACAATTCGGGTTTAGAAAAAATCACTCCGCGGAAGATCAGATGCTATGCGTAACAGAATACATAGCGGAAGCACTGAGTAGAAGACACGGAACGGCAATCGTCCTACTCGATGTCGAAAGAGCTTTCGACAGGGTATGGCACGACGGGCTTATCCACAAGATGATAGAGATAGGAATTCCTGAGTGGATTACCGAGCTGACTGACTCATACCTAAGAGACAGAAGTTTCTCTGTGAAAATGGGTGCAGTCAAGTCAGCACGAAGATGGGTGGAGGCTGGAGTACCGCAGGGAGCGGTACTAGCGCCCCACCTATACAACATATACACCAGTGATATTCCCAAGAGGAATATCACTAGGTTAGCCCTGTATGCTGATGACACCGCCATAATGGCAAGACACTCGCGACCGGACCACGCCGTCAGATACGTCCAGGAACACCTGGACGATCTGATGGAGTGGATGATAGCCTGGAAGATCAAGGTGAATGTCACCAAGACACAGGCTATCTACATCACACAAAGAAGAAGAAGACCCGAACTCCAACTGGAGATAGAAGATCAGAATGTGGGGTGGCAAGATACTGTAAAGTATCTGGGCGCCACATTCGACAAGAAGATGACGTGGAGTCGACATGTCAAGAACGCACGGATAAAAGCCGTGACGGTAACGAAGATGGCTTATCCGCTAATTTGCAGAAATAGCAAGTTAGACGTGAAGCTCAAGATGCTAATGGTCAAAGCATTAGTGAGAAGTGTAATGATGTTTGGATCGACCGCTTGGGGTTACGCGGCAAAATCCTACATCAAACAGCTTGAAAGCTATGAGAATAAGATATTGAGACTGGCTCTGAACGCCCCATGGTACATCTCCAATGTACGATTACATAGAGAGATGATGTGGACTCCCTTTAGGCAGTGCATGCAGGAAAAGGCAGAGAAAGCCTTCCTGAAGATCACTGACCACCCAAATCAAGAACTGCGAAGGTTAACGGACTACCGTCCGGAAGACCTAGCAGCGTTGGGTGGCAGAAGGCACAGAAGACCGAAACTCCAACTTTTGGAGGACTAGGTCGACTGATGTCCAACGAGGGATCTACCGCCGTGGGAATGAGACCGCCAGTCTCACGTACGAAAAAAGAAAAAGGAATTTGGTGAGGTGAAGTTAAAGTGCTTCTCTTTCAGGAAGTGCCTTCCCTTTCAGGTCACAAGGTAAGTGAAGATAAAATTAAGCTGAAGCACCTTCAGTGCCTTCGGCAATGAGATACATAAATAATATCTTAAGATACACCCCCCTCTGGTACTTGTCCCCCAGAGGGGTGTGGTGCGAAGCGCTTGGCCCACCCCGTCCGGCGGCCAAGCTGCGGAAACACCAAGGAAGAGAAGATAAGGGTTTTTTAAGTGGCAAATAGCTACGGAAACCTTATCCCATCTACCAGCAGTGAAGTTTCGGGATTATTTTAGAAAATAATCTCGGGTGGATGGAGGGCGCGAAACGCGAAAATGAGAGACTCGTCTGATGTTACCATATTTTGTTTTTAGAAATGGTGTTCTTAGTCTGTTGCAGGTCATGTATTGTGTCTTTTCAAAGGAAATTTGGAGTCCTACCTTTTCTGCTGTTTCTTTTAGGATTTCAATCTGTTTCTGTGCCGTTAATACATCTTGAGCTAAAATTGCTAGATCATCGGCAAATGCCAGACAATCAATTTTGATGTTGGTTCTCCCCAGTTTAATGGGCTGGTCAATATTCAGTGCCGACTTTTCACGCCACTCCTGTATTACTTTTTCTAGAACACAGTTAAATAAGAGTGGCGAGAGTTCATCCCCTTGTCTCACACCAGTTTTAATTTCGAAGGGCTCTGAGATGTCACCCATGAATTTAACTTTTGACCTCGTGTTAGTTAACGTTGCTTTAATAATTACCAGCGTTTTCAGATCTAGTCCTTGTTCTTTCAAGATTCGGAATAAAGATTCGCGGTCAATAGAATCATATGCTTTTTTGAAATCCACAAATGTACAGACGAGATTTTTATTGTACAGTTTTTGATGTCTTAGAATCAACTTTAGATTCAGGATCTGTTCAGGGCAGGATCTGCCCGGTCGAAAACCTGCTTGATATTCACCAATGTTCGGTTGTAACTGTCCCTGTGCTCTGTCTAGTAGACATTGAGATAGAATCTTGTAACAAACTGGGAAAAGAGATATTCCTCTATAGTTGTTTACATCCGTTCTATCTCCTTTCTTATGTAGTGGATGGATTAGAGCATCTTTCCAGTCTTCCGGAATCCGTTCGGTTCACCAAACTTCTTGTAGAATTTTGGTTATTTCCTTGATTGTACCTGGACCAGCGGATTTCAAAAGTTCAGCAGTGATTCCATCTTCACCAGAAGCTTTGTTATTTTTAAGCCGCTTGATTTGCCTAATTATTTCATCTTCATTCGGTGGTAATGAATCTGGGTTTGTTTGTTTAGGGTTTAGTGTTGGTAATTTGTTTAAGGGCTCAGGACAGTTTAGTATTTGTTCAAAATATTTCGCAAGTTCTTTGCAATTGTCTTGGTTATTTAGAGCTAATTGTCCGTTTTCCTTTTGAAAGCATAGGCTCTGCGGTTGATAGCCTGTTAATTTAGTTTTAAATGTTTTGTAAAAGTTTCGGGTGTTCTTTTTTTGGAAATCTTTTTCTATTTCATTAAGTTGATTGTTTTCATATTTTCTTTTAGTTTGTCTAATTAGCTTCGATGTTTCTTTTCTTACTTCCAAAAAGATGTTATAGTTTATTGCTGTTTTTTGACTGTTCCAATCTTTGAATGCTTTACTTCGGCTTAATACTGCTTGCTCGCAAACTTCATCCCACCACGGATGTTTTCTACGTTTTTGTAAAGGGACAAACTTTAAGGCTGTTTTGATAATTTTTTGTTTCAATTCTTGCCAGTTCTGTGCAGGTTGTTTATCAAGGTCTTCTGTTAGGGCTGGTTTTATTTTCGTTGGGTCAAACTTTGTTACTAGTAGCCCCTTTTGAATAAGTTTTCGAGGTTTTAAGCTAAGTTTGATTCTAGTCAAGTAGTGATCCGTGTCTATATTTGCTCCTTTCCTGACTTGAACATTCAAAATCTCTTTATAATTGGGGTACGAAATGCCAACATGGCCAATTTGAAATTCACCCATGTAGGTGTTTGGGCACCTCCAGGTCTTTTGTTTTGTTATTTTCTTCTTAAAATGGGTTGACATTAATTTTAGATTAAACTGCGAACATAGTTCAACCAATCTTCTACCATTATGGTTAGTCCATTTATGAGCGGGAAAACTGCCGACTGTTTTCCTGTCCTTTTTTTCTTTCCCTAGTTGGGCGTTGAAATCACCCAATAGGATTTTTACATGGTTAGAGGGAATTTTAGTGATAGTCTTTTCCAAAATTTCCCAGGACTTATTTACTTCTTCAGGATTAGATTTATTTTCTTCGTTAACTGGGAGGTGTGCATTGATTAATGTATAGTTTTAGTTAGCACACTTGAGGGATAGTGTCATAAGTCGATTATTTACTGGCTGGACATTTGTTATAGAACCAAGAATGTTTCTTGAGACAGCGAAAGCAACACCGATATGTGGTGTATTTTTGAGTATTCTTTTGTTTGTTTTACTTTTAAAAAGTCTGTAGTTGCCGAATTCCAAGGTGTTATCATCTATCAATCTGGTTTCTTGCAAAGCTAAAATTTGGATTTTTTGCTGATTTAATGTTTGCCCCAATTCGTGTAGTTTTCCTGGACGCAGGAGAGAATTGATATTTACCGTTCCAAAGAAAGTTTTTATTTTCGGTTTCAGACGTTGGCCAGAGGTCTCCGACTCCCTCTGAAAGATTTTGCGTTTAAGCCCGGACGCCCCAGAATCCGAAAGTCCGGTTGTACCAGCAAAGCTGGCAGAGGATTGTCTACCTCCTGGGGTAATTTTGTAATTACTAGAACGCTTCATCTTGTACTTTGAATTAAAGGTTTGAAACATGACGGTTCAGAGGTTAAGACTGGAGGGGTTAGTTCCAGAATTTAAATATCAACCGCACCACTGGTGAACAGACGCTGACCACTCAGCCGCTTGATACAAGTCAGACGCTAAGTGGATTTAGTTTCTTTTTGCCTTGGTTCGGGGCTGCTTATTTTGGGATATTCGCAGCTGTCCATTAATATCTAATGGAACTTTCACCATCCACCACCCGTGACCCGTCCAGTACCTTAGGCGAGGTATACTGGAATATATATATATATATATATATATATATATATATATATATATATATATATATATATATATATATATATATAATTTTCAAGGTACCCCCGTATTTTTCCGAAACAAAATCTGTATTTCATATACTTAATTCATTCGAGTTTGAAATTCACACTTTTTAAATTAGCTGCGGCAAAAGCGGCAAATATTAGTGGTAATGTATGCGCCATAAAAACAGATTTACATAATAAATAGCACGGCAACACAAACAAAAAGTTGAAAACAGTGTAATGGAACGATATCTAAGCAATAGTTAACTAAAATTAAATTTTTCAAACATTTTTAAAACTAAGAAAACAAAAATGTAATTCTTAGCACTTGGCAGGCATGGAATTAAACAATTTAGTGGAATTATTAGCTACAATTTTCGTACTGTTTCGAGGCGTAGGGTTTCTCTATTTCATCGGTATTATGGTATGACAGGTAAAACCAATGTCTTGTGTAGTAAGCAAATAATTTTACTACATTTTGCTCTAGTAAACGTTATAGAGTTTTATAAGTTTATCATGGAGCTTTGTCGGATAGTCAGGCTGAAATATTTTAACAATTAAGATATGTACAATGTGCGGCTGCAAAACTGACTGAGGGCTCACCAGGATTAACTTACGATATTCATTTCTGTATATTATCGCAGAGAAAAAACGTCCCATTACAGCTCACAATACTATGCAGGAAGTTATTTCCTACCTAGTCTTATTCTCAGCTGAGAGTTTATAGAAGACCAAACTACTCTCCTTTTGCTTTTGCTAGCTTTTGTAAAGGTTTAGAAATAGTTTAAGGCTATTGAGGAGTTCAGAAATAGCTCACCCTGCCTATATTGTTTCTAAATCAGGGACACTGTTCTTAATAAAATCAGAACTATAAAATACATAAAATAATGTATATGAATAATGTAAAAGGCATACAATTTTGCTTCCGCCGTTCTCCTACAGAAGTTATTCGCGATTAAAAATGTCAGTTTATGAACCAAATTCTCGTCATTTGCGGAAGGTGTTAACTTATTTCTTTAATAAGAAGAAATCTGCGGCTGAGGCTCACAAAATGCTCTGAAACACTTATAATGAAGTGAAAGAACGTGTCTTGAGTGGTTTCAATGCTTCAAGAGCGGTGATTTTCACGTCAAAAACCGGCACAAGAAGAGCGAAAGTTTTTGAAGATAAAGAATTAGAGGTATTGCATAATGGAGACTCGTGTTAAAGTCAAGAAGAGTTGGCAAGACCATTGGGAGTGACTCAACAAGCAATTTCAAAATGCTTCAAAGACCTGGGAATGACCCAGAATCAATTATATTGGGCGCCATATGAGTTGAAACCGAGAGATGTTGAACGCCGTTTATTTGCTTGTGACAAGTTGCTCGAAAAGCAGAAACGGAAATTATTTCTGCATCGCATTGTGAGTGGGGACAAAAAATGGGTTTATTATGATAACCTCAAGTGTCGAAAATCATGGGGATATCCCGGCCACGCTTCTACGCCGACGACCAAACCGAATATTCACGGCTCCAAGGTCATGCTCTGTATTTGGCGGGACCAGCTCGGTGTAGTGTATTATGAGCTATTAAAACCATCTAAAACAATCACAAGGGATCGTTATCGAACGCAATTAATGAGTTTGAGCCGAGCATTGAAAGACAAATGGCCGCAATACAGCGAAAGTCAGGATAAAGTGACTTTGCAACATGACAATGCTCGGCCCCATGTTGCGAAAGGGATCAAAACATACTTGGAAACGTTGAAATGGGAAATCCTACATCACTAGCCGCATTCTCCAAACGTTGCTCCCTCTGACTATCACCTGTTTCGATCGATGGCACACGGCCTGGCTGCTCACCACTTCCGGTCTTATAAAGAAGTCAAAAATTAGATCGATTCGTGGATCGCTTCACAAAATGACCGGTTTTTTCAACGCGGAATTCGAATGCTGCCTGAAAGATGGAAGAAAGTAGTGGCCAACGATGGACAATACTTTGAATCATAAATGTATAACCAGTATTTTATAATAACGCCTTGAATTAAAAAAAAAAACAGAACGGGAGCAAATTTGTATATTTTTTATATCAACCTAATAGATTTAAACTATTGACTACAAAGGTGCGAAATATATGGAAGAGGATAAATGTTACCAGATACTAGTTCAAGGTTTAGTAAATTGTAGGGTAATTAGGAAATTAATTAATATAGTAAGTGACATATAAAAAGGAACATCAAGAAATAATGATAACATTTTTAAAACCATTTATAGATTTATTGTTATTGTTAAAATGTACAACTGATTCAAATTTCAAGATCTAATTACAAGTTAGGGAGCTACAATCAGTAATGGGTAGATCGACCTCCACTTTGCATACATTCATGGAGGCACCTAGGCATTGATCTAATTAGATGGTCAATTTCCTCTTGAGGTATAGTGGTCCCATGCTATTTGAATTTCACCCTGTAGTGCCTCCAACGTCTGTGAATGGTGTGACACTCTGAACAACCTTCAACCAATGATACCCCACACATGCTCTATTGCGGAAAGATTCGGTGACCTCGATGGCCAAGACAGTAAATTGATTTGGATTTCTTCAAAATGACAAAGTAACACATGCAACATGTGGGCGACAATTATCCTGCTGGAAAAGTGGATTTGAAAGTGTTTAAAGGGAGGGTAACAAATAAAGGCCTACAATTTCTTTGACATACCGCTGAGCCATCGTACTACCTCGGACAAAAACTAGAGGTACCCATGTGTGATGGCACACCAAACTATAACATCCACTCTGCGATGTACGTGCTTCTCGAATGAAGAAATCCGAATTTCGTCGTTCTCCGCGATCTTCTCACACTAGTACGGTCATCATGACCACCTATACAGAAGCGGGACTCGTAACCAAAAACAACACGATTCCATTCCACATCTCACTGATGTCTTTCACTGCGCCCCCCGCCAATGACGTCGATATTCCGCCCTTAAAGGTAAAGTCAGATAAGGTCTGTAAGAAACGAGCTCAAAAGATTTGATTCTGCGGTAGATTGCTCGCGTTCCAATTAACCTTCCATGCTCTTCGTACCACTGATTAGCAATTGACATTGAAGTTGAAAAACAGTCTCTTATGATCAAAAGCCGATGATGGCGCTCCTGGGGTTCAGTCGTGACTGGACGGCGTCCTATGCCTCTAGCTCGTTGTTGTCGACCTTCTTCGGCCCACGCTTTCCAAGTTTTCAACACTGTATGAACTCCTATTTATTCCAATTTTCCGAAAGGATAATCCGGTCTCTCTTAGACCTGCAATACGGTTCCTCTCAAATTGTGTCAACTGGCGAAAATTTGCACGTCTTCGCCCTCTAGGCATGATAATTTTTTTAAAGAAATAAAATTGCAGTATAACAAATCACTGTCAAATCGTAAAAGTTACTTAAACGATGTACCTTTAAGGAAAAAGTGGTAGTAACTTTTTTATACGAACAAGTGCTTCGTTGCTATAGCAGATATTTTGATCATTTAAGATGATTCATTAGAGATAATCATTTAAGATGATCATCTCTAGGGTCATTAGAAACAAGTACATATACAAAATATAATTAAAATACAAAAACTTTTACTAGGTGTCCCTTTTTCTATGTCACTTAGTATATGTTAATTATTAAAACATAAGAGGTCTTTCAAATTGAGCAGTGTTTTTAATTCTTGAATAAAACACAGATGGTGTTGTGAATTTGCTTAGCTCTTGTCTCATTTCAGAACTGTAATTTATGACATTTATAGAAATGAAGTCGTGCAAAATACAACAAGACGATAAAATTGTTTTTAGAAAATTACGTGATATGTACGGTTTGCACAATCGTCCATATAAAAACACTATCAATCGAACTGTTCAAAAATGTTGAAGAAATTGGTTCAGTGGAAGATAAAAGAAGAAAAATATATAGTCGTAGTAGTCGTTCACAAGGGCATATTGATTTGGTACGTGAAAGTGTTGGTAAAGACCCAGAAATTTCCATTAGTCGATGTTCACAAAAATTTGAACTCAGGAAATCCAAACATGGTGTATTTTACGAAACAATTTAGCTTTGACTGCATATAAGGTTCAAATAACACAAGAACTAAAGCCACTGGATGATTCAAAACGTCGTGCATTTGTCAAAGAATCAAAGAACAGATGATTCTTCTTAAAAAATCATGTTTTCAAATAAACCACCCACATTTTGAAATTTGTGGCTAAGTTAATAAACAAAATTGCCGTATTTGGGGTTGAAAAATCCACGATTGATTCATGAGAAACCTTTATATTGTAAACGAGTTCTTGTCAAAGAATCAAAGAACAGATGATTCTTCTTAAAAAATCATATTTTCAAATAAACTAGCCACATTTTGAAATTTGTGGCTAAGTTAATAAACAAAATTGCCGTATTTGGGGTTGAAAAATTAACAATTGACTCATGAGAAACCTTTATATTGTAAACGAGTCACGGGTGTCTGGTGAGCATTATGGTGAGAAGGTGTAATTGGACTGTATTTGTTTCAGATTGCTGCTGGTGAAGCCGCAACTGTGTATGGTGTTCGATATCGTGAGATGATACCTGACTTTTGTGGGCTCAATTGAATAATATTGACCTGGAGGATATGCGGTTCAAACAGGATGACGCTACACCTCACTGTGCTAATGGGTCAACTGATTTATTGAGAGAAAATTTTTCTGAACGAGTTATTGCAAGGAACGGTGATGTAAATTGACCATCAAGATTATGTGATTTGACACCGTTGGACTATATTCTTTGGGGTTACGTGAAAAGCCAGGTCTTTAAAAACAATCCAAGATCGATTCCTGAACTAAGGAATGAAATTATTCGAGTCATTGATGGGATAGAGCCACTGTTATGCCAAAATGTCACCCAACATTTTGACAAAAGAGTGAACGTCTACAGAGCTGCAAAAGGTGGTCATTTGGTAGATAGTCTTTCATGTTTAAATGTCATACACTATGATTCAATTATCGATAATTTTTTTTAAATCAACGCAAATTCAAGTGTTTTATTCAAGAATTAAAAAAAATGCTCTATTTCAAAGACCCTTTATAAAGAATAGGGCAAGAATCACGCTACCAATATTTTTCGGCACCATTTTTTTTCATGATATTTGTAACAGTTTGGATTTAGCTAAAATGCAGACGTTCCAGTTGATGATGGATAAACACACGCTAGAAGAATGCAATTATTGCAACTCAACGTGAATTTGGGCAAAGTATATTCTAATCGTCCGGCACCTCATCAAGCTGGCATCCCACCAATTAAATTTTGCGTGTATGTTGAATTTACTGGAACAATTTGATTGAATTATCTAGTGGCCAATAGAAGGTTTGAATGCGTGCTGTACTACGACAATATTTGTGTGTGATTTTATGTGTCAGAGCCTCTACATTGCCGCTCAGACACACCATATACAACACATACAGCCCGCACAACGCAAATTTGTATCGATATGGACCCATCTTAAAATCAATTCTTCTATTGGAACCTTTGGTGTGAAATACTAAACTTGAAGATATTTACCACTAAACACCAAAACACTTTTTTGAACTGCTCGACGCACGTTTCGCTAACCATGTTAGCATCATCAGGAGATGATTTAATATTCACGTCAATTGGACAGTTTAAGCAATTTCAAGAATTTGAAATAGTTGGGGATAGGCCCCGCATCAGAGGTGCTAAAATAAGTGGAGGGGTCTTCAGAAACGTCAATTCGACGATGTGATACACAAATGGGAATTTGGCCACGCGGTTTACGCCACATTTTGAGAAGTGACTTGGCATACGTTTCCCAATAAGATTCAAATTGTTCAAGATCTGTTGCCTACAAACAATAATGAATGATTAGAATAGTGTATAGCCACCAATTTGACAATTTTCATGTAAAGTGTATTTGACGGTTCCGGATCATTTTTTATAGAAATTTCTGAAGAAAAAGATTTACATAACTAAGCCTCAAACCATACAGCAACTCAAGGACAACGTCCTTGCGGATATCGCTGCATTAACATCGCATATGTTGGCAAAAGTTATGGAAAAAAAGGCACAAGGTTTCATTGCTGCTAATGATTCACATTTAATTGCTATAATTTTCAAAAATTATTTAACACAAAATTTAAAGACCAAATTAGCATAGAGAAAATAAAATAGTTATAATGGTAGCGTGATACTTGCCTCACCCGTTATATTCAATTAAGCAATCAGTGACTCACCATAATGTGTTAATGGTGTCATGGTTAGGGCGAAATCCCCAATGTAAGTAGCAGAGGTTTGGTCGAAATATTAACTGTTTCAAACCATACTCTTCCGAGGTACGGAAAAATATTATGCCCAACAGTCGAACAAATTAAAACGACTACCGACTTTAGGTATAGAAATCTACAAAGCAATTTGTTAAGAATTTGTTTTTTAAGAACTCTTTTATTAAACTAATATACATAATACGTTCCATCCACGTAGAGTTTCGACCATATATTTTATATAAACTTTAAAGTACTTCCTAATTTTTGCAATAATTATTTTGTTGTTTTGTTGCGACGACAGTACCTTTCCATTGATGTTTAAATGAGTTAGCGAGTTCGAGTTAGCGTCATATTTATTCGTGAGTAAACTTGTCCACTCAAAAGAAAAATACGAGTGAAAACCGTCGTATACTTAAGGAAACTTACGGTGATAATGTGAGAATGCAAGACGTTTATGGGCCTTGATTTAGACGATTCAAAAGTGCTGAATTCGACTTGAAAGACAAAGAAGACGATATGCAAATTCGACAACACATAGCAGAGAGATTAAATGTTGGTCGCCGAACCATTTGTGATCGTCGGCATGCCATGGGAAATGACAGACATATGGAAACGCGAAAAGCGGTATGCGAAGTTTTGCTTTCTCGGACTGAAAGAAAGATTTTTTTGCATCCCATCGTGACTGAATACGAAAAATGAATATATTTCGATAACACAAAAACAGGACAGCCATCAACATCGACTGCAAGACTGAATCGCCTTGAGAAGAATTCTATGCTGTGCATTTATTGGGATCAGAAGGGTATCATGTACCATGAGCTTCTGAAACTAGGTGAAACAGATAATATCCTTCGATTACATCAACAACGGATCAATTTGAACCATGCATTAATCGAAAAGCGACCAGAATGGGCTACAACATTACTGCACTTGTCTGGGAACTCTTACCCTACCCGCCGTACTCACCAGACATTGCCGCTTCCGACTTCTACTTGGTTTCATAGATGTCTCACGCACTTTTCATGAAACACTTCAACAATTACGCAGCTGTCTAAAAATGGCTTTATAACTGGACCATCTCAAAAGAGGTACGGCTTTCTCCCAAATTAAACCTAACCTTTAGTAGTTAGTAACCTTTCTCCCAAATTAAACGCGTTTAAAAAAAAAAACATAAGAATTATTAACCGCCACACCTGCTATTAGAAAAAATACGCGAATTAGTTAAAACAGAATCTAGTTAATATTAGTATTTTTTTGCTAGTTTAAAATAATGAAAACAATTATGTCTGGTATTAAAGAATTCTCTCTTTAATTTCTAGAAAATATTTCTAATAAATTGTTTTTAAATACCTCATATCCACTGGAAGATTTAATTTCTCGCTTAATAGAATTCACATCGCATAAAAAGGCAGCGGCATGGGAACAAAATGTTTGAAGAGATAGCAAAGGTTTAATTTCATTTTATGAACCATACTGAGATAATTGTCTAATTGATACATTATTGAAATACTCTTTTGAAGTTAAAAATACAACGTTGTACCAAAAGCATCTGTTTTTTTCCTTGTTTATAAAAAAAGGGCTGTACTTCTTAGAGGTTTAATCCCATTTCAACTTTTTGTTTCGACAAATAAACATTTCGTCTTCAGTAATAAAATAACTCTACTGGGAAATATTTAATCGGAGGTCTTTACCAAAATCGTTAAAATAAATGAATTAAGTCGCGAAATAAGAGGCCTCAAAGCGACTGACGCAGCTTGTGAGATTTGCAAAGTAGAGGAAAATGATGCCGTATCAATCTGCACCACTCAACTCTGGTTCAAAAAGTTATGGTAGGGCGAAATGAGTCTTGAAGATAAGAAAAGATCAGATCGTCCACGGTCTCTCGATGCTGACCTTTTAACAGCAGCTAAGACTGCAGATCTTAGAGCAAGCACTAGCGCCTTTTCAAGATAACTAGGAGAATAGCACACTGCTGTTAATGGGCGTTTGCGAGGCATAGAAATGATATCAAAGAGCTATAGAAGCATCCTTCATGAATTGTCACTACAACATGTCACGCGCAAGTATCTTAAAAACCCAAATACTTTTATTACACCTTAGAAGAACAAATAAGTTGTCTGGTTTTAAATCCTCTTAAATCCATTTTTTAACATTTTGAGATAACAGCAAAAAATGTTTTCGAATGATTTTGGGGTTATTTAATTAAAGCTAAATTGCTTACTGCTATATGGATTAATCACGTTTCCAAAATTCAACAACCATGTCTTTTGAAATAAATATAAAATCACAATTTGGATTTAAAACTGGTGTTTGGTGGTGTTTGCTATCAAACTGTGGATAAAGTACAATTTGAAACCAAATAAAATGGATTTGGTGTGATTTGAAGATGAAAGTAACAGAAGTGAATCAAATTTCATTGAATAAAAAAAGAAAATTTTATTAAAAAATAATAAGTTTTTTCTTAGTAATGGCACATAAAAATTTCTTAATCTCAAATCGGGTATATCTTCGGTTTGTTCGCAAAAACAATGATCTTCGTCTTCACTGGTTTCTTCTGAATAACTGGGAATATTATTATCGTGAAATCTTTCCAACATATGTTTATAATATTCCAGACTTTCCAGTTCTCTCCACTCTTTTTCATAGTGCTTGCTTAATAGGTTGTTTACCTCCCTCATCGATCTTTCTCTTTCTCTTTCACTCCGGTAGGAATTCCTTTTGCCTGGATATTGAAAGCAGTCTCATTTTTCTTAAAGACTCCTTTGACTCCTTGACTCCTGTGTCTCAACGGTAAGATAACTCACCTCGAATGGTGATGGCGCTATTGTTGCCGCGTCATATAATGAACCTTTTACACTGATTGAATTTCAAATACCATTGTGATAGTGGCTTAAGGATTTGTTGATCAGCATCTTTCCTTTTTATTATGAAATTATCCTGCCGAATCTTATTACTTTGAGAATAGAACGCCTTTTGAATCATCAAAATATCTTCTGATTTTGTGCAGTGATTATATTTTGGGTATGCAGGCAAATTAACAACTCAGTACCTTGAAATTAAAAATTAATAAATAAATAAATAATAATAAATAAAAAATAATAAATAATTTCAAGGTACTCGGCTGTTAATTTGCCTGATTTGTAGGGAACATTTCTCAGCTATTGATTCTATACTAACGAAATTTACATGCATTATACATGAAACTTTATAGCAGCAATTTCCATTGGTGGCTTTGGGAGTTTTCCAGATAGCACCACTTACCTTTCCAGGGAAGAAAACAACGTCGCAAGCTTTCTAACACGCTGGGCATAAATTAATAACAAAAGCTGAATACGAAAACTGAAATCAGATAAACCAGAGAGGGCACTTCAAATATGAAAGCAAAAAATAATAAATAATAAGCTGAACGTTTTGAAAAGGTAACAGATAAGAACATAAGCGAAAAGGTGTGTCCATTCTATGAAAATGGTGAAACAAGATAGATGCAAGTGAAAAATTTAATTACACCTTGTCTTCACGAATTCCGTATATTTCTTCTGTCTTAGCATACAGGTAATAAATTAAGTACAACACCTACAAAATTAAAGTATCTTAGATGCTACATTAGTGAAAGTGAGACATTTTGCTAGTTTACTCATCTGATATTCAATAGTAAACAATCAATTTGTTTTCTGAATAATGCATAATAATTTTATTATTTATCGCTCTAAACATCTCGGTCTGTATCAGCACTTAATATAACTTGAAACAAATTCAATTCGTTGTAACGAATTGAAGCAGTGTTTTTTTCTGTATTTAACCTTGGATTTGTTATTGACTCAAAATTGAAGCGTATTCCCATCATTATTACTTTACTGATGTTTTTAAAGAAAGTTATATTTAAAAAATGCACGTATTATCGAAGAAAGAATATTATTGCTATTGAGATACTATGGCTTTTTGTTGGTTTTGAATTGTAATGCATTTAATTGACATAGATCTAATAGAAGTGAAACAAAAACATCCCAAAAATTGTTAATTTATAGATTTATTTGTCCCTTACTTTGTAATAGTTCTTTTTTTTAAATATATTGTTTGAGAATGTAAGATCGTTTTACGAAAGTATAGTTACACAAAGTTATAAAAGTGATAGATAACAAGTAAAAAATTGTTTTATTCGGTTTAATAATTGTTAAGCTGAGTTCACACCAATAAAAATTTGCATGTGTGTTGAATTTACTGTGCGCGAAAATATTTACAACGCAAAATTACCACACACAGTAAAAAAATATTATTCGACGCTACTGATAGTCCTGGTTGAGTTATCCCTGCATTAGAGATATGTAGATTAGATTAAATTTTTTTCGGATTTTTGTAAGGGGTGTTAGGACCCGGTCACTTTAGGACCCGATCATGTTAGACTATGATCATTTTAGACTATTCTAGATTAAGAACATTTTAGACCCCGGTAATTGTAGGCCACATATATTTTAGGATCCAAACGTTTTGGACTTCAAACATTTTAGATCCCGAACAATTTAGTAATCGCCCAACAACAATACTGCTTACTCAATAACTATTTATCTACCATCATTTAATAACTCTAGATCGTTTTTTAAATAGGCTAGATAAGGGCATTTGTACTATAATAATGTTTACTTAATGTTGAACTTTTCGTCTTTATTATGCCTAGTTAAATATAATAGTTGTAGACCTCACAGTTAGATTCTTTTTTCTGTTATAATTGTTAATTTTTTTGTTACTCTCTGAATTTGTATTACTCTCTGCTTGTATTTATTAAAAAATATTACTGCTGAGTTTTTTTGGCAAAGACAAACCTTTTCCCAGTTTAAGGATTTATTTTCATTTTTTGTAATTTCGAAGAACTGGGTGACGGCCTTATTGACATGCCTGTGTAATCCATCCGTGACCTACAAACTCAATGCCTCCGGCGAACGGCTGCCCCAACTGTAATTTTAGTATTGAAAACTGAAAACACCAGTTGTGACCTAACATTTTTAACAACTACCACTGAACCTCACTTAATAACTCGGAATGAAATAAATGATTTGGTACGTGACCTGGGATTGTCAAAACAAAATTGGAACTTCTTGCCTTCAGACTTCAACAGTGGAACTTGTCAATAAAAATGCAAGTATTTCAATCGAAAATGGAGTGAAACATTTTCAAGTTTTTATACAATAGAAGGATCGCTATGTGGCTGTTGATAGTAGTCTGTAATATTGATAGTTTAATAAATGAACTTAATATGGGAGATAGAGTACCTTCCGAGTGGAGAATTTGCATAGATTCGTTGAAATACAGCCTCAAACGAGTCACGCTTCATAATGGAAACAAAAACCCATCTATTCCTTTAGCCCATTCAGTGACAATGAAAGAAACCTATAACAACTTAGTAACCATACTAAATCATGTTAAATATGAACATTATAAGTAGAATATTTGTAGGGATTTCAAAATGATAGTGTCATCATCATCAATCATACAAAGAATTGCTGTTTTTTTCATAGAATACCTTTTGAACCTGGTACTTCAAACATTAAATATGCCCCCCTTGTTAACCCAAAAAAGGTGCTTCTTCCGCCTCTCCATATTAAGCTTGGATTAATGAAAAACTTTCTCAAAGCCATGGATAAAAAAGGTATTGTTTTCAAGTACATCAAAGAAATATTTCCTCAATTAAGTGATGCAAAATTAAAAGAAGGCATATTTATTGGACCTCAAATAAGGAAACTTCTAGATGATTTCCGTTTTCAAGAAAAATTAATTGAAAATAAATTGGCAACGTGTGTGCAACAGTGTAATGAAAGGATTTCTCGGCAACAAGAAAGATGAAAACTATAAAAATCTCATAGATGTCAACTCTTGAAAGCCTTTGAAATACTAAGGTGTCTCATGTCTTTAAAAATTCATTTTTTATACTCCCATTTGGATTTTTCCGGAAAATTTGGATGCAGTTTATTCACATAATCTTCATTAATGTGTTTGCACGGATTTAACACGTTTTACATGTTTATATTAAATAAATTTCAGATCGTAAAGATACATTTCCCACCATCGATCCACTGTAACAAAAAAACTGTACGTGTTACGGTAATTAGCTTATCATTTTCGAATTTAGGATTACAAAATACTTCATATACACCTATGTTCATCAATGTTACCTTAAAAATGTTTAAATTTTTTGACCGTTGTTATGCATCAACTACAACTTTTTGGATGAGAGGTTCCCTTCCATTGCTATTTCTGGGGGAGTCAGAGGGGAAGGGTTGAGCATCACGATACTTTGTCTAGCCTATAATCATGTTCTTACACGCAGGTGTACTGTCATGTAACAACAGTGACCGACAATTTTTTGATATTGACAATTGATTAATATATCAATAATGTTAATGTTGATATTTGATATAAAGGCACTATTTCTAAATGGATTTAGTATTTATTGTGAAAAATTGGTGAGCAAGCAAATATTTGGTTTTTAATGGTAAATCCCTTGGAATTAAGTAAATTTAAAATGATTTAGATGTTTTAAAAGCTGATATTCAATAATGAACCATCAACTTAATTTCTAAATATCGCATATCTTTTTGTTATTTGTCCGTCGAAAATTATCTGCTTGTACCACCACATAATTCAACTTAAAACAAGCTCAGTTTTTTACAACGGATTGTAGCACTGTTTTTTTTCTAAATTTAACCTTGGATTTGTTATTGACGTGATCTTGTAGTATATTCCAATTAACCACTGCTTTATTGATGCTTTTAAATACCGGTATTGAAAAAATTAAATGCGTTAACGAAATAAGAATACGAGTGTTTTTTTGTGTTACTTTAGAAGGATGAAAACCATAATTCCCACTATTAAAAGATTCATTATTTATATTATAGAAAATATTTGTAAAAAACGGGCTTTAAACATTTCGTTTCTTACAAGAGATTTAATTTTCCGGTTAATACAATTTGCCGCGTTTCAAAGGACAGCGGCGTGGGAAGAAATTGTTTGGCAGACCAACAAAGATTGCTTATTTATTATGTAGTAAAAAAAATGTACAATTGTACAAGTTCGTTCCAGTTGGTGAAAATAGAAAGACATAACGTGTATTATAGTTAAATTTTGACGATTACACAGGTCAACAAATTTAAACTTTTTTGAGGTACCATTGATGAAAATAGGTGTATGTGAAGTATTTTATAGTCGTAAATCCGAAAATGATAAGGTAATTAGTGTGACACATACAGTTTTTTGTTACAGGGGGGCTCGTGGTGGGGCCGGTTCTACAGTGCAAAAATATACCAACTGTAGCTTATACCTGGTATATTCTTGCATTGTAGAACCAGCCCTAAAATGTGTTTAATCTAGGCAAAGACATTGCTGAAGAATATATGAATAAAATATATATTACATGAGATATACAGCGACGAATATGTTCACTTGTTCCTTTTGTGCTACAATTCCTTTTCATTTAATTTGTTAATGAAAACCAATATCACCTAGAAGCTTCCTTATTTAAGGCCCAATCAATATGCCTTTTTTTAGTTTTTCTTCTATTTAATTGAGGAAATATTTATTACGCAAAACAGTTTAGAAGTTTTACTTTTGAAAGTTTGCCTCCAATGTATTTTTCGAGTCTTGTTTTACTATTTTATTGGAAAGTGCAGGAAAAAAATAAACCCAGTTTCGTCTGCATTGTAAATATTTTTGGGTGAATAGTTGCTTAAAATCAACGGAATCTTAATCAGCCACAAAGACACAAGCCACAAAGTGGTAGCCACAAAGTTGGCTCATTGGGGTTTACACTCGCAGCCTTTCCAGATATGGTTTTGAAAGCCGTGTACTTTTCCAACCAACTGACGACTTATTTAGGCTTTTATTTCTTCTAATGATCCTTAAATTATATTCAGAGTTGTACTCACGTTAAAGCAAATTATAACTGTAATAATGTAAGTATGGTATGTACATGCATACCTAGTAATGGAATATTTTACTACGAGCTCGAGTAAACCACTCGTAGTATAATTTGTCGAGATTTCTTCCCTCTTCTTTTAGAAAGCTTCTTTATTCATTTACGTTGACATTTGAACAAAATTTACACTGTAAATGTCCTTTGTTTTTAATAATATTAGCCGCCTGTGTTTTGCTTATTTTGCGTACACTGCGTCTTTCTCTGTCAAAGACTTCAATTACATTCTGTCAAAAAGGTACCGGAAATTTGTCAATAAAACACAAAATGTTTATTATTTATCCAAAAATATTGTATCGCCTTCAAAGTAGGCCCCTTCCGAAATAATACACTTATGCCAACGAATAATCCAATTGTCAAGACTTTTTTATACATTTTTCGGAATTTTCATTCAATTTGAGCATTTTCGGCAATCAACTTCAGTTCTCATCGCGAATTCTGTTATATGTCTTCTATCGACTGAAAACGGGTGCCTCGAAGTGGTAATTTGAGTTTTGCAAAAAGAAAGAAGACGGCCGGAGCCATATCAGGTGAATACGGTGATTGTTCGATGGTTTTTGTTGAGTTTTTGGGCAGAAATTCGTTCACAATGATGGCCTTGTCAGATGGTGCGTTGTCGTGAAGCAAAATCCAAGAGGTTTCTTTCCACAAATCTGGCCTGTTCGACGAATTTGCTCTCTCAAACGCCGCATTACGCTCAGATAATATTCTTCATTTACCGTCTGACCTTTTGGCAAGAATTTCGAGTTCACAATACCGCGATAATCAAAGAAAACAGTCAACATCACTTTAACTTTTGATCGACTTTGACGTGGTTTTTTCGGTTTCGGCTCAGTTGAAAATTCCGAAGTTTGTTAACTGGTATGCATGTCAAACTCGTATACCCATGTCTCATCACCAGTTACAATGGGTTTTATGAATGTGGGGTCGAAATTACCTCGTTCTAGCATGTCTTCAGCGACCTTTACGCGGTTGAGTTTCTGAAGAACATTCAGGTCTTTCGGCACTAGTCGAGAGGCAACGCGTTTCAAGCTCAAATAATCGCTTAAAATGATATGAATGGATTCGCGAGACACAGAATGATCAGTGGCTATCTCGCTCAAACTTAAATGATGATTTTCAGTTACCATTTCCTTCACTTTATCGATATTAACTTTAGTTGAAGACGCTGACGGCCGACCAGAGCAACACAAATCTTCCACCACATCTCGACCGCTTTTGAATGCATTGTACCAGTCATACGCACGTATTTTTAATCAAGTCAATTCACCGTAAGCCTTCTGCAACATTATCGGTGACTCGGCACACGAAATTCCATTTGCAATGCAAAATTTGAGACAAATTCTTTGTTCGATGTTTTTATCTATTGTAAAATTGCAAAACACATTAGTGATGAACTGACAAAATCGAGCCCCGTAAACAAACTAAATGACATATGACGTTCAAACTCCGCGTCAGTACAGAAGACAGTTGTGCCTACTTAGCGATAAACATAATTTTGACAATCCCTTTAAACGGGCTTTTCAAATAATCAGTGCCCTTTACTTTTTTGACAGAATGTACATCGACTATTTGATGGAGCGTTAAAAGGTTACGTTTAAAGTCTTATCTGCTTGTGCTCGTTTTATCACCTTGAAGTTTTATTCTCGAGTTCGTTCTAGAGAGGGATTAACCGTTGATCGGACTGGGTTTACGTGTCCGTATCCGTCCAAGGGAGTGTCCGGCCACGATGAAGTTAGGACTGACAAAAAGTATCTGCTCCAAGGTATATCCACATGTGTTCAACTTTTGGTCGTCAAGACGCATGCGTTCATTAGAAGGTTAGATGCAAAGAAAAATCATGACGCACAAGGAGATGCAAATATAGCACACCGACTCCCACCAATATTGGATATTTTGCGCTTTCATTTTCAACTTCTTGATATAATAAACAAGTTATTGCAATAGTTTGCAAATTTAATTTAATGTAAAGTAGTTTAATTTTATTAAATTAAATAAATATATTAAATTATATAATTAAGAGCAAAAAATAAATATATACATTTGAAAGTTATATTTTTTTCTTCAGGGCAAGGCGAAATCACGGCAGAAATTGTGAAGTATATGGGAGAAATAGCAAAGGAAGAACTTTTGTCACTGCTAAACGATATCATAATAGAAAAGAAAGTACCAACAGTCTGGAATATGGGTATAATTTTCCCCTTGTTTAAAAAAAGAGATAAACAAAGATAAAGACGATAAAACAAAGATAAAAACTACAGTAGAATCACACTAACAAGTTTACCTGGAAAAATATTTACCAGAATAATAGAGCACAGGCTGAGAGAAAAATCAGAAGTAGCATTAGAGGAACTACAGGGCGGTTTTAAAAAAGGGTAAAAACACACAAGATTTGATATTTATAATTAGACAAATATGAGAAAAACTGTTACGAAAATCAACCGAAATCCATATTTGTTTCATTAACCTGAAAAAACTATTTGATTGAAAAAAGCATTGACTTCAGAAATGCATTGAGAGTAAAAAGAAGAGATGTCTGGTAAGAACTAAAGAGAAGAGGAGTAAAAGAGGAAGCAATAAAAATTATCAAGGCCTTATTCTACAACAAGAAGAATAAAGTAAGAACGCATAACGATCCACAGAATTTGAGTTTGATGTAAAAAATAGTAAATCAAATTGCAAGAATGCAAAAATAGGTTTTAGAAAAATGAAAATAATGGCGATACAAGAAGTACTGTTCGCTGATGATATGGTCCTAATGGTAGATTCTGATGAAAAACTACAACATAACTTAGCGATATATAACGAGGAGTTAAGAAAAGTAAACATAGAAATAAATATCAAAAACTGTAAGTATTTAGGCACAATAATAGTAACAACAGTAAAATGAACGGAAAAATTAAAAAATTAGGCAAACTATACAACACCATAAAAACAACATTTCTAGGAAAAAGAGAAATATGGAAAGAAGTAAAAGCGCAGGTATATTAGAAAGTAGTGAGATCATCAATGATATGACCATCAGCGAATCTTGGACGTTAACAACGAGAAGCAAATATACAATTACAGCTGCAGAAATGAGATTCCTACGCACAATAGAAGGAATTACACAAAGAGATAGAGTGAGAAATACGATAGTAATGGGAGAACTGGAAACGAAAACACGAGGAAAAAATAAAGTTAGGCGTCCAAGACTGAGATGAGAAGAACAAGTTCGACAAGTGGCCGAAAACGAGGAATTTATTGGAATAAGGCTAGAAAATTATTAATGGACAGGAACTCATGGGGGGTAAAAATTCATAAAATACCATCATGTTGAAATATAAACTGTCAGTCCTACACCTAACGGTACAACGGACTTTTAGATTAAATAAAATATAAAGTAATACAATTGTAAATTGATTGTGTAAGGAATATTTTTTTAGTATATATTTTCCTTTAGAGTAATTATTCTAAATATTTCTTTGTTCACGCAGATTTTCTGTATTTTTCAACAGCACTCATACCGGCTAAAATGACAATGTCAACCGTATTCATGAAACTGAAATTACGCAGTTAACAGGATGTATTTATAAAATAAAATGTTTTTAACCTTTTTTAAAAACCGTCTTTACTAAACTCGCCAGAAATGTTGAATGAAATTGACTCAAACAAATTCCGATGCGTTTTTTGTTGAAATTTTGAGACATTATCAATTTCTTCGAACCTTCGGTGTGAAACCTAAACACCAAATCACTTTATTTAATTTCTCAATGGATTAGTATTTAGTGATAAATCTGTTCGAGTTTAATGAGATATAATGTTGGAAACCTGATTTTATGGTTGGGCTAGAAAATTTATGAGTACGCCTCGTAACCATATATATTTAAACTAGTTTATATAAAAACAATATGTGTCCCTCTTTTAACCCCAATTTAAATCGTCGAATAAATTTTCCTCGACACGTCAACCATGATAAGTTAGTTTATTATCAAACAAGTTATGACAAGATATGATTTAGCCATTCTGTCAACTATAAAAAAAGAGACGAACGTATGACTTCCTTACATTATGTAAATGTGTCCCTTTTTCATGTTCAATAGGATTAGTGGGATATACGAAAAATTCAAACCCTTCATTTGCCCATGGACGATTATCCATTTAGTTTTCGGGGTATGTAGCGATGTTGGCAGTGGCAGCAGCAGCTGTCGGAACCATTGTTCTTGGAGCAAATGGTGTGAAACGGCCCCTTAGTAGGTCGGGATGTCTGTTTTGTACTGGAATTATTTCGACACACGCAACAAAAAAGAACGACGAGGGATTAAGGGAGTATTGATTGAGTTGCTGGGGTTGACAAATTTATTGCTTTCACAAATGTGTTCTAATGATTTTTCTCTTACTGTGGTGTAAAAATAGATATATCAAACGTGACTTTACGTTTCAGTATAAAATAAGTAAAAAACTCACCAAAAAACAATCGCTTTTAAACGTTGAAGCTGTTGATGAAACCCTTACCTGAAACAAAGTGAAAAAAATAAATATCTACTTTATCAATAAAACAACAAATGATTGTGATACTACACATTTGGAAATTACGCAGAAAAGATTATAATTTGTTGTTATATTCATAACTCATCACCTGATCTTCATTATGTATGCTATTCATTTTATGTGTAATTGTGTAATTAATATATAATAATTAATAGTAAATGTGTGCATAACCTACCTAAAAATTTTAAAAAATGAAGTGAAAAAAATAATGTCATATTTTATATTACTTTATTCTCTGCTCTATCTATGATCACGCTCTTAGCGACTTCGATAGTCTAACATCTATAATGTCATTCCTACGGTTTTCTTTACTATCGCGTGCGAAAACAAAGACAGCAATGCATCGCTTTGCAAAACGACAAATCTTGAGCGCTGCCCCATTTTCAATAGTGAGGTTTTTGTTAACCATCGCGCATTTCGACTTTTCGAGTGGTTGCAAAGTGAATGTTTTGAACGATTACAATAGTGAAGATGAATTCAGGGCAATATATGTGCATATTCAGTGCATATTAACATTTGAGGACCGAATTGTCATAAAAAATCACCAATTAAATCTAATAATTGAAAGGTGTTGCACAATAGAAAAAGATGTTTTTTGCAAATCTGTCTGCATTTCCCGCTTTCTTTTCTCGATCATCCAAAAGGACAACTGGAGAGCATCGTGAAAAAGCGTCTACCCCGTGCGGCTCCTACCAGATGGAACTTTACGTCTAAATGTGTGAATACTGTTTACATTTACAAAGAAGAATTGCAAACATGCTTTGAAAAAATTATGGACGTCGAGTCGCATAAAAATTTTATTAATTAAGCTCAGGGGTTAATACATTATTTGGTGGATGATAATTTTAAATTTTGGTTGTTTTTCTTCAATAAAGTAATGCTACGACATTCTTTTTGATCAACTGCAAAGCGGGCGACTAGATGCACTTAAAGTTAAGAAGAAAATGGTAACTTTTTCAACAGCCATTTAAAATATTAGAGACAATATAAAAATACAAATTAATCAATAATTTGGTAAATTAACTGGTGAAGAATCTACAACGATCATAGAGAATCCCAGAAAGAAACCGGAAATTTACTAACAATGAGGACCCCAATGCGAATGTCAGGATATGCAAGGGAATCTGTGATACCTTAGCCATACAGGTTCATGAACGTTTTAGTTTCGATGTATACCTAACTGCTGCAAATTTATTTGAAACTGAAAAATTTGGTGAATATCGAGTCGTCTTTCCAAATAAAAACATTAACATTGTGTGTAACCTGTTTGCAAACTTAAATTAGTTAAAATTAAAAAATGAACTCTCGGTAATATGCGCACGGGACGATTTTATGAAACACAGTGGGACTGTGCCGCTATTACAAACTTTTATCCAAAACAATTTAACATCAACATTTAGTGAATCTGTTGAATTGCAGGCTGTTTTGTGTACCGTCCCTATAACGACTGTGGAAAGCGAAAGATATTTATCTACGCTCAAACGAATCAAAACATTTCTAAGGAACACTATAGGCCAGGAACGGCTTCGCGCGTTAGCAATGTTAATTTGAAAAAAAGAACTTGTGAAGTCAATTTCAAATTTTAGTGATCGTCATCGACCACTTTGATGCTCAGAAATTTAGGAGGATGGACTTCAACTACAAACAGATTTAATGGTCACGGTCCTATGATGAGTTTAGCAAATTTTTTTTATCTAGGTACCTATTTGAAAATTTGATGTCTGACAGTTACACTCGTATTTCGACACAGTAAAGTGTGTGTATGATACTAAGAAATGTAAAATTTTTGGTTCCGATGCATTTCCTTATCCCCATTCCAAAATTTGGTTATACGTGTCCAACCTGCTTTTTCCCCCACGAACCGTCGCTACCTCCACATAGTCCTTGTTTAAGCCCTATGGACTTTTTCTTGTAGGACTATCTAAACTCGAAAGTTTACGTCACTAAACTGGACTCTTTGGTGCAGTTAAAAGAAAATATTCCACACTAACTGGAAGTCATTCCAGAGAATATGAGTCGAGCCGACCTAAAAGAATTTTACTGTACTTTTAGATGAGACTGAAGGTTTACATTTGGATAACATTATTTTAAAAAAAGTAATTTCTTAAAATGTTTATTTCAATAATTAATCAAGATTTTTTTGATGGACGTCTTTCTTTTATTTGTATCGTTATATCAAAAAGAAACTTTCTTTTAAAACACCTTGTATATCGTTCGAAAAGGTGGAATACCCTGAGAGGGATATTGGTTGGCGTTGAACCGTCGTGAGTTTACCCATGCGTTATCGAATTACGTCATTAATTTTCTATATCATAGACATTGTCTCAATATGTTATTTTTCTTTACCGAACGAGAGGGAAGGAGATAAAACAAATAATAAGTATGTCTTCGGGTAAGAGCAGTACGTTGCCATAGCGTTACAGCGGGGTAGAAAGAGAAAGTAACAAATTATTATAAAGTGTTTGTTCGCACCGGTCGTTAAAAGTTCCTCTATAGAGTTCAGCGGTACTGTTTTGGTTGTCATTTGACTTGTTTTGTTATTGTGTTTTAGTGAAATTGTGTGCTAAAAAGTCCAGTTTTACTGTAAAATAAGTTCTTTTAATAACCACTGTTATTGATTATTTTGTTACCGATAAGTATTTATAAAGATTCATAAAGTTTTAATTCGTTTAATAATTCTGACCTAATTAAAGACTTTTTATTACAAATATTTAAAATACATAGAATTTATATTAGCTAATTATAAATACATACTGCACTATAAACAACCGTTTCAAAATAATAACGAAAATATAGAAGTGCTACCTTTTAAGGTATCTATATTTGATTTAATATTTTGTATAATTTCATATAATATCGGGGAAAACACTGAAATTGCAAGCCCACCAATTTCTGCTCAATATTTATGAGTCTTTTTAAATGGAAAAAAGGAATGAAGGACCTTTAGAGTTTCTTTCATCCATTCAAGAGGCAAAGAATAGTTAATTTGATCGCGTTTTACTTATTTTACATTATCACATTGTAATATAGTTTTAGAGAGTTGCAATAGCATTAAAAATATCAAGGAAAATAGTGTATTCTATTAAGAAAAGAATATAATCCAGTTATTTCGTCTTCTGAAACAAGCAGACCTCATGGGAAGACCAAAACAACAGACTTACATGAAATGAAATATGAAATATTTGAAATGATATTTGTAATAAATGTGTAATGCAATTGTTTAAGAACCTGTATATTCCCATACCTTGGTAACGTTTTCATCATATAAAAATTGGTCTCGACAATAATGTTTATAGAGAAAATAAAATGATGATTTTGATCAATGACCAATTAATTTGTTGACTACTTTCCTAAAATTTTGTGACAACTTTTCGTGAAGAATGTTGTACGTTAAAATTGTACAGACAATTATATATATATATATATATATATATATATATATATATATATATATATATATATATATATATATATATATATATATATATAATATAATATATATATTATAAGACAACACGCACTCGAAAGTTTACGTTAAAATATCGATTTATAACAAGACGTTCTATAATTTCATGTTATAAATATATATATAAACAAATGTATTGTAGATATAAATTAGAAACATATATGTCCGTCTTTCGAGGCACCAATCACGTCCATTATGAAAGTTAGCACTAATTTGACTAATAATTTTTGATTTGATTCATATGGATAAAATTTTATGACATATAGGCACTCTTTCGATGGTTCAACTGTATTTACCATATACAAGTATTTCTTATATCTATTTCATATACGGACCGTATATCGATTCATGGACTTCGTGCGACTCTATCCGAACTATTTCATGAATTTAAATCGTTTGAAATTGTATCTACTGAGCGTTCCTCGGTGTCGGTCGCAATGGTATGTAAATCCTTTCAGTTCAAAATATGGTCTCCGGTCGACTGGAGCGGAGCGAATAACCACGTAGATTTACTGTTGTGTACCAGTCAAAATTGGTATCCTCCACCTGGAATATTTGGTGGAAACGTGTTCATAAGATTCGTGAAATTGTTCAAAAATTAAAACAGGTAAAAAGTTATAAAATATGAGTTTATTTTTGCAGTTAAATAATTAAAAAATATTGAGTAGAAACAAATTTAAATGATTTTCCAATAGTGTCAAAGTTTAAATTTAGGTACAATGCAGACTATAAGCGATAGTCTGGTAATTTTTATTTCATGTTGAAGAACAAATAATTGACATTATTTTTTTAAAATAATGTGGTTTAAATGTCCCCTCGGCCTGGCCTGGTCGAAGGCATTCTGGAAACCCAATATTCGAACCCCTTTCATACATATCGCCTGATATATTTTCAGTGGTGGCCAGACTGTTTCGTTTTGCAATAAATTGATTGTTTGGCGAGCTGTATAACAAGCCTTGTTGAAAGAAAACATTGTGTATATCCACATTTATCAGTTTAGGCCAAGATATTCTTTTAAGATATTCCAATAGTGTTTACCATTAACAATAACACGATTTTCATCACCGTCTTCAAAAATATAAGGTCTAATCACTCCTTTAGCCTAAAAACCGCACCAGACAGTGACTTTCTGAGTATGAAAAGGTAAGTACTGAATCATTTCAAGAGTTTCATCGGCCCAAATCCTGCTCTAATGTTTGAAATGAAATTATTTTTTAATTTTAATATGCAATACTAAGCCTGAAGCATTTTTTAAAAGCATGTGTCCCCAAAGGTGAGCGTAGTTTCATTCATTTTATCAATTGAAAATGATATTGCTCAATCCATACCTAAAGATAATTTAATTGCGAAATTTGACAGTGCGAAAGGTCTAATCACTCCTTCAGCCTAATAACCGCACCAGACAGTGACTTTTGTGAGTATGAAAAGGTAAGTACTGAATCATTTCAAGAGTTTCATCGACCCAAATCCTGCTCTTATGTTTGAAATGAAATTATTTTTTAATTTTAATATGTAATATTGTAGGGTTCTATGAAAATCAAAATTAAATGCAACCGACATATTTTTTTTTAAAGACTCGCAAAATTTAAGAAGTAAAAATAAATTTAAAGCTCAACTTTGAATTGCATATTAAAAAAAACTAAAGCGATCATGGTCTTCGAATTCTTTAAAACATTTTCTGGTTTATCATTTTTCTAAGGGTATGCATTCATGCCATAAAAACGTTTTACTAACTTCACTAATTTGCTAACTTTGTGTATCGGAACACATTAGGCCGGACATTCTTTCCTTAGTTTTCTCGGTTGTCTGCATTTCTGGTGTCTGTGGGTCTAATCTATGAGTGTTCCTGGCAAAAGACAGGATCATCATCGGTGAGTATTGTGCCTCACTACCAGACCAGTTGAAGAGTGCTATCCTGACTAAACGTCCACATCTGCTCACAAAAAAAGCTATCTTTCACTGCGATATTGTGCCTGCACGCACGTTCCTGGTTATTGCTGGAAAACTCTATCACTTATGCTTCGAAGTTCTTCTACTTGAACCAAATTCGGTGGATATGGTGAATAACGATTACGTTTCCTTCCCAAACTTGAAGGAATGGTTCTTGATAAAGATTCACTGCAAATGTTGAAGCCAAAGCTGAAATAATCGCTTATTTTGTAAAGTTGGACAGATCTTATGATATTGAAGATATTGAAGTTGGAACGATACTGTTTTAATTATTTTAATTTGAAATGGTGTATTTTCACATAAATTTGTGTAAAATTGCTTTGACTTTATATATCTGTTTACATTAATTAATAACCAACTAATGCTGCACTATTAGTTTTATTCTGAAATAATTTAGGCTAATTTTTTCACAGTATTAAATCCAACATGCACAAAAAGTAAGTTCGCACAATTTTCTTGTTCCAGTTCAAACTAGGCCAAAAAGCTGTCAAAAAGCTGCCGAAACAGCTCTTGATATGAACGATGCGTTTGGTCCAAAAACCACTAATGAAAGTACTTCACAATGATGGTTTAAACAATTTCATAATAGTGATGAGAGTCTTGAATATGATGAGCGTAGTGGTCGGCCATTGGATGTTGGCAACGACCAATTGAGGCCCTTAGTCGAAGCCAATCCGCGCACCGGAGCTTGTATCTGAATTAGACATAACGCATGTGACGACCAAACCAATTGTAATATATTGTAAAGTCAAATAAGCTTAATAAATGGGTGCCGTCCGAATTGAATGAAATAAAAAAAATTGTCGTTTTCAAGTGTCGTCTGCCCTTCTTTTTCGCAATAAAAACGATCCGTTTCTTTACTACAATTGGCGACGATCAGCTTGGTGGTGGGACCGCGACAATAATCCACAATACGCACCAAAGCCGAAAATGCACCAAAATAAGGAAATAAAGCAAAAAAAAGCAAAATAAGGCCATGGTGGCTGTTTGCTGGTCTGCGGCCAGCCTAATTTTTCAGAGCTTCCTGAACTCGGGCGAAACGATTACAGCGGAGAAGTACTACTAGCAAATCGATGAAATGCATCAAAAACCGCTGCGCATGTGCACGGCATTGGTCAACAGGAACGGATCAATTCTTCTCCATGACAGCGCTCAGCCAACGTCTCAATGATCACGCGACAAATGCTGCATGTGTTTGGCTACTAAACTCTCGACCATCTGCCATATTCGCCAGACTCGCCCACCGACTACCACTTTTTCAAGCATCTCGACAACTTCTTGTGCGAGAAATGCTTTAAAAATCACGGGGATGCAAAAATTGCCTTCAACGACTTCGTCACCTCCAACATTCCGGAATTTTGCGCAACCGATATAAATAAACTTGTTGGCAAAAGTGTGTTGATTGTAATAGTTTTTATTTCGAGTAACCCAGACAGCGGTGGCTCTGGGGTAGGGCCAGAGGTGCAGTCGCTCTAGGCGTCAGATAGCAAGGGGCGCCAAAATGCCTAATGCAAAAAAATAATTTTGACGAAAAATAAAATTTTAATGGCGCCTTTTGAGAGGCGATATTTCTCGAACGGACCTGGCTGAAGAAATACGAAGCCTGAAGCATTTTTTAAAAGCATGTGTCCCCAAAGGTGAGCGTAGTTTCAAACATTCATTTTATCAATTGAAAATGATATTGCTTAATCCATACCTAAAGATAATTTAATTGCGAAATTTGACAGTGCGAAAGCAATAAAACAAAAGTTTGTATGAATTAATTTAAATTAAGATGTTCAATTCTACAAGTATCATTGAAATACACAAAAAATATATTTACTTTCTATCTTTTCAGAATTTATAGAAATTAATATAATTTATTTTTAGATTCGTTTTGAAAACGGGAAGAGAATACTTCCCGAAACGTTAACGTTAAAAGTTTGTATATTTTTTAGAACATTTTTATATTTTTAAAATTTTGTTCGTTAGGCAAATTTATTACAAAAAAGAATCACTGAGAAATTTATCTCCGTGTGGTTTTTTGTTTTTACCCAGTAATTCTTTATTTACATAAGAATAGATATTTTTAATATTTTTTAAGTTTTAGATGGTATCGAAAACCCCAAATAAAGAAAAAAATATATGAACACGCCACAATCATACAGACATCCTGTTGAATTATTTCAAAACTTTTTTGATAACGTACTTATTGAACTAATAGTGAATGAATTCAACAGGTATAAAAATATTTATTTTCTTAGTCATGTTCTAATTTATTTAGATATCCAAACCAGAAACGCAAACATGGAAATATTTCTGGTAGGGAAATTAGATCATTTTTGTGAGTGATGTTACTGAGTGGATACCGACAACCTTCAAGGCGTCGAATGTTTTGGGAACATGAAAGAGATACCCACAATGAACTCCTAGCAGAGGTCAAATCAAGAGATAACTTTGAATATATCATGAGTAATCTATATTTCGCAGATAACAATAATTTGGACAAGAGTGACAAATTTGCAAAACTTGCTACAATTGCGACAATTGTTTAGACATATGAATGTAAAATTTTTAGAAAATGCACCTTTGCAAAAAAATGTTAACTGGTTCGAACCCTACCATAGCGCAACTACTTATATTGGAACCTTATACACGGAACTTGGGGTCGGGGCTAGTGTTGTTCTTATATACACAGATACATGTAGATCGAAGTAGAATTGCCATACATTTCACTTTTACTTTTATATTTTTTTTAAGTTTGGTGATTTGCTTATTTCGATGCCAAAAAAAATCAGGGAGCTGGAACAATTCGTTGTAATAGACTATCCTTACCAACAATTAATTTGCCTTCATGGATCTCAAGAAAAAAAAATAAGTTAGGAATATCAAATGACAGAAGAAAATAATATGGCTGCAGTTCAATGGAACAACAACATTGTCATGTTCTAATTCTTTAGATACCAAACTCATTCATATTGGGAAGTGGTACTCACAACGTAACAAAGAGACTGTTCAAATTGAATAACTATATGACGTGAAAAAATATAACGCGAAGATGGGCGGCATAGATCGATGTGATGAGAACATAAGCCTTTTTCGTGCTTCCATTAGAGGGAAAAATGGTATTTTTCCCTAATTACTCAATGTATTGATATGGCCGTGCAAAATGCTTAACAAATACATAAAAACAGTAAAGGTGTCAAGGACCTTTTATATTTTAAAAGGAGTGTAGCTATATCACTTCTTCAGCAGATTAAAAAACTATGTAGCACTTCTATGGAGAGACCTAGTCAAAATGAAAATATGGATATTCGTTTTGATAAAATCGCCCATTTTGTTATTCCATAGGACAAACAAACAAACTCTCGGTACTGCTGCTCAAAGACTACTACCAGGTATCGTAATTGTGATAAACACTCTAATAACACACAATCATTTGATGTAAAATTATTATTAGTTATATATGTATAGTCATGTTCCTAACGTCCTATATATAGGCCTGACCCTTCCAGGTCCCATAGGGCTCTGGTGCAGTTGTATTTTTTATGTTTTATATCCTTAATATCCTTTATTAATAAAATTAATAAAGAATTTTAAGAAAACCCTTGTTTTTAAAAATGTGTTTTTAGGCATATCTGGGTTAATAAAGTTTTGATTGAGCTGAGATATGTGTGCTTCATTTTAATGGTTAAAAACCGCAATAACTTTCTTAACAACCTAATAAAACTGTAACAAAAATGTACGCAAGATTTGAATTAAATAGAAAACACCGTTTTTTTTAATTGTATTTTTTTTATTGAAACATAAAGTATATTGGATAGGGTTATGTATGGAATGGCACATTGGGCAAATGTCCTCCACAGCTGTGCTGGCGTATACGCACTCTTTTATCGGCATTTTTCTGATCATTTTGCATAAATCTGGCTGAATTTCGTTGATGCAGCGTTGAATCTCCTCCTTTAATGCACGGGTGGATGTGGGCTTGTTGACATAGACCTTTGACTTCAAATAATAAATCCAATGGTGTTAAACCACGTGATCTAGGGGGTCAATTCTGATCACTAAAACGAGAGTGTACACGATCAGGAAATATCCATGCAGTAATTGGATTGTTTCACGGGTTGTATGGCATGTCGTCCACATCAATATCATGCAATTTAGGCAGAAAAAAGTCGATTATCATATCGCGATATCAAGCACCAGTAACAGTAACTGCTTGACCAGCCTCATTTTCGAAAAAGTATGGTCCAATGACGCCTCCAGCCTAAAATCCGCACCAAAC
The DNA here is from genome assembly GCA_031761425.1 of Cosmopolites sordidus. NCBI lineage: Eukaryota > Metazoa > Arthropoda > Insecta > Coleoptera > Curculionidae > Cosmopolites > Cosmopolites sordidus. The sequence continues at coordinate 95,539 of JARFXV010001350.1, read as the reverse complement.
TGTCACACGTTGAGGAAGCGTTTGTTTTTCCGCAATCACATGTGGATTTCTTGAACCCCAAATGCGGCAATATTGACGATTAACGCAACCATCAAAGTGAAAATAAGCTTAATGGCTTAGGATGATTCTGCTCGAAAAATCAGCATTCACTTGGTGTTGTTGAATAATCCATTCAACACACTTCTTCGCTGTGCATGGTCATTAGGCTGTAGTACATATGTTAATTAAACTTTGTAAGCATGGAGCTTGTGCTTGTAATGTAAGCTTTGTAAGCATAAAGCTTGTGTGAGTATACGCTGTAGAGAGCTTCTTGACATTTGCAGTTCTTGTTCACCACGCTGAATCGATGTTCCTGCACTTCCACCAACACTCTCATGCACTGTTCGATATCATTTGAACAGCTTGTTATTGGACGCCCAGTGTATTTAGCATCCCTAATTGATCCTGTCTCCCTGAATGTTTTAATAAATTTCTTCACATTAACTCTCTTGAGAAAGTTAAATCAATATTCCGGCCATATTTTGCACGACATTTTGCGAACCGTAGCAGTCAAACTTTCAATATTTTTGAAATATTGTTCAACAATGAAAACGCGTTGTTCTTTCGTGTAGTGCTCCATTTTTACTAACCCTAAACTAAACTTTCAAGAGATTTACCACTAAATACCAAATCACTTTTTTTTTAACTACTCGACGCACATTTCGCTAACCATGCTAGCAGCATCAGGAGATGATTTAATTAAATCAAAGTTCAAAAAAAGTGATTTGGTGTTTAGTGGTAAATCTCTTCAAGTTTAGTGTTTCACACCAAAGGTTCCAATAGAACAATTAACTCTAAACTGTCAGGTGTTTTCTTTTTTTTTGGCTGCCAACACTTTACCGCATAAATGGCGACAAATTCAAATCTTGCGTGAATTATGGGACACCAGTGGCGGCTCGTGAGGGAGGGCGTTCGGTCGCCGCCCCTCCAGCATTTATCACAGTAAACAATGTTTCAGAGCAAAACACCATATTTTATTTCCGTTTAGTTTCTTTCCTTTAACTCATTTTCTTGATTCACCTCCTACATAGGATTTCAATAGCACGAAAAGTAAAAAGGAGGAAGGGGAAATCAAAAAAAAATCTTCAGCAGCACTATTTTCTTCTACGCCCTCCCACTTTTAACTTTTCGAACGACCCTCATATTAAATTTTTCTATATTAATAGCTTTATACAAAAAAACTATAAAAATTAAGGAATGGCTTAGTAATTCCCCTTTATATCCGGTGTATTCTGTATCTCACAAAACATCGCTTATTTCAACTATTAAAGAAATATTTACCAGTTTAAAAAAAACAATATTTTCTAAATATGCAATTTCTGCAGAAAACGAGATAATGATCACCTCATTATATTGGTTCTTAGTTTCGTATACGCTCCATCAACGTCAAAAGATTTATTAACTATATGATGATCCCTCCAATTAAGAATGTTTACTAAAATCGAAAAAATATCAAGTTAAAAACACCTCATTGAAGCCGAAAACGTAATAGCCAAGAATTACTTTTAATTAGAGATAATAATCTGTTGATGGGAGGAAACATTTTAACGTCGGTAATTTATATATGAAATACGGTCGTAAAATTTGATCAGGGTTCATGGCAGTTTTTATATAAATTTAACAATTTACAAAGGTTATTTTCAAGTAAATGGACTATAAAAATAAGCTTTTGAAGTTGAATCGAATTGGTACAAGTGAGATATTCATGATTATCCTGGCCCATTGTTCATAGATTCAATTGGTAAAGAAGTTTGTTCGCTAAGCTTCCGCTCAGTGCAAATTCTCTCTGAATTTACCATACCAGGTGTGTAAATATGAAATCGGAATTTGCCCATGGATGGCTTTAGCTGTCAATGTGGTTACCATCAAACCGCGTCATTGGCACCATTTCCTAGTTAACATCTGACAAATATTTCCAACTCACAACAATACAAATTTCATATAACTGCATAGTTTGTAATAGCGTTGAACATGTCGAATTTTGTGCCTGGACTGATTTTCTGTTACCATTTGAAGAAACCAGCTACAGAATCGCATCAAATGCTTGTCGAAGCTTACGATGAGCATGCTTTTGATAAAGTGTGGCGATTTTGACGTGAGAAACGAAGAACGTGGAAGACCAAAGAAAAAGTTTAAAGACAGCGAATTGCTAGCATTGTTGGATGAGGATGAAGCTCAAATGCAATAACAACTCACAGATCAATTAAATGTGACACGAGAAGCCGTCTCCATACATTTGAAAGCCTTGGGAAAGATCCAGAAGATGGGAAAATGGGTTCCACATAAACTGAATAAAAGACAGCAGAAAAACCGAAAAACCACTTGCGAAATGCTGCTCTCCAGGTAAAAAAGAAAGTCATTTCTCCATCTAATTCTGACTGGTGAAAAAAAGTGGATATATTTTGAGAATCCTAAGCGTAAAAGATCATGAGTTACTCCAGGCGAACCATGAACATCCGCTAGAAGGCCAAATCGCTATGGATGGAAGACAATGCTCTGTGTTTGGTGGGATCAGAAGGATGTGATCTGATATTAGCTACTAAAACCTGGGGAAGCCGTTAACACTGAATGCTAACGACAACAAATGATCGATTTTAACCAAGCTTTGCGTGAAAAATGATCAGAATATCAAAAAAGGCAACACAAAGTGATTTTGGTTCATGATAATGCAGTATCACAGACAGCAAAACTGGTCAAGGAAACGATTGAGGCGTTTGGTTAGAAAATACTTTGGCATGTGGTTTACTCACCAGACTTGCATCTTATTTGCATCGATAGGACATGCACTTACTGAGCAGCGCTTCACTTCCTTCTTACTAAAATGCAACTTACAAAAGAGCAACAGTTTTTTTGGCGTGGCATCCACAAATTGTTAAACAGGTGGGAAAAATGTATAGCTAGCGATGGGCAATACTTCGAATAAAATATTTGTTATAATTTTCATACAATAAAAGTGAATATTCTATACAAAAATTCGAGTTTCATCTTTATATAGTTGGTATTTCTTCGTCTTATCGCGAGCTTAAAAAAGCATCGAATTGCAGCAAAACAAAACGCAAGGAATTTCAGCGAGTATATGGCGAAGAGTGATCCTGTGTCGCTGATTGTTTTTTTTTATTATTTCTTCAAAAACTTCTGGCAAACAAATGGTTATATATATACCATTCAGAATTGACCATTCTACGATTTTGTAGCCATTTATCCCTCATCCCCCATGCGCATTTATCCCAAAAAAAAAGGCGACCATTTGCATCGAAGTACTTCCTGCGCGAACAACTTTTGTTGGCTTTGGCTCATTTAAAAAGACCCATACAGTCGACAGCTGTTTACTTTCCGGTTCATACGCATAGATCCAATATTCAGCTGTGTATATGTTATGCTCGGCTTTTGACGCACCACGATTGTATTTTCTGATCATTTCTTTGCACAAGACGATCTTGATTTATCAATTCGCGCACCTTCTTTAAATTCGTCAGTGAGCGAACAACGGCCATTAATGAAATCACTTAACCAATAATATATAGTGATTGTAGATGGTGCGTCATTGCCAATAGTCGAAGTGAGTTGATCGATGCACTATTGTTGAGATAATCCACGTCGAAAGTCGTAGTAAATCATCGCACACAAATTTTCAGAATTTAATTCAATTTTTTGACTGAGATGAAATTTTCAAGTCGCTAAACAATACAAATAGCGTCCTTATGATAAAACGTTCTGAGTACATATACAATCAACAATGTCAAACTTTATCATGCATATGTCAGATAGCGGCTAGCAATACCATTGTTACCAATTCTGGATACATAAATAGCAACCCTCATTTCATTTATTCAACTCAAAAAATCTAAACCGAAGACAGCACCGGAGATTTTCATCGATTCTGGAGTTCTGTTAGTTCATAAACCTATTACGAAAGAAGTGCGTTTCATTGGAAAAGATTATTTTTTCCCAAAGTGTGGGAGTCGCTTTCCAACTGATTTAAAGCCCAATTCGTGTATCGTGTATCTCCTCATCGTGAACTGACACAATGCACTGGATCATGTTCTGACACTTTTATTGAAAAACTCTTGAGTATTTGCTGCATTACGTTTTCCGACTTAAACGCAAGCTTTCAAAGATTAATTTATATAACAATAACTCGATTTTTATTAACGTCTTACTACTACGGCATGTTTGTTTACCAACCCAAATCTTTTTCCCGTTACTTTGGGAATTCTTAGTACCAATCATTAACATAAAAAACCGCATATGATAACTTTGCTATACGACGTAACTTCACAAATGTCATAAGTGAGCACGATGTCATCAAACAGCAACATAAGACACTGTATTCTGTTCTTTTTTCAACTATAAAAAAGTGTTTTTGAGGCGAGCAATGTTTTGTTTTGCTTTGGGGGAAAATGCAGTGTCTGAGAGTATGTGCAAAAGTTGGTACCAAAAGTTTCGGACGGGCAATTTCGAACGTTGCGATCAACATCATTCGCGGGCACCAAAAAAAGTTGAAGACCAGCAATTGGATCAGCTGTTGCAAGAAAATTCTTGTCAAACACAAAAGGAGCTTGCTGAACAATTGGGTATCACTCAACAAGCGATTTCCCATCGATTGCAGAAGCTGGGAACAATTCAGAAGGCTAGTCGTTGGGTCCCGCACATGCTTAGCCCACAAAATAGAGCGAGAAGCTACGACGCAGCAGTTTGTCTGCTGTCAAAATTTAAACAGAATCATTAGAAACAATTTTCTGTTTAAAATCATGACAGGTGATGAGAAGTGGACTCTATACGATAGCCCTAAAAACAGAAAAGCATGGGTTTATTCCGGGGAACTATCAAAGTCAACTGCAAAACCGAATTTTCACGCGAAAAAGTTTTGCTATGTGTTTGATGGGATATGAAAGGTGTGCTATACTTTGAGTTGTTAAAACCCGGGAAACTGTAATTTCTGAGCATTAGTAAGAACAATTGATGCGTTTAGACGACGAAATCGAATAAAAACGACCATATAAAGCAAGGCAAGGGAACTCAGCACGATAACACATGTCTCCACGCGGCGGCAGCAACCAAAAACTTTGGGCTTGGAAGTTCTCCCTCGTTCGGCCTATTCTCTAGATATGGCACCTTAAGATTTTCACCTCTTTCGTTCTCTGCAACACCATCTTATTGATATAGACTTTCACACAATCAAGGTCCAAAATTTTGTTACAGAATTTATGAAATCAAAACCACAATCGTTTTTCCGAGGGATTGGCCGGTTCCCCGAGAAATGAGAAAAATGTAACGAAAGTGATAGAGATTATTTTAAAGATTGAAGAGAAAAAAGGGGTAAAAGAGGTAAAGGACTTTCGCAATATTTCAAATATTAATTTATATAACTTAAAGAAAACTAAAATAACAATCTTCTGAAAGACGACACCATTTAAAATGATAATTTTAAATACTACAATATATGCGATTTCAGTGAAATTCTTCTAAATTGTTAACATAACATTATTTTAAAACAATTAGTTATACCTTCCTTTATATTCATTTTATATTCACTATTTAAGAAAGGTAATGCAACAACAGAAATTGCATAAAACGACAACATAAACCATCACTGAAAATAAGTTCTCTAACGTTGCCAAAAATAACATTGATTTTTGTATTTGTGTTATCTTTGTTTATTCATTTTTCATGATTTATGGACTAGCAACAAAGATGGGGTGGACAGCGATCATCTGGCGCATTCACCAATATGAAGAATGTTTTTTATGTAAAAATGTAACCTTAAACATATTTAAAATTATAATACAAGTTAAATAAAATTAATCTATGTTTTAATATTAATTTCATATAATTGTGTAGTATAACATAATAGTGTTACTATGATAAAGTGTTATATTTTTCGAGAAAATATATATGTAAATTAAATATGCAAGGTTTCCTTCAAATTCTTCTTTACGGCTAATCTTATATTGATAGCTTGTGTTGGTAGCTGTATTTCTCTGTCCTTTTAATGCCCGAGAAACTCAATAGTTGATATTTTTAAGAAGAGGATTATACCGAGCAGAACAGCGAACAGCTGAACAACATATTTCCAATTATTTCTAGTTATAAGGTGCTATAAAAGGCAGAATCCTAGACGGTTTCTATAAAAAGATGATCGTATGAAACGTATGATCCTAATAAATCGTGTAGTGGTAGTTAAGGCCCATGCACGAGGATAGTGTGAAATGTCAGACCCTTTTCAAATGAAATATTGTATTTTTAATCGAAAATCTATTTATTTTTCAACGCTTTTAGCTCAATACAGTTGGTCAACGATTTTTTATGCCTTCCAAACAGTACAACTAGTCGAACTCAAGTCGAAGTGCAAAATAGTCCTATGTTTCGGCGATTATCTCTTCATTTAACGTAAATGTCTTTTCAGCCAGTCATTTATGCATGTTTGAAAAGGGAAACAGATCGGAGAGGATTAAGTCTGGAGAATAGGTAGACGGCATCAATTCGTAGCACAAACTGACAAGTGTTGTTGCCATGGGCGGATAATTGTAAAACAACACTTTCTTCTTCGCCTTGACATATACTACTCTCAGGTGATCGTATTTCCCTTTTCATAATCATAAAGTAAAAAAAAGTATAGTCAGCAAAGATTCTGCATTGTGAATCGCAGAAAACAGTGGTCCTCAGATTTATGTCCTATGGAAGCATCATCGCCTTCTTTGGGAAACGTTCACCGGGCAAAGCGTATTGCTTTGAATGTTCTTTTGTCATTACTCCATCAGATAGCGCTTATGCATATTTAAATACTACTATGAAGTGGTCACACGATTCTATTTTTGGCCCGCAGTGAGCAAAGGCGGCACCCATCGGGTTTATAGCTTTCTCATATACAACTGTTCATATGTTCCGTACGCTTTCGTCCCAAAATGTTTATCAGTTTAACAATATTGCGATAGCACCGCCATCTATTGGAAATCATCTAACTTTTCACTTTACCCTCATACATGAGATTTGTGGGAACGTTACTCCGGAGTGGAACGCTACGCCAGAGCACTCAACCATCCTTTATACTTACCCTTTTTTCCTTCATTATCGGAAAGCATTTGACAGGCAAAACAGAGCAGTGGTGAAAATTGAAGATCGAATATCCGATGAGTTTCGAGGATTGGACGGGTCATGTCAGTATTGGTAGCATTAAAATCACAAACTAAAATATGACAATGACACTGCCCTTGCGAGATCGGCTGAGGAACTGACCTTATGATCACGAGTTCAGTTGGATGATGAGGAGTTCCTCGCGAAGAAAATGCCGAATCAACCTGATGTATTTTGATACATCTATGGTGTGTATGCAATAATAAAACAGGGACGACAATATCACCGACTTCGTGAAGGAGCATAGAGCATCAAATTATAAAGATATTGTCAAATTAAATATGTGCATAAAAATACATTATCTCCACAGTCACTTGGACAGATTTCTCGATAACATATAAGATTTTAGCGAGGAGCAGGGAGAGTGCCTTCATCAGGATATTAAAGTCATGACAGATATCATGGCAGATTACTGTTGGTCTCTACAAAGAGATTGTTCTCAACTATACCATAAGAGGAAGTCTTATAAGAGATGTTTTTCTAAGGTGTAATATACTTTTTCCCCCTTTTACATTTTTATTACCTATTTACGTTTATAAAAACAAAATAAATTCTTTAATAGAAAAATTAAGTGATTTTCAATAAACTATGCATATTAAAAGCAGCAATTTAAATATGTCTCTGCACTATATTAGTTAGTAATATACCAACTGCCCTATTTTAGTATAATACGGTGTAAAATGGAGATTATTTACAAAAAAACTAGTGTCCAACTGTGTACTGTAAAACTAGTCTTCTAATTTCGGAAGACCTTTTGTAGTTCCATAATTGTCAATATAAAATCATTCTAGAACCTCTCCCGTATCAAGGGCAACAAAATCACTGTTAACCAGTGTTATTCATGAATGAATATGAATTCTGTTCATGAATGAATTCTTCGGCCATATTGAATGAAAAAAGAAGGATAGGTCAAATTAAAGCCCTAAATGGTGCATCTCTCCAATATGCAACCAAAGAAGCCAGAACCAGAGAACGCTGTCGAGAAGTAGTCTGAAAAAATCGCAAACGGAAATGCATAGGTCACGAAACTTCTGTAAAGAAGAATAGGAAGAAAAAAATACCACTTTTGAGTGGCATAAATTTTTGGAAAAAGGACTCAATTGAATGAAACAGTGTACTGTTTTATAAACATTTTGAAAAACAACAAATCAACTGAACCTATTAATTTGGGTTTCCTCTTACTTTTTGCAAAACCTTTTGTTGTGATTTTCTTATGTATGATTTAATTAAGCTGGTAATCTTATAAACTTAAGCTATTTTTAGTTTATTATGTTTTAGATCAGCGGATGGAAATTGAAGAAGGCAACAAACAATCTCCTATTTTTTCAAGCACACCAGTTTCCATTTTTAGAAACCACTCAGAACAACACTGTTATTTGTTTATTTCTATATCCGTTTTGAGTCAGTATGACAATCAAGCGAATGTGTGCATAGTCCTCGTTCGCGAACTGCGTCGCATTTTTATTAATAGCGAAATCATTTTGCGGTTGATAAACCTCGTCAAGTTCAAGGTTATGTTTTCGCGTACCGATTCGCCCGTCTGGATTTTGGCATCGGCGTCCGCTACTGGAATCAGCTTTGAGTCCGACCGACCTTGATATTTACAAAATAAATATCTCGTCGGACAACGTGCCCACATTAACTTAGAAAGCGTCGAAATTGTGAAATACGATATTCTTTTCGTTTATATGTATATCATATGTTCGTCAATCGCTCGATCTTTCAGTAGGAGTTAGATGAATGTCGACATTGTATATATTTTTCTGACGATAAAAAAAATTATTAAGTGTTTTGATATTAAAATATTATTTATTCTATTGGGTTGTTCTCGCGGTTTTTTTATTAAAAAGTTTGATTGAAATAAGCAACAATTATATAACAATAAATTCATCAATGATGTATTCTCCGTCATTGGTCACGACTTGCTCTCAACTCTCAACCAATTTATTGATGCTGTTTCGCCAGAAATCGTCGGGTCGGGACTCAGAGAGTTGGTAAAGCCATTTTTTGAGGTTCTCATCATTGGCGAAGGTTACGCTCCTCATTTGGTTGGATAGTGAGTGGAAGAGGCGGTAATCGGTTGGCGCAAAATCTGGACAGAACGACGGATGCTGAAGTACCTCCCATTCGAATCATTCAGGACCTCCTTGTCGATGTTTGCTGTGTGAGACCATGCATACTCGTGGAGCAAAATGACTTGGCATTGTTGATTCGGTTGTTTCAGTTGACTAACCTCATTTACACAGTACAATTGGGCAAGATAGCACTCCTTGTCGACCGTTTTGTTCTTCTCCAGTATTTTCCAGCACTCGAAACCCTCCAGTTCTCACCTACGCGTAGATTATGGTCTTCTTGGGATGTAGAACTTGTCTCCTCCTTTCAATACTTCATTCTGACGTAGAGGCACCAGTCCTCATTTCCCGTGACGATTCTGAACTAGAATCGTCGCTTGTGACCATGTGTTGCTCGGTGTCGAACGAGATTTTAAGCAGCTTTGTTGCGGTGACTTTTCTTGTTGTCACCAGTTAGTTTGGGTGGCACCCAAGCTCCGAGTTTTTGTGTAAATCTCACACATTGAAGATGTCGGGGGATTGCCGAAGTCCATCCTCTGAACCATTCCTTGGCATGCTTGACTGCCAACCTCCTAATATTGTCCTGGTCGAAGTCGAAAGGTTGACCAGAGCGGGGCGTGTCGTCCAGGTCGAAATTGCCATTTTTGAACTTTGCAAACCGATCTCGAGCAACCCGATCGGTTATAGCGTCTTCTCGCACGGTTACGGTTATCGGTTATGCATTTTTGTTTGCTTGTTGCGATCTATTAAAGCAATCAATATTTCACATTTTCAGATATTTTCCTCTTCTTTTTTCACGATAAAAACGTTGGCTGTTTAATTTAAAGGCGGTCGTATGTCCATTGAAGACGATGGCTGCTCGGAAAGCCCAATAACCGCTACAACTGGCAAAATTACCACGCAAATTCATATTGTCGTATACGGTATGTTGCAGAAATAAACGAACTTTTAAAATTTAAAGAAAACTACTAGCGCCATCTATCGAAACAATATATAATCTGAAAGCTGTATATATAGCTCTTCTCTAAAATGAGACCGCCATTATTAGAATCGATTAACGGATTGTCAAGTTATAATGCTTAAAGTAACAGTACCATTTGTCATCTCGTCACAAAAACCCGATGGAACAAAGAGCTAACATTTTTTTTCGGCACACATTTTGTTTCGGTAAAACTTTATGTGTGTTCGAATGGTATGAGCAATTCCAAGATGCTCGTGATGTTTTGAAAGACGACTCAAAGTCAGACCGGACATAAAACAAAAATCGCGATGAGTTGGTGGAAAAAGTGCGTGAAAGTGTGATAAAGAAAGTGAAAATAATTCCAAGTGCAGAAAAAGTGATGGTTATGTTTTCTGGGATTCTCGTGGTGTACTGCTCATAGGCTACATGACCAAAACCAGTACCACAATGTGATTAAAATAATGTGCTTTTTCACCACGATAATGCGCTTCCATATGTGTCTTATCTGCCAGTTTCAAGTTTCTTCGACGTTTTATAACGGTAGCTGAAACACGGATTCAGTCTTACACGCCAGAGACGAAGTAGTACTTCAAACAGTAGATAGAAGCAGGTGAAAGGATGTCAGAAAAAACGAAAATAGTTATATTTAAAGAAAAACTGATGGCTTCGGTTTTATGAGAGTCTCGTGGTGCAGTACTCATAGAGATTTTAAGATCACTGACGGTAATTTTTGGTTGTGTATATTGGTTCCTATGCACTGAACACTAAAATATTCAAACCACCATAAAATCTTTTATGCTGGAAACTAAAGGTAGCCAAATATTAATCACCAAAATTAAATTTGCTTAACTGAAGTTTTGATTTCACAATTTTGAAAGAATCTATACTGGAATATCCTTCAGACAACATATCTAAATGGGGAAATGTTTTTGTGAGCTTCGACGTGTGAAGTCCCTACACAAACATCACTCTAACACATTCAGGTGCACAAAGATTGTTTGTGGATTTTACTCTTCAATTATTTTCTTAAGTTTCGATACGTACTCTACAAACTAATGTACTCATCTACGGCTGCTATAACTTCTTCATTTGATGAAAAACGCTTGCAACGTAGAAAGTTTTTGCGGTTTGGAAACAGATCAAAGTTAGAGGGGAGGGAGATCTAGTAAATATGGTGGATGCTCCAATCATTCATAGTGTAATTCTTTTAATTTAGTCATTGCAAGAACACCTCTGTGAGCCGGTGCATTGTCTTGATAAAAAAATTACTTTTTTCTTCGCTTAACCAGGTCTTTTCTCAGGAATTTTTGCGTACAATTAATCCAAAAAGTTTGAGTAATACTGTATTGTTATTGTTTTACTGAAGGTAATCTCCAAAATTGATGCCATAACATTTTTGGTCGATTTTGAAGATTTTGGCTGCTTCGGAGCTGAACAACCGGGCTCAGTCCACTCTGCGATTTGTTGTCGCAGTTGTCGCGGATAATGATAAATCCAAGTCTCATCCATAAACGACGCTTAAAACCTATTTTATTATTTCAAAAAAAGTCCAAATGTTGGTTGGAAAGTTTTACTCGAAATCCTTTTTGATCAGAATTTAACAAATGCGGCACCCATCTTGCACATAGCTTTCTCAAGCCCAATTCTATTTTCAAAATAAAAAATCCCCATTCAGTTGAGATGTCCATGGCCATAGAAATTTCCCTCAAATTCAATTGTCTGTCATCCATAACCATATCAAGTATAGAATGATTTATTTGTTCAGTAGTTGCACTTATTGGACGTCCAGAGCGAGGATTATCATCCAGGCTTGTACGATACGTTGAAACTCACCTGCCAACTTACAAACCATTGTTTTTGGTGGAGCAGACTCCCTTAATACATTTACAATTTCACTATGAATTTCCACTGCGTTTAAACCTTTTTTTACAAAGAATTTGATCACTGCACTATTTTCAATATTTTGCATTTTAAGAAATAACACTGATACATTTACTTTAGGCTGCTGTTTTTGTACGAATGAATTGACAGATCGACTTGAAACTTCACATATGTTCCTATGAAGGATGAAACTTCAAAATGTAGTAGATTATATAGTTCTTTTGCTGCTCTATAGGTGACGATCCCCAAACTTTTCAATTAGCCTCGTAAATAATATAATACATTTTAGTTCTAAAATTAGCTTGCTAATGTTGGAGATTTAACTGATCAAGTTGCTATTATACGCAAAAAATAAAAATAAAAGTTATATTACCTTTTGTTGTGTTTTTGTTAAAACATTTGTGTTATCTATGTACGGTAAAATAGACTTGAAAATACATACAATTAGGTATAGAAATTAATTGGGCGTCTCTGTTCCATAATTCATTGTTTAAATTTAAATATTTTTACTACATTTGATTGTGCGATTTGTAATTATGTACAACAAAGTTCTTAAAATAATGTATGCTTTGGTGAAGTAATATAACTTAACAAAATAGCAGTGAATACGATAATTGTTGACTGACTATTGACTGCACTATTGGATTGCATCACAAAACTGAAGTTTTATGATTTACCACATATATTTTCGGCACATTAAGCATTTTTATAGAGCATTTTCGATATATTATAGTTTAATAGTTCCAAAAAGGCATCAAGTTTTGCAAAATAAAGTATGTACTGCTATGGTGATGGTACCGTTGACGATTCGACATGCTGTAAGTGGTCGAAGCTGATGGCAACGAAATATTGGTGCTAGTTGAAAATAATCGATATAGAACAATCGAAGAGATAGGAGAAATTCTTGAAAACACCCAGGTTATATTGAAAGACTTACAAAAGATTTACCTTAATCAGTTTTTTAGCCAGAAATCTCAGAACTTCTATAAGCACAGGATTATGCAGCTACCGAAAAAATGCAGAAAGGGTAACAACAGAACGGTAGATATTATATTAATACTATAGATACTTCTAAAAAAATGGGAAGAACTTTCCATCAACTTCATAAATATGTCAAAATTATTTTCGCTTTTATGTTGGAAAATACTTACAGTATTTTCGGTACAAAAATCGCGTACAAACCAATACCAGAAGTTTCAAGATATAATTATCGCGAAATAAATATGCATACTAAAACTCTAGTATACAAAGTATCTAGTAGGAGATGAACGATGTGGAGCCTTACAAATTCTTTAATCGTGATCACATTTTAATAGTGAAACTCGATCAATACAGTATCATTTGAGCTAAAGAGATCTAATACTGATCACAAAAACAGCATAACAATGTTTGACCCTATGCCGTAATAACAATTAAGGACATCATACACGAATTGAGCTGGGAAGTTCTTACTTACGCGGCTTGTTCACCAGAGCTCACTTTTTCAGACCAATACATATTTTGCCCTGACGAGCATTTTTAACCAGTGATAAGGTCTGAAAAAGCATGAAGAATATACTCAGCCAAGACAAGTTTCTTTCAAAATGCTATAAAGTTATTGGATACATTGACGATTATATTAATACATTCCGACTTATAAAATTAATCGGTATAACAATTAGGGGTTAAATTTAGATCTTACCACTCACATATAGGTATGACTGAAAAGTCAGATACTTTCTAAATGAAATATTAGTTTTCATTTAGAATGCACTTCATCCGACCGTTTCCCAATTTTCTAATACCTTTCTAAAATGTAAATCCTTTCGAACAGATTAGTCTTCAGTTTCGGTGATGATCTTTTCATTTTAATTTCTTTCTAGCCAGCCATTTGTTCATGTTTGAACAAAAGAGAAGTAAGTCTAAGGGAGCCAAGTTTGGAGAATAGGGTGGATACGGCATGAATTCGTAGCACATATTGGCCAATTTCTTTGTTGAAATTTTTATTAATAGCTTAGACGTATTTCGAACAAATTCCAGCGAAGCGATTTCTCAAAGAGAATTCCTATATAGCATATGAATCCAACTTATGAAACCATAAATGCAGAAAAGATGTAATGATCAACATACACCAAAAAACATAAGAATGGAAATAAAAGTTATGATGGGTTTAGATCGCAAAACCGACTACTTCATATATTTTCGACACATTAGGCAATTTTACACAGCATTCTCGACATGTTATTACTTTATTATTTCGGAAAACGCAAGAGTGTTTTGCAAAATAAAGTATGTACTATTACTGTGAGAATATCGTTGATGATTCCACGTGCTGTAAGTGGTCGAGACTGACGGCAACGAAATATTGGTGCTAGTTGAAAATAATCGATATAGAATAACCTAAGAGATAGGAAAAACTCTTGAAATCACTCAGGTTATTTTGGATCGAATATAATTTTCACTTCTAGTCTAGAAGTGTCTGAATGACGGGTACTACTAAATGATGCACCTGGAAATTGCTAAATTTGTCCACAAGAAGGACACAAAATATAGATGATACCAGTCAACTTAAAGAATATTAGTGAATGTTTCTTCCATTAATAAATTTTAATACAGATTTTTGCGTTCTGATCATTGTTGATCTATCTTTTCTAAGTATCTTTTCGTCCGCTTAATGTCTTTAGTTGAGCATCGCTGTTTGAATGAACGTTATGTTTTTGAATTTGTAAAAATAAATCCGGTGCGTTCCGTCAAAGGTAGTTTTTCTTCTTATATGTAAATAATATCGTTGCATATATTTTTAATTTTAGTCGTAGTTCTAATGGATTATGATCAGGAAACCCAACGTTTGTTAAAACTCTACGAAGAGGTGGATGAGTACGATGATGAAGAAGATATCTCAGAAGTAGATAATGTGGAAACTAGATGTGATGATAGTGAGACAGAGCAAGAATTTGACGAAAACGAAGATAAAATGGAAATTGAATTAATTCATCGAGAACCCCATTTTATTGGTAAAGATGGCAACACTAGATGGCGAAAATATTGCTAGTCTCGAAAGATTAAAGCATGTAAACAAATTTTGTCAAAAGCTTTCCAGGAGTTAAAGCCATTACGAAAAATCTAAAATATCCTATGGATATCTGGAACTTCCTTTTTACAGATGCGATATTGGAAGTTATTGTTGAGTGTACAAATAAGAAAATACAAACTCTATCTGCAAATTATATGCGCGAAAGAGACCCTAATCCGACAAATATAATTGAAATCAAAGCTCTGTTAGGCTTGATTTATTTAGCTGGAGTTTGACATGTAAACACATTTAATACGTTGGATTTATCGAAAGTAAGTGGGACGGAAATAGAGGCGTTTAGATTGACTATGGGCATCAACAAATTTAAATTTTTACTTTCACAGATACCATTTGAGGCAATGGCGGCTCGTGAGGGACGGCGTTGGGGTGCGTCCCCTCCAGCATTTATCACAGTAAACAATCTTTCAGAATTAAACACCATATTTTATTTCCGTTCAGTTTTTTTCCTTTAACTTAGTTTCCTGGTCCACCTTCTGTATAAGGTTTCAATAGCACGAAAGGGGAAAACAAAAAAAGCCGTACAATTTTCTTCTGCGCCCTCCCACCTTAAATACCCGCGAGCAACCACTGATTTGATGACATTCGAAATAAGCGAAAGCAAGTTGACAAGTGCGCACCTATAAGACCTATTTGATACTTTGGTGCAACACTGCAAAGATATCTACAGCCACTCAGAATACGTTACAATTGACGAAAAGTTGGAAGTATTCAGAGGCAATTGCAGATTTCGGCAATACATTCCTAGTAAGCCAAACAAATACGGTTTTAAGGTGTTTGCAGTCTGTGATGCAAAAACGTTTTATACTAGTGCAATGTTGGACGCTTGTTTTTTTTAAGTTGGACGCCAGCCTGAGGAACCATATCAATTAAATACTAGTAGCCAAAGTATTGTAGAGCGCTTGATTAAACATATTAGTAACTCAAACAATATTTAATATACAAATACATAATACAACATAATTAAATATAATATTACAACAGATAATTGGTTGACAAGTGTGCTCTAGCTGGACGTCTGAAGTTGAGAAGACTGGCTCTACTAGGTACAATCAGAAAAAATAAAACAGAATAGCCTAAGGCAATGGTACAACAAAATTCAAGTCGCCAAATTGGGTATTCAATGTTTGCTTTTCAGAAGACTACTATCCTTGCATCCTATATACCAAAGAGGAAACAAAAAAGTTTTGTTGCTTTCAACGATGCATTTTATTGACGATATTGATCCCAACAGTCAAAAACCCGAAATGATAGAACTTTACAGTGTGACTAAAGGGGGTCAGATGTCGTAGACAAGTTGTGTGTCCAATATGACTGTTCAAGGAATACAATGAGATGGCCGATGGTTATGTTCTATTGCATGATTAATGTTGCAGCCATAAATTCGTTCATAGTTTATACAGCGAATAATCACAACAGAAATATAATTCGTAGGGAATTCAATCAAGAACTTCCTATGGAATTAGCGTGCGATCATCAGAAACTTCGGATCAAATGGTCAGCAGTACCCAGAACTCTAAAAGACCGTTTACCAGAGAGAGTTGAAGGACAAAAAGGGAGGTGTAATTTCTGCGATTATAAGAAAAATAGAAAAACACAATATTCCTGCATACTGTAAAAAATATTTATGCCTCGAACACCATTATGTCTGGACTGTATGAGCACAAGCGATTAGCCATTTTTAAATACTTCTGTTCAAATATAATTAACGGTTTTTTATTATTTACAACCATTAGATTGTGAGCTCTATGAAATGGATATCGTTTTTAGTTTATATTTATTTTTTTTTTAATTTTTCAGCCTTTTATAAAATGACGAAAAAAATGGGCTACAAATTTTTGTAACCTATTTTAATAGCAACAGTTATTATTATTTTTCAATAAAAACATGTGGTTTAATGTAACAAGTTAATACAATTTGTAATATTTAAAAAAATATTTATATGCGCCCTTTTTTACTCTGTGTACCAAGTTAGATGCGTTGAAAAAAAATTAACTATTTATTTTATGTGAAATAATATTCTATGACATTAATATTTGAAAACAATTTCGGGCAAATGTTCGTCGCGGTTACTTCGGAGATATCGCATTCTATTAATCCAATTTCCGATCACATTTTCAAGCAATTGGGTCTTATGTTTGTCTATAATTCGGCGAATACATTGCTTGGTTGGGCGATTATGTGCACCATAAAATTCAGGAAGTGCTCTATTAGTTTGGCGCAGAGATCACCGA
Source organism: Cosmopolites sordidus (assembly GCA_031761425.1). Taxonomy (NCBI): domain Eukaryota; kingdom Metazoa; phylum Arthropoda; class Insecta; order Coleoptera; family Curculionidae; genus Cosmopolites; species Cosmopolites sordidus. The sequence goes on along the minus strand of JARFXV010001350.1, from coordinate 78,148 downwards.
TGTTGATTATAAATTTCGACAATTTGCAAGCCTGGCTCTGATGTTAAATGTTCCTTGATGATTTGCCAGACTATACTGAATAATAGACACTAGAGGCGTGCAAACTTAGAGTTCGTTGACAGCGACCCCTATCGGAAGTTCGAATAACACTATTAAAAAATCACCCTTTCTAACAAACTATATTGTCCACGAGTGTCATTCGAAAATATCTGAGCTTGACAAAGAAAACACAAGATTTTTTTAATTTTTGATACTGAAATTCAGTATATTTAGATTAACGACGTTCCAACTTTATAATACACTCAGTATATATCGATTTGTCCAATACTGCAAAATAAGTGGTTGTCTGACTTTTGGCCTGATAATTTGAAGTAAATCTTCATCCAGCGTGCTAGTTCTTCAGGTGTGGAAAAAATAGCTCTGAGAGCCAAATCTGGTAGATAGGGCACATGTGGAAGTACTTCGAAACGTAGGTCATGGAGTTTTGCAGCAACAGCAGGAACCGGTCGTGCAGGCGCATCATCGAGAAAAAAACACTGTCTTTTTGATCCCATCCATACATTTAGCCGGAATAACACCCTGTAATTGGTTCAGTAGTAAAGTGTATTACTGGGTGCGATGGTACTATCTTTGATCATGTAGTCTATAAGCACCACACTACAAGAAAACAAGAAAACCGTAGCCATGACTTATTCTGCAGTTGGAACGATTTTCGCTTTCTTTATCACACTTTTCTTTACCCTCACCCACTATTTAGATTACTACTTCATCTCCGCTGTGTAATGATGACCCATGTTTCACCTACTTTTATAAAACTAACACTAAGTCCAAACACTATTGAAGTGTCTATTCCAATGCACATCTAATTTTTTTTTATATACATTGAGGTTAAACCTCCCAGGATAAAGTGCAGTATAACAGCTCGGACTACAATTTACACCGCCACAAAGAAGCAACTAAACACATTTGTTTCAAACTTCACTGTACATTATAACGAATCATACTTGACAAGTATTATTATAGTTTAATCATACTTGCGCTATCTCTGGGTTATACCTAGGACTTTTTAAACGCCCCTCGTATGATATAGAACATAATGTCAGTTATTTTCCAGTTATTTTGCCATTGAATCATACTTGAGCTGCATATGTTTATACCAAGAACTTTTTAAACGCCTCTCGTATGATACAGACCATAATTTCAGTTAAAGCCTGTAGGGAACACATAAATTAAACATGCTCGTTTTTGTAAAAATAGAAGTGCGCTCACTGAAATGTTTTATACTCTTTTTCTGAAAAGACTACAACATCGACTACAGGCATCGGACATGCCCATTGGAGTGCTAAACCAAGGGGAATATGAGTATGAGGATGAAAACACTGTTTAAAGTCAACTAGACAGTCTTTTTGCGCCCAATTTATTCTCCAGATTTGTTGCCATCGGGATATCATTTTTTTCTGACAGAGATGAGAAAGTGATGTAAAACAATTGAATTTTTCAAGAAAAAAAAAACGAGGGAAATAACGTTTAGTATACAATCTTATATTTATATAATTATTAGATAAATAAGAACAAATTTATTAAAAAAAAAAACAAAAGTCAGATAACAGGAACTCCGCCTCTTTCTCCCTCTACCATATTATACCTCCCTCCACTCCATTCGATCTCCTGCTACTTAAAAAGCAATCGCCATAGTTGTTTAATTATCACCTCGTTATCTAGACGCGTATAAAACCGACACAGACACACTCGACGTTCAGAATTTAGCGCTTATTTACGTACAATTCCAGAAATTTTTTTATTGACGTCATCCTGCGGGATTTTTGACCTTTATATCTAACGAATAAACTGTTGAGAAGGTTAGGCTTAATCAGGAACACTAACCTATCTCGTTTCTGCGTAACGTGTGTATGTGTCGGAGTGTATTTTTTTCGCTATAAGTTATCGGTCGATCGTTTGTTTGGATAGCTGGGGATTTTCGCTGTATTATTCAAATTATAAGGTGTCGGAAATGATAAAACAAAACGTAAACTACGAATTGTGCGTCAACATATATTTCATTTATTTAAAAAATATTAGAACCACTTTTCTCGCTCAGATATAAATATTATTGAAACTAGGAATTTAAATAAATAATTGTGATTAAATTGTAATAATGAACATATTTATATATAATTCCGATAATACAATAACCATTTTCATATACTAATTTATTTTAAATTAATCTACACAAGATGTTGGAAAAGTAATGGAACTTTTTTAATGAAAAAAAAAACATTCTGAAAAAATATGGGTTTGTTCTTATGACCACACGATAGAAGTAAAAACAACTTCTAATTTTCCAATTTTAACATATATAAATATATATATATATATATATATATATATATATATATATATATATATATATATATATATATATATATATATATATATATATATTATTATTCACGTATGGGCCCGGGTGGACCACGCGAAGTACAATTAGAGGCGTTTGTTGTTGTTAGCCTTCCTTGGAGCCCATACTAATTTCATTCTTTCGCTATGAGCTTTTTTTATTTCGTCAGACCAAGTTGTTCCAGTCTTCCTACATTTTTCTCTCTGACCAACCTTCCAAATGTCAACCTTGTGTCTGAAACAACCTCTATCCTGAATTTCACTTTGTGTAATATTTGCTGATCTTAGGTCCTCTTTAATTGCAGCAATCCATTTAATTATTTCTACTTTAGCTCTACTCCTATTTTCATAAAATTCGACTATTTGTCTAGTTAGCCTACTCGGATTCATTCGTTTGATGTGTCCGTAAAACTTAAGTCTTCTTTTTCTCATATCGCTATGTATATCTGTATATTGTTTGATTTCTTGGTTTTCTCGAAGTCGGTATATTGTGCTATTTATTTGTCTGGGGCCTAGGATTTTTCTTATGATTTTTCTTTCCTTCTTTTCAATGTCCTCGATGTCTCTCTTTCTATTCAAAATGAGCGTTTCTGCCCCATATATAGTCATTCTGGCTTAATAACTGTGTTGTAATGTCTCAATTTTGTGTTTTTAGATAAGCATTTTTTGTTATAAATATTTTGTGTAAGTCTCAATGCCGTTTCCATTTTTTGACATCTACCCTTATTGGCCGCTTTTTCCAACCCATTTTCCATGATTATTTCTTATTAGTCTGTTACAGGTCATGTATTGTGTCTTTTCAAAGGAAATTTGAAGTCCTACCTTTTCTGCTGTTTCTTTTAGGATTTCAATCTGTTTCTGTGCCGTTAATACATCTTGAGCCAAAATTACTAGATCATCAGCAAACGCCAGACAATCAATTTTGATGTTGGTTCTCCCCAGTTTAATGGGCTGGTCAATATTCAGGGCCGACTTTTTTCACGCCACTCCTTTATTACTTTTTCTAGAAACAGTTAAATAAGAGTGGCAAGAGTCCATCCCCTTGTCTCACTCCAGTTTTAATTTCGAAGGGCTCTGAGATGTCACCCATGAATTTAGCTTTTGACCTTGTGTTAGTTAATGTTGCTTTAATAATTGCCAGCGTTTTCAGATCTAGTCCTTGTTCTTTCAAGATTCGGAATAAAGATTCGCGGTCAATAGAATCATATGCTTTTTTGAAATCCACAAATGTACAGACGAGATTTTTATTGTACAGTTTTTGATGTCTCAGGATCAACTTTAGATTCAGGATCTGTTCAGGGCAGGATCTGCCCGGTCGAAAATCTGCTTGATATTCACCAATTTTAGGTTCCAACTGTCCTTGTGCTCTGTCTAGTAGACATTGAGATAGAATCTTGTAACAAAATGGGAGAAGAGATATCCCTCTATAGTTGTTTACATCCGTTCTATCTCCTTTCTTGTTTAGTGGATGGATTAAAGCATCTTTCCAATCTTCCGGAATCCGTTCGGTTCGCCAAACTTCTTGTAGAATTTTAGTTATTTCAAAAGTTCGGCAGTGATTCCATCTTCACCAGAAGGTTTGTTATTTTTAAGTCGCTTGATTTGCCTAATTATTTTGGTTATTTCCTTGATTGTACCAGCGGATTTCAAAAGTTCAGCAGTGATTCCATCTTCACCAGAAGCTTTGTTATTTTTAAGCCGCTTGATTTGCCTAATTATGTCATCTTCATTGTTTGTTTAGGGTTTAGTGTTGGTAATTTGTTTAAAGGCTCAGGACAGTTTAGTATTTGTTCAAAATATTTCGCAAGTTCTTTGCAATTCTCTTGGTTATTTAGAGCTAATTGTCCGTTTTCCTTTTGAAAGCAAACACTTTGGGGTTGATAGCCTGTTAATTTAGTTTTAAATATTTTGTAAAAGTTTCGGGTGTTATTTTTTTGGAAATCTTTTTCTATTTCATTAAGTCGATTGTTTTCATATTTTCTTTTAGTTTGTCTATATATATATATATATATATATATATATATATATATATATATATATATATATATATATATATATATATATATATATATATATGCCCACAAGGTAGCGTAACGGAACCGTGGAGGGAAATATTACAGAAATATCTGTAATCGTCTCTCTAGACGAACGCAAGGAAACTCCGAACTGCTTTTCTTGTGGGCATACCTGGTACTATACCCGAGGTTCCAGGCAGAATGTTACGAGCGGTCCTGACTGCTACGAGCATTCGCCGTATGATGGCGCGAGTTGTGTGCGATCACGACCCGTCATTAAAATGGCCAGTTAATCTGGTCTGGCCCTGATCGTCTCTCCGAACTGCTTTCCTTGCGTTCGTCTAGAGCTCGACTAATTATCGATACCCTCGGTCGCAAGGAATCTACGTCCAAATCGCATGTTTTAGAAAGCAGTTAAACCCCGAAATTCTGCCAACTAACAAAACATGTAACGCCAACGATGAGATAAATGGACGTGGAATACGGTCGCTGGAAGTAAACGTCCGACAAACGATGTAAAAATTGAACATGTTCTTCTACATTTGGAGATTTTAATTTCTAATAATATCTTAAAATGAGTTAAAGGAAAAAACTAATCGGAAATAAAAAATGGCGTTTTGCTCTAAAAAATTGTTTTCTGTGATAAATGCTGTCCTAACGTCCTCCCTCACGAGCCGCCACTAGTGTGAATAAGTGCTTTGATTGTTAGCATTATAGTATTCGATGAAAATTCAGAAAAAGCGTTCAAAAATTGCTAAAAGCTTAAATATCATTCCTATTTTCTAAATGTTTATATGTATTGGAGTATGTAAATATAGGATGAAAAACATTCTTCTACATGACAATGAGAAACCACATGTAGCAAAATCTCTAAGGGTAATGGAAAGACTATTAGAACTAGAATGGGAAATCCTTCCATATTCCCTCCATCCATCATACTTTGCCATTGACTTATTACCTGTTTCTATCAACAAAATAAACCCTTGTTGAAGTTTTTGTAATTACGAAGAACTTCCGAAATGAATCTATAAATATTTTGTGGTTCTACATGAATCAGACAATCTATTGGGCATCATATTTGATTCATCATATTCCTGAGATAAATTAGTTTTTTAAGCAAAAATACGACAAAAATTTAAGTTTGGTATTTAATAATTTCAACTTGCAGATAATGGGAGACGACCGGCTATGCAAATATGGGAAGATGGGAGGTAAAAAGATAGAGGAAATATCAAGAGAAGCATGAAATAATGCTGTGGGAGCAATTCTACAAAGATGGTAGAAAATATGACAGAAAGTGACAAATGAGGCAACGAATAAAAGAGACTGAATTAATGTTAACGCTACATCCAAATGAGAGCTACAGGGAGTATATATATATATATATATATATATATATATATATATATATATATATGATCGCAAATCATATCGGGATTTAAGTAGCGCTTTATTCGCTCAACAGGGAGTTTCACTTTCGGCTAGTATAGTAAGACGTCTCAAGGAAGTTGCTTTGCGTGGAAGAGTAGCTAGATGAAAACCCACAAGAAAAACCGTTTAGAATGGGCCAAAAATATGTCGACTGAACAACTAAAAAATTGTTCTAAAATAATTTTTACCGACGAGTCCATTATGTAGGTACGTTTCTCAGTTACTTGTGTGGGGTACACTTCTTTTGTGGGTAGATAAGTGAAAACTAATTTCTGTATTTTCTTTTAACTTTTTGGTAGATTTTTGAACGATCTGGGGCTCAGTGCACCAGTCGAAGGTGCGGCGAAGTATTTCTCACGGAATGCTTGACACCTACCGTCCAACAAGGGGAACGTTAACACGTTTTCTTGAAAAAGTCCTGGCATATTCCTAATCTGGTCGAAAGCAGCAAAAATACATTGTCTCAAATCATTTTCATCAGGTTTTCTTTTAATTTCTGAAAAAAAATATTCTTGTCCATTTAATCTTTGTTATATTTAAATATAAGTTAAATTTCCACAATTCCAGCCCATAGATTAATCGAAAATTCATGTTGCGATTTTTTTTTCAGTAACTGCGTGGGGATCTGCCCCCAGTTGTGAATATTATGAAAATTCCAAATCTAATTCATCGTGTAAAAAGCTTCATAGGTTGATAAAATATTTAACAAAAACATTGTATTCCTTTGGTTTTAACCAATGAACCATTTACAACGTTATTGCTTGGATGAAAAATCTGGCGGTAAGAGTGCTTAAAGCTTTTGTACATGAAAAGTGTATAGTAATTGTGGGAACTTTTAGTGATATATGTACAATCTGGTGGGAAACTTTTTGCACACCACTTCAAGTACTTCTGGTAAAATCCTCTGCAACAAGATGTAATATTTATTCTTTGACTTCAGGGACCGATATCTCGATGACTCATATTCATATTCTTGAAACTAAAACCACCCTTTCCGTCGCAGGCACAGTCGAAGTTGTGAATTGCGAAGTAAATCGACTCTGACGACTGATGGCGACTGTTTGGCAACTGTTTTTTGGGATAGTGGTTGCGTTAATATCTTTAAACGGAAAAAACAATAAGAGGGGCATAGTATGCATCATCAGATGACAGGCAAAAGGCAGAAATTGCGGGAAAACGGCGGAAAATTGCGGAAATCTCACACGTCAGTAGTCGCCATGGCAAAAATTCACGAATTGAGATTCGAATTGATTGACCACCCACCATCTTCACTAGATCTGGCTCCCAGCAACTTTTTTTGTATTTTCTAGACCCAAAGTTTCTCTCGGAGGACAGAGATTTTCATCGAATCAAGAGACCATCACATTTGTAAACGACTACTTTGCAGATTAAGAGGTCAACTACTATTTGGACGGACTAAAGGGACGGAAGCATTGCTGGGAAAAGTATAACTTGTATAATCTCCGATTTAAAATTATCCAATTGCAAAACTGTATCGTTAACGCTAAATCACCATCCTGCAAATGTTGCACTGGTTGTAAATGAAATGTATATAAACAGTTCATGTGAAGAGTCCTCGAAGCAGATGATTGTGTTATTTGGCAAATATTTGCAATCCGCCTTACTTTTGATCATTTTCAACGATGTCCACTTCTTGTTCAGGATTACGTTTCAATTGTAGTTTAAATACAATTCTCGCACTTTGAAATATACCAGATTCTCCATCAATGATAAAATCTTGTTCAAAAACCCTTTTATCTGGCAGGCTCCGATTCGAGAAACGACGCTGATATTCGGAGGCTACGCGATTTGAGCTTCAGTTACAAAAGAAACAAACAAATATTATATCAACATATTTACGATGAGAGAATAACGAAGGCATAATGAATTTAATGAAATAACTTTAAAACAATTTGCTAATAACAAACTAATAATTAACTGGTATAAACAATGGTTTCTTAACAGTCAAAAAAATTAAAGGTACATTTGCCATCCATTAATATGATTACCCCTGTATCTCTGTAATAGTTCAGAATAGGACCCATATTTATAGAAACTTTTAAATTAATTTTCGGACCCTGAATACCTAGCTGAAATATATATATTTCCTCCTGAATCACCCTGTATATATATATATATATATAAATATATATACATGTTGCTAAACCATTAGCATTGGTAAAAATGAGGTTTTTTTCTTCGCTACCACTTAATAGGCCAACGTAGAGCCAGATTCTCCCAGAAAAACTTATGTTAATATGCTGTATAAATTCTAAGTCGGGTTTCATTCGTCTGCTTCGCCGCATTATTTCTCATGGTCCAAAGAAAATCATATTTATCGCCTGTCATTGAAAATGACAGTGAACAAATTGCGCTGCGGAATAATAAGAAAAAAACGTCCACGGGCTGGCATTTTCGGTAAACCTTGCCTTGAATTATCTCCACGGTGAATTTTTGATTTATTTCAATGGTTTTTCTCTTCGGCCAGATCGGTAATTGGCGATCTTTTTTAAAAGGACGAATTAATTTCGGATGTAGCTTTTTTTCAATAAGTCGTATTTTTCTGGATGGTGACATTATAGCTGCTTTAGTTTTTGTTCAAATTTTCTCTCAATTTTTAAATATCTAAATATTCGAGTGGAGAAATAACTTAGGTCGTTTGCAACGTTATGAAAATATTGAACATTCTTAAGTCAAGGGATGAAACAATTCTAACGTACAAACATATAGCGATTTAGATTTTCGAGAACTTTTTTGTAAGGTAATTTTTATTTCGATTATAGACGCATCGGCTGCTATGGCTATTTAGCGTCTATTATTTCAGTTTTTCACAATGCCCCCATTAAAGTCGGGGTAGACTGCCGGGTAGACTATATAGAGATTCATACCCTAACAAGGGATTCAAATTCGGGACCATTGGATTGTTATTTTATGTTTTTATATTTAAAGACCGGACTTAAACCGGTTATAAAAGATGAAAAAAAATGAAAAATCGTTTAATGTGAAGGTGTGTGTCATTACTTCAATTTATGAAAATATCTACAGTGGTGGCCAGAGAAATAGAGAAGTTACAATAACACTGTTTGGCAAATAAAGTTATAATAGCATACTTAATTAGTACAACAATTAGTACAACAACAACAACAACAACAACAATTAGTACAACAATTAGTACATAACTGTATAATATAAATATATAACAAAAAAGGGAAAACATATTATTAAAATTTAGTTTAAAAAAATATTATAAACAAAATATTTAATAAAAATGTAGAAAAAGAACATGAAAATGTGGTCATGAAAATAGAGCCATCAAATTTATAAAGCAGTAAATATTGTTTCATCACTTTTTGCTGTTAATTTATCGATACTTTCATTTTTTTTGTTTATTTCAAGCATAGAAATTAAAAAAATTAATGAATACAAATTTTGCAGCATAAAATTTTGATAGAAATTGCTCGTATCATCCATTGTACAACTGCTGAAAGAGTGCAGATTTTAACATTACGAAAAGGAGCAAAGTTACTAAGGAAAATTGTATGAATCGTTGATCGTTCAAACAAAAAGGGGAAAACGTCCTAAGAAAACAAGCAGTTCACAAAAACCGCGGAGCTAGAGATAAACCACACCTCATACTGACAGACAGATTGTCCGAATTTCAAAAAACGACCGATTTAAATCGTGTACCCAAATTAAGTGATAAAGGTAAAGTGTTAGGGTTAGAGGCGCATCAGCAACTAGGCTATTTAGCGACTGGACCTACAGCTTAACGTGGGTTCCGAACCACGGTCATCAGCTTCCGACAAACCCCTGGCCAGCATCCCCCTCGAGCTATAAACCCTTGGTTATGTGCCTACCCATAAGTCTATCAGGAAAGCTACCGACTGGCGATTGACCAACGTAGAACACTTCTCAGAACGCATCCGGCCTTACCCAGCCTTTAACTGGCGTGACTGAGGGATAATTCGTATTCGGATTTTAAACTCTTGCCTAGAAACAATCACAAACCTTTAGGAAGTAAACAGACAGAAGAAAGAAAGAAAAACAACCATCCGAGTGCTGGAATCGAACCAACTACCGCTCCGATGCGGTTTCGGCACAGCAGCACAAAAAAAATCAAGAACAATTCGAAGAGGGCTTCAGGCAAGTAAGTTATATAGTAGAGCAGCCAGAACCAAGAATGGTATCTGCCAAGAATGTAGAACAACGTTTAAAGTTTTCCCAAGATCAGTTAATTTGGTATAGTGAACAGGGAATCAAGAAATGGTGCAATATTTTATGGAGCGATGAAACAAAAATATATTAATAGGTTCTGATTGTAGGCGATATGCTAGAAGACCACCCAACCGAGAATTATTACCAAAACCTACTAATAAAACTGTAAAGCATGGAGGCGGTAATATAAATCTGTGGGCAGCTTTTTCATGGTATGGTGTAGGGCTAATTTACTTATTATATTTTGGATTAAAAAAAACATAGACCAAAATGAATACACCCACATTCTTCAGGCAGTCATGTTGCCTTTTGCAGAAAAAAATATGTCGCTGGTATGGAAATATCAACACCATAATGATCCAAAACATACTGCTAGGAAAATGAAACAATTTCTTAGTGACAATAAAGTGGATTTATTGTCGTGAACTTCCCAATAGCCGGACCTCAATCCCATTAAGAACTTGTGGACTTACCTCAAGAATGCCGTGGGTAAACATACGACAAATAAGCTTGAACGTTGGAAGGCGATTAAAAGAAAATGGAAAGTTATACCGTTAGAAAAGAGTCAAAGATTTAAACCCTATGACCAAAAGATGCGTCAAAATAATAAAACACAAATGTCATAAAGCTAAGTATTAAATGTTCTAAAATGTGTATGTGTTCTTTGGTACGTTTGTTAACTTTTAAATAATATGTATTGTTCTTGTTTCTTGGTTGGCTCAATTTTTTTGGCCACATTTTCATGTTCTTTTTCTAAATTTTTGTTAAATATCATGTTGATGGTATTTATTTAAAACTGAGTTAGATATTATGTTTCTTTTTTTTTTGTTATGGTATTGCAACTTTATTTGGCGAACAGTGTATTTTATTGTAACGGCTCAATTTCTCTGGCCCTCACAGTATATCGCGAAAATGTTTATAAATTCATTTAAATTATTTTTTGTAAGTACATTGCATAATTTCATTTTTTTATATTATATGGTAAAAAAGTAACAGTAGGAAATAAAAAGTCAGTAAACTACGATTATGAGTAAACACACTGATAAACAGTAACTTTGCCCGAGCTCGAGCAAAAATCGACCACTAATTTTACTATTTGGCATGGTATTTTCAAATCAATATTGAAAATAATTAAGTGATTCACTGTACGAGGGTGGATTTAAAAGTGTCTATGGCAGGGTAAGAAAAATTCTTGCCCTAACACAGAGATGGTGCAAATACGACAAAATAACCATGATATATGTCAGTAATGATGCATTAGCTGGGGTTCTGCGGCGTTGAGAGTATTCGCTATAAAAGAGGAATACTGAATTTAAACACTATCATCATTGAAGATGATGAAAGTTCTGATCGCCCAAAAACCCCAATGACCACAAAATTGTCATAAAAATCCACAATGTCGAGCATTGTAAACATTCGACTAAATACTTCTAAACAGTGTAAGATACAAAGCAGTAGTCCAAAAAGTGTGTGAAAGCACGTTAAGGTTCACTAAAGGAAGTGATGGTGTTTCCTGGTTTTCTGAAGGGTGCAATATACTACCTGATGGAAGATATAATCACTGGGACTCTCCAGTCTTGTTTCTATTATTACTTTATTACTATTCGAAGGGTGCTATTTTGGCTAAACGTCCGCAACCGGTCAAGAAGAAATAGGTCTTTCATCGCAATGATTTATCAACACAGATTTCGGACATTTGAAAACATAGTATTCATCGGATTTGGATCCCACGATTACTTCCTCTTATAAAACCTGAATAAACGGCTCATTGAATGAATTGATCATGAATCAGTACGTCAGTATGGATGAATTGCTCATGTTCATCAAATGAATTTATTCATTTGAATTTCACTTTTCATTCAAGCAGAGGCAACGGCTTAATTTACTCACTTGGGTTATACTGAGGATATTAAAAATTTGGAAGTTCCTTGGTCCTTGGTCGCAATATATTAAATTACAGGATGATTGCTTTGAAAAATTTTAAAAATGTCTTACAAATCTTAAAACTTTTTTTGTCAGGCCGACAACTTTTTGAACGACATATTTGGTTTCTATTATTTTAAAACAGTTGAATTGCTCTTTCTAATTGTGAATTAATGGTTGCTAAAAATTGTAGAATTAATTTTTTCACGATTTTAGAAACATTTTTACATTGTTTTGGAATTTGTGATGATATAACGCCCCAGTCGTATAAATATACGTTCGTACATAAAACAAATTATTCCAAAAATTAATTAAATTTTTTTCTCGAAAATCAGTTATTTCAGTAGACCTGCAATGGTAGATTCTAAAATTCATTGAACCCATTCCATTAACTAGCACACAAATTATTTGCCGAGTTGAAAGTTTTTGAATGATCACGCATACAGCATATTCACGTTCTTCATAAATAATTCTGATAAGCAGTATTAATATTTAGACCTGGAGGAAATAATCCAACTTGTGATTGAAAGAAATCCTCCCGAAAAGCATAGGTGTATTGTTTTAAAAGATGGCGCTAAAAATAAGAGTTGGTTCACAGTCTAATCTCTTATGTCATTATATTGCTACGACAGTACCTTTCAAAACTCCATTGATGTTTAAACGATTTCGAGTTAGCGTCATACTTTTTCCCGTGTTAAACATGCCAAGTTTCGATCCAAATAAAGAGCATTTACGATACGTACTGTTTTTGCCCAATCAAAAGAAAAGCGTGAGCGAAAGCTATCGTATACTTGTGGAAATTTACGGTAACAATGTTTCAATGGAAGACGCTTGTGGGCGTCGGTTTAGATGATTCAAAAGTAATGATTTCGATTTAAAAGACAAAGACGCCCAGGTCAACCGAAAAAAAATGCCGAATTGGAGGCATTGTGAGAAGGCGATATACAAACTCAACAACAAATGGCAGAGAGGTTAAATGTTTGTCGCCGAACCATTTGTGATCGTCTACATGCCATGAGAAAGATTCGGATGGCAGGAAAAAATGTACCATGTCAGCTCAACGAAAGACAGATGGAAAAGCCAAAAACGGCAGGTGAAGTTATGATTCCTCGGCATGAAAAAAATATTTTGCGTTCAGATGCTGACTGGAAACAAAAAACCATCAATCCATCAATAAATAATCAGTTTGAACCATACATTGATCGAAAAGCGACCAGAATGGGCTACAAAACACGTAAAAATGCTTTTGTAGCACGACAACGCCCAATCACACAGAGTGAAAGCGGCCAGAGATACCATTTCTGCACTTGGCTGGGAACTTTTGACCCACCCGCCGTACTCAACAGACTTGGTGATGCTTTCATCGATGACTGATGCACTTTCCATGAAACATTTCAGCAATTACAGATATATTGAAAAATGGCTTCAGTTAACGATGGCGCATACGTTGAACAAACCATTTTTTACCTTTTTCGAAGAATTATTGAACCCCACACTTAGTAATGATTTTTATGAACGTAATTTACTTTATACTAACACTAAATAATTTTCCATCAACTTGAATTTTTATCGCGTATAACTCAACACGGTATTCAACTCCACAGGAACACGTAAATAAGCAGAACTGTATTCAATTTGATTTTAAGATTTGATCAATGATGAACTTACATTGATGAACCGGTTCACCCATTCCGTTAGTTGTATTTGTTCTGTAATATTTCAGTTATGTTTAATTTATGTATCCCTACTAAGAAAGTGTTGTTATGCGCGTATACACAAACATTAATTTTAACACATTGCAAATTATGAGACATTGGGTGTTGAAATACAAAGTTTTCAGTAAAATATGGTATGAGGGTTGACCAAAAAGGTTCTAGCTCAACAATAAAACAACAGGTTTTAATTTTCAAACACGATTAGGTCATTGTCAGATGCTCAGATAGTTTGAGGAGGCAAACATAGCTGTGCAGGCGTGAATAGCCAAACATGCTGCAACGTGTATACCAATTCTCAGCCACTATAAAACTCACAATTCTTCAACAACAGCTCAGCAAAATTAATGGTAATGGCTGAGGTCATACTCATACCGAATTGATAGCCATTATATATCATATACTTCGGTCAACGCTTCTCTAATTATTCTATGTTTAGTTCTTTTGTAAGTAAGGTAAGTAAGTGTAAGGTCTGTAAGTAAGGTTGCAAAACACCCCTCTACAGATGCAATAACTTCTTCATTGCGCTCAAAATTCATACCACGCCCCCAACAACTCTTTTATAAGGTTTGGGAACAAATTTAGGAGTACAGTGAACTCTCTAACAATTTGTACTTCAGTTTATTGAACTTGGCCATGGCCAAAATTTCTTTGTGCACAAGTGCATTGTCCTCATGAAAAATTATATTTTTCTTCTGTGAATCGGGTCATTTTCAAAATGTTGTCATCCAAACTATTCAAAATGCTTACATAGCACACTCCAGTTATTCTTTTGCAATGATTTGCTCCACAAGTAACCGTTTTTGCCTTCGTTATCATTTTTAACCGTCTGCCCTAGCAGCAAATTGCTCATTTAGCTCGGGTCCGACTGATGATTGCATAAGGCCAGAAACCGGCCTCGAGAGACGCTTGCTGACGTTTAGGGGGTGGCTAAAGAAATGAGCAAGTATTACATGCAGCATGGACAAAAATTCCTTGTTTCTGAATATTTTTAATATACTCTCCACAACTCCATTTACAACTTTAATTCATACCTGGCATATAGTAAGGGTCTGAGAGGGTCACGAACGGTTTCGCATGGTCTGACTGTTGCGGACATTCACCACAGGATGGCGCGAACTATGGCGTGATAGATTAAAGACAAGGTTTATAAGACAAAACTGGCAACAGTCAATGAATTAAGAGTAGCGATTGAAATAGAATACGGACAAATACAAACAGAAATGATTCTCGACGTTTGCGATTCCAGTGCTTCTCATTATCAGCAATGCCTGGACCACGATGGTGGGCAGTTTGAAAACTGGCATTAGTCAAAATAAAGGCTATTCCTTTAGCTCTTTTTTGAAACCCTAAAGTACAGTGTATGAAAATAAATAGTGATTATAGAACCAGTCAAAGTGTGTATACATTTTTGGAACACCCTGTATACAGCAGTGATAAAAGATTACATTCAAGGGATTACATGAACTACATAACTTATTCCATGATTTTGTCATTTACGACTAATTTCTCAAATGTTACCTATGCCTGAAACTAATAGGTGCTTCAGTCAATAATGTCGATTTTGCGTTATGAAATTAATACATTTGTCAGTATAGATATCTATGGCAGTATGTCAGTATGACGTCTAAGGCATATTGGAGAGTGAGTATATTTCATAAAAAGCCAGTTCATTATAAATTGTCATTGTGTAAAAAATATAGTTTTTCATAGCTTTGAATATGTCGAATTTTATACCAGAAAAAGACGTTTTCTGAAGAAGTTTAATAACCTTACTGTCGGTTGAAGCTTGAACATGAGTGAGTTAGTGAGTTCATTAGTGAACATGCTCTAACCCAAAAAACTTGTGAACGATGGTTTAAAGGTTTTAAATGTGGTGATTTTGATGTAAAAGACAAGTAGTATCCAAGAGAGCCGAAAAAGTTTGAAGATGCAGATTTCCAAGCATTATTGGATGAAGACTCAACTCATGCGTTAAAATAATTGGCGAAAGCATTGAATGTTACTCAATCCACCATTTCCGAACATTTACACGCATTGGAAAAGAAAGAGGGAAAATGAAGGAAAGAGACAGTGAAAGAAAACCACCTGTAAAAGTTTGATTGCCGAACAGAAAAGAAAAGGTTTTTTGCATAGAGTTGTGCCAGATACTAAAAAGTGGATCTAATTTGACAACCCAAAGCGTAAAAAATCGTGGGTAAACCCAGGCCAGGTAAAAGAAGGTTTTGCTGTGTATTTGGTGTGACAGTAGGGGAGCTGGGTATTACGAACTGCTGAAACCTGGTGAAACGATTACTGGTGATCAATACCGATAACAATTGATAAAACTGAATCGAGCACTGAAGGAAAAACGACGAGAATACGCCAAAAGACACGATTAAGCCATTTTTCAATATGATGATGCTCGGCCCCATGTTGCAAAATGTGTAAAAACTATTTGGTTTCTCCGACATATTCGCCGGACTTAGCCACTTCAGACTACAACTTACTTCGACCGATGCACCACGGATTTTCAGAACAATACTTACATACTTATGAAGAAGTGAAAGTTTGGCTTGATGAATTGTTGGCCTTAAAAAACGAAAGTTCTTTTGGCGCCGAATCCAATCTTTGACAAAACGATGGGAACAAGTAATAGCTAACGATGGCCAATACTTTAGCCTCAGTAGATTATTAAGGTAATTAATTTTGTTATGGAAATTTTGCAAAAAAAATCGATACTATTAACCGAAACACCTATTAATTATACTTTTTCTTCTGTATTTCCGTTATATTGTTTCTATTTATCTGTTTAAATATGATTATGATTCTTCCATTCCAAAATATTTTTTCGTATAGTCAGAAATAGTACAGACACCGTTGTATCGTTTGTATTTGTAAACAAAAGTTTTACAAAAATTACAGCCGCAATAAACATAGTTTTCATCAGAATGTATGAGCTACAGAATCTTAAACAATTTGTCAACACTAGACATGCCTAATAACGATAATAAGAATGGGCGGTATAAATATTTGAAGTGGTTTAGACTTATCTTATGTTTACAAGTGTCCGATAGTCTCCTGTAACAAAGTATCGCTTTCAGTCGAACATTTATCTTAATTCTCAACAAGTTAATATATAGTATAAAACAAACCTAATAATTTAGTGCTTTTCTTATATTTATGGATGAAGTTAACGTAATATATTGTGGCATTAATATAAAACTTTGTCTAACCTATTCAAAGCAAGAAACATACCGTACGGTAGATTTATAGAGTCGAATATTTGATGTCAAGGAAACACCGAATAATAAACAACAACAATGGGCGCATTGGTGTAGGAGGGACCCGGTTATCTGGGTCATCCGATGCCCGAATCAAGGTTGTTGTTGTGGAGCCCAAAGGAACGGCATCAATGCAGCGTTTCCTGCAAGATGCGGCCCGCAGGAGTGGCGTGGGATCCGTTTCCTGTACGATTTCACGTTTGTGGCTTTATTTTTATATATAGCCGATTTCCAATTTGTATCATATATACAATATACTTAGAAAAAACGAACTCATTCTTTAGTAACTTATGAATATTAATTCCTTAGTAAAGTAAGAAATTAATTATCATGGAAGACATATGTATTTAAATTATTTAAATTCGGACACAATCTAGAAAGTATTAAAATAGGAAATTGTTAATGTTTTGACTAATAATATAAAATACAATTAAATGCAAACATATTAATAACTTATAAATATATCGAACGTAACATTTATTAAACTTTTTTTTTTCAGAATAATCACTATTTTTTTTGCATGAACTGCCTTAATTATTTTTAACGTCCTGCTGATTACCAGGTGTGGCGGTTAATAGTTCTTAATCTTTTTAATAGATGTCGCTGTAAGCAATGGTCGGTTCATAGTCTAATCTTTTATTGATTAAACGCTTTCGAGTTAGTATCATATATATATATATATATATATATATATATATATATATATATATATATATATATATATATATATATATATATATATATATATATATATATATATATATATATATATATATATCGTGTGGTAAGTGTTATATTGAGTTTAGAGCCAAATAAAGAACATTTGATTTTCTTGTTCAATTAAAAGAAAAACGCTAGTAAAAAACGCCCAGGTCAATCGAAAAAATTTAAAATACCGAATTGATAGAGAAGGCATTGGTAAAGAAGGCATTATTACAAGAAGGCAATATACAAAGTCAACAACAAATGGCAGACAGATTAAATGTTGGTCACCGAATCATTTATAATCGTCTGCATGCTATGGGAAAGATCTAGAAGGCAGGAAAATGGGTACGACATCAGCTCAACGACAGGCAGATGGAAAAGCCAAAAACGGTGTGCGAAGTTTTCTTTCTCGGCATGAAAGAAATACTTTTTGCATCGGATCGTGACTGGAGACGAAAAATGAATATATTTCGAGAACCCAAAATATAGAAAATCATGGTTTGGCCCAGGACAACCATCAACATCGATCGCAAGACCGAATCACTTTGGAAAGAAGATAATACTGTGGATTTGGTGGGATCAGAAAGGTATCGTGTACTATGAGCTACCGAAAGCAGGTGAAATACTTAATATCGTTCGCTGCCGTCAACATATGATCAATTAGCTGTTATTCGCCCGCTTCGCTGAGCGTAAATTAAACTTTAGTAAAAATTGATTTTTTTACGATTAAAATTACTTTTAGAATTCCATAGCCTTTACCTCCTATTTGATTTTGTGCTAAACATTTCACGAAGACAAAATTGCGAGGGATCCACAAAATAAAATACCAAATTTCAAATTTCGGAGTATATTTATCTTTTATGTCCCCACAACCCCCCTTAGGAGTTGATTTTGATGAACTATCCTACGAATATCGACGACATGCAGAACATTCCTGCCAGATTTCAAATCTGTAGGACTTAAATTTCAACAACGCAACCGCCCTTAGGAGTTGATTTTTATAAAACCTCCTCCAGAAACACATGCTTGACAAATTTCAAATCTATAGGACTTAAATTTATAAAACGAGTGAATATTTATCTTGTACGCTTCCACAACCGTCCTTAGGAGTTGACTTCTATGAACCCTCCTCCTTAGCGAACATCCACGACGCAATCCTTTTAATTTGTAAGTTTGTAGGTCTTATAGTTTCGGAGAATTCGCGAAAAGTGAGCGGTATTTTTTTTGTTTTGTTACCGCTTCGATTTTTTTTTTATTAAACCCTCATTAGAACAGCTACAATTTTATAGTATATATTATTCCTATACATAGTATAAATTTATATTTTAATACATACCTTTTCATAATATCTTAAACTACTATTTTACGTTATAGTATTAATTAAAAAATATTAGTTGAGATTTTTTTTAAATGTGTTATTTTTTGTTTAGTTTATTGATATATTTTTGACTGCATATTTTATAAACTTTTTACATTTACATTTTTTTTGAAGCTAACGGTTTTGGGGTTTTCAGTTTTAATGGTATTAAGTGCAAACAAAAACCATTAATTTATCATTCAATTAAGTCATTATACATACTACTTAAAGTACACAGGTGAACAACTTTTCGAGGTTACATTGATGAAAAGAGGTGTATATAAGTATTTTCTAGTCCTAAATCTGAAAATGATAAGCTAATGACTGTAAAACGTACAGTTTTTTGTTACAGGGAGTCGGTGGTGGGGAAAAAAGGAGACAACATACTTTTACAATCTAATATATATATATAAATATATATATATATATATATATATATATATATATATATATATATATATATATATATATATATATTTATATATATATATATATACATATATATATATAATATAAACATGTATAACGTGTTAAATCTATGCAAAGACAAGCATTACTCAGAATTATGAAAATAAAAAGTATATTACATGAGATGTCATACAGCGACAAAACATTTTACTTTTTTCTCTTGTGTTCTGTAGCATCATCTCTTTTTAAAAACCAGCAGTAGTCGACCAATATAGATGGGTTCCAATGTCCCTGATATCTTCCTTCTATCGTCCTAATTCCTGATGAAACCTTTCTTCTTGTTCGTCGCTTACTGCACCAAATTTTAACAAAAATAAAAATATGGGAGTGCAAAAAATGCATCTTTAAGGACATGCGACACCCTAGTATTTAATAGGCTTTCAAGAGTTCATCTATGATGTTTTTATAGTTTTCATAGTTTTTGTTGCCCAGAAATCCTTTCACTACACTTACAAAACACTTCCAAGCTGCCAATTCCTTTTCATTTAATTTTTCTTGGAAAGGAAAATCACCTAGCAGCTTCCTTATTTGAGGTCCAATAAATATTCCTTCTTTTAGTTTTGCATCACTTAATTGCGGACATATTTATTTATATTCTGTTTTAATTTAAGGTACTTGAAACCATTACCTTCTTTGTCCATGGCTTTGACAAAGTCAAATCCAAGCTTAATATGGAGAGGCAAGAAACACCTTTTTTGAGTTAACAAAGCGGGCATATTTTATGTTGTAGTACCAGGTTGAAAAGAAGTTCTATGAAGCCAATCTTTCTCACTGTAATGTTCTTTTATTGCACTACTATCCCATAGACACAAAAAACAGCAATACTTTGTACAAAACCTTTGAAGTCCTATCAACGTACCTATCGGCTACAAATAATTTAAATTACTCTATGATATAAAGGAGAAGGAGATACTTGAAAATAGGACGTGCTAGGTCATTTCTGTGAAAAGGTGTTTTAATAACTACCTAAATAAAACGCAAAAAGAGCATTCTTATTCAGTTCAGAAATTAATTACTGTTAGCTTAAAAAAATCTAAAGGTAAAAAATTTATAAAATATGTCAAAGTCAAAAACGATGTCCTATACATACGTATCGATGTAAACCCTCGCCGGAACCTCATAGCCTTACAAAAAGTATCATGTGTCCTATTCCACGACATAATCGACTTCTATGCCAAATTTCATTAGAATCCTTCCACCCGATCGAGCGTGATTGAAGTACAAACATCCAAACAAAGATTAAGTAAGATTTGAACCATGCATTGATCGAAACCCGACCAGAATGGACTACAATACATGCAAAAATGATTTTGCCTGAAGAAATGTGTCGCTGGACGAAGATTAATTTCAAATGGTGAGGTGAATGTTGAGATAACCGCTTATTTTGCAGGGTTGAAAAAATAGCATTCATTGAAATTATTATAATCATAATATTAGCACAAGCTTAAGAATACTGAGACTTAAGAAGGAGATCAGATTACGTGAACCCAGTGAAGGGTGTTGCATATCAATATTTATCTAAGACATTCGTAGAATTCGGGCCCCGATTTTCATTTTTTACCTTTCTTACCGGTTGGTGATCGATGCTACGGTACATAAGTTACACAAAATGTATTAGTACTAAAAAAAACTATATGGTTATCTTTAAATACTGCAAAACATATAAAACTAATAATAAAAAATAGGTATCTTATCGGTATATTTTTTAAATAAGGTCCGTTATTTAAGAAATAAAAAAATATATTTTTAATTAAAATATATATTTTTCCATATTCTACATACTTTTATCAACTTTTCTACATCATATCAATTTCTGTGCATATATTTGTCATACAGCTCAACAAGTTTTTAAATCCCGACGTCAACGAAATCTGTCGCCTGTGACAAAACCCAATCTCTGACTGCAGTTTTCTTCATCGTCGTTGAATCATTGACCATCAATAAACACCTTTAAGTACCGAAATAAGTGAAAACCGCTAGGTGCAATGTCTGGACTGTAAGGTGGATGATCCAGTTCTTCCCATTTAAAAGACCTGATTAAATCTCGTGTTTATGCTGAAACAGTAGTCCGGAAAACAGTAGACCACGACGCTTGTTTTGTATGGCACGTCGGAGTTTTCTCAAGGTGACCCAATACGCATCAGTATTGATTGTTGTGCCTCTCGGCATAAAATCCACTAAAGAAATCCCTTCCTTGTCCCAATAGACAGTTGCCATTATATTTCGTGCTGAAATTGTCTGTTTGGTGAAGACGTGTATCGCCGTAACATTGATTATTGCTTGGACTCAGGAGTCATGTGAGACACCAAAGTCTCATTTCCTGTAACGATGTGGTCTAACAATTCATCTCCTTCCTGACTGTATCGAGCCAAAAACGGTAAAGCACAACCCAATATCTTTGTTTTGTGATCGTCAGAAAGTAGTCTTCTAATCTACCGAGAACACAATTTTCGATAATTCAGTTTCTCCGAAACGATGGTGTACACAACTGACCTTGAAACTCGATTTTTTTTGTCCACATCATGAACCAAATCTTCAGAAATCAGAGGTCGGCCAGGGCGTGGCTCATCATGCAGATTAACCCACCCTCTTTCGAACTTACTGTCGCTTATAGCATTATTACCGTAAAGTTCACAAATCTGACGGTGAATTTCCCCTGATGCCAACTTTCTTGCACTCTAGAATCGAATTACAGGTCGTATCTCACAGTTGGCGGTCGACTCAATTTTCTTAAACATTATAAACTTCTACAGCTCAACACACATACAGACGAAACACATTTTTCTCAATGTTGTTTCTATAATTTAAATGCATTACATTTTTCCAACGTTACATGAACACAAACTACTAATTATTTTCAACAAAACCATGCTATAATTAAAAAAGAATATAAAGTTTTTTTTTTAAAAGTTATGGTAGTTAGTAATGAGGTTTCATGGAAAAAAAGTATCTGAACTATTGATTTTCTTCATTGAATCCACTTTAGAAGTAAAAAATAATTGCAATACATAAAAACGAATAAATTTAATGTCACTTGAAAATGAATAATGGTTAGACAAAATCGCGAGCTGCCTCTACAGATGCGTGCGAAAATTGTAAATTTGTAGTGAACGGTAGAAAGAATTAGGAGAAAAATATTAAATTCTGTTTGAAAAAATGGATTTAAAATTCATTTCAAATTTAGAAGTAGCCAATCATATTGCTTCTTGTTCAGAAGTAATCGTGTGTAAGAAAATAAATGCATAATTTCGGATATGGAGAGAGAAGTACCCGGAAGAAACGTTGCATCAATCAGAAAAAAAGAGTAATTTAGACAATAGTTCACTAATAAGTATGCAAATAAGTCACGTTAGATTTTTGAAAATCAGTCACTTTGTGTGACCAAGGCAAGTTTTGTTTATTTGGATCCAGTGCCCATAAAACAATGTGTAGAAATAACAAGACGCTGCTGAATCCTTCCTGAATTCCCACAGAAAATACGGTCGTGTGAATATCATACTTTGATGTAGGTCTTGAGCTGGGACATTCTGGACTATTCTAGATTTAAAAGGGCTTGAAAATTAAAAAAAAAATTTAGTTTACAATGCCTAGCGACTATAGAACCCCTAAGATAACGTATATTTATTTATTGTAGTAGGTGCCGGAATTATGTTTTCGATTTTTTTTTAAAACCATTTTATTTAAAACTAACGGTACATTATATTTCGATAAAATTATTTGCCATCTGTAGCTATGACCTTTCGGACAATAAATGGATTTTACGTTTGAAGAATTCGATATTTTAGAAGCGATCCACGAATCCAATAATCTGCTTTGCATCGATCGAAACAAATGGTAGTCGGAAAGGGCAATATCTGATGAATAAGGTGAGGTAAAACTGCCCAGCCAAGCAACTATAACGTTTCATTCATAATGATTGTAGTATGAGGTCGAGCGTTATCATGAAGTAAAATCAAATTCGTGTGTCTTTCAGTCCATTCTGGACGTTTTTCTTGCAATTCTCGATACAAATTAATAATTTGTTATCGATAGCATTCAGCAGTGATATTTCATTCATTCGGTTTCAGCAGTTCATAGTACACAACACCTTTCTGATCCCACCAGATACACAGCATAAGCTTCTTTCCATGAATACCTCGTTTCGGCGTTGATGTTGATGGTTCACCTGGCTTAACTGTTGCTTTCCTGCGCTTAGGATTATCGTAATGAATCCATTTTTCATCACCAGTAACGATTTGATGCAAAATTGACTTGTTTTTATGTCTTTTAAGCGACATGTGGTTAAACGTTTTTCTTGTTGTCTTTCAGTCAATTCATGCGGTACCCATTTTCCTTCTTTCTGGATGAATCCAAATTTGTGTACATATTTTTCAACAGTTGTTGGATCAACATTTAATACTTCTGGCAATTTTTCAAGCATTTTACATGGATTTTCACCGAGTAATACTTTCAATTCTGCAAGTTGATTTTTTTTTTGGTTGGCCTGGCCGTTCTTTGTCTTTTACATAAAAATTAGCACTTTTAAACCATTTAAACCAATTTTCACAAGTCCTTTCGGTAGGAGGATGTTCTCCATAAGCTTGTACAGGTAAACGATGAATTTCAGTAGCAGTTTTCTTCAGATGAAAAAATAAATTAAAGCTTCCCGCGAATGCTGTTTATTTGGTATAAATGTGAACATTTTCTATGAAATAAAAACATATGATGTTTACACATGTTCACTCAGTGATGTTTACACATGTACTCAGTGTCATATACTAAATTTTATAGGTTATGATCAATACCTTAACACACAATAGTTTCAGTATTACTATATGTGCAAAAAAAAATACTCACGCCTTCTCATGTAAAATCGAAAAAATGAATCCCGGCACCTAATATATACTCTACACCGCTGCCCGGGCTAGCAAATTTCCGCTCTCACCAACTTACATTGCACTTCACAGGCCATCTAAATAACCGGATCTTTTATATGCTTTAATAGCAAAAGGTTCAGCTTGGTCCCTACGTGTCTTATTAAACTGGATCTTACACCAATAGATAGACCTAACCTAACCTTCCCTTCCTTCCGTTAACCCTCCATGTGTTCACTGTTTTATTTTTCATTCATCGTATCTCCTTCGTTTTGATAACAGTTCCTTTTCCCAATCTCTGTTTCAGTCCTTGTTTCGAATATCCAGTCAGAATACCCTTCATACTACTCGTTATTCATCGATAGTTCCACCTTACAAACTCAGGTCGTAGCAACTAAATTCAGTCTCCCTACTTTTACTAACATACCATGTGACAAAATGTGATTAAAACGAAATACCTGGCATGTTTTATAAATTATTCTCCACTCGCTTCGATACATTTGTCACATCGATTCAACAGTGATTCAAATGCGTACTCCAGCTCATTTTGTGGAAGAGCATCCAAAGAACGGGTCGAAGCTGTTTGGATGATCTGAATGACTTCAAAAAAATACCCCTTTAATTTTAATTTCAACTTTGGGAACAAGGAGAAGTCCCAAGGAACTAAATCTGGTGAATACGGTGGGTGGTTTATCACACAGATTTGGTTTCGGGCCAAACACAAAACTTTGCACACACCTTTGTTTTGCCCAAATCCTTGTGAAGAATGAGTTGAATCGTTTCTTTGCCGATATTCAAAGCCTCTTCTGTCATTTTTAGTGAAGGATTGCGGTCATTTAGTACAAAATCGCGAACTTTTTCGTTAAATTTAATAACAGCTCTTTGCTCCATGATGTTATTTGTATATTAAACTTTTTTGACTTGTAAACAAGACGTCATAAAATCAACAAATATCAACCGATCGTGGTAATATAGTTTCGTTAGATCCAGGAATGTTCATGCTTTGAAACGACGCCGCTCGTCAATAGATGGCTTGAATGGTTGCTGGGATATATCTTAATTACTGATACTTAATTGACGCACTGTGTGGACATATGTGTATATGCAATCTATTAGGCTTGTCTGTATTGATTGTCTCAGTTCCCTACGTGTTCTAGGAAATCCTATCTCTTCACATCCATCACACACCAAGATTCGTGATTTTCTGTATTCCCTTTCCTCTAAATCTTACTCCATCCTTTTCTTCTGGATCGGGAGCCACGTGAGAATTCATGGCAATGAGACATGTGGCTAAAAAAGCAGTTATAGATTGAATCAAAATTACTACAATTCCTTTTTACAAAGATAATTTCCTCAGCATAAAAGCTAAAATTCGCGATCTAATTCAATTTGAATGGGGCCTTTTGGAGGGTGATAATAAAATATGGACAATATGGACAAGAATCATTTCTTCTGTTCTATAACTTCTTCTCTTTCAAAATCCAAACAGGTCAAGTTAAACAGACTGATTATCAGACACTGTCACTTCACTCAATCTACCCCATCCGTGACTTCAAGTCCTACCCCATCTTGTGCATTCTGCGACGCTCCCTGATCGGTTTCCCATTTCTTGTCCTCCTGCATGCATGTTCCTAATCTTCGCCGGATGTATGAGCTCTTGGGTTCAAGGAGAAAAAATTGTCAAAATACCTCACCTGACTATCTTCTTATTTTCTCAGTGAGATTAGTCTATGCAACAACTAATCATCATAAATGGTTATCCATTTTGTGCTTCGGAAAGTAAAATTATAAAAAGCACACGAAGAAATGAGATTTCGATAATTTTTTGAGATAATGAGGTAATACCTTTGAGGTAATTTTCGACGACTTTTTCGCACATTTCGGCTGTTTTCTCGGCTACAACTTTACGAATGTTGGTTTTCAACTGCTCAAGACTTTGAGGATTATCTACATAAACACGAGCTTTCGCGTAACCTCAACAAAAAAGCCCAACGGAGTCAAATCGCAAAATTTTGGCAGCCAATTGACATCACCAAATCTGGAAATTATGCGGCATAGGATGTTCACGTGTAATAAAGCCAAAATTGGTCGTGGTGTGTGGCTTGTTGTGCTATCTTGTTGGAACCACATATCGCTCAGATCAAAATCTTCAATTTCTGGCCAAAAATAATCGGTTATCAAACGCCTCTAGCCCTCAGAATTAATGTTAACAGTCACTCCTTCTTCATTTTCGGAGAAGTATGGACCAATGATACCACCCAACCATAACGCGTAACAAACAGTCATAATACGCCATAATGTGCCGTAAGACAGACTCACAAACTGATGAATATTTCTTACGGCATTCGTAATACACCCAGTATTTTCAAATTTCTTGACTGTGTTGGAAATTGTACGCTCAGAACGATTATAGCCACCACATTCTGGTCGCAGGGCGCGAAATATGGCTACGGCAGAATCACCATTTTTGTAAAAACTTTTAATAATTTTAACACGTTGTTCGGTGGTTAAACGATCCATATTGTAAAATAGCAAAACTTAAACTAAACAAATCACACTTTGACATTTGACACGTGACATTTAAGTTTGAGAGTTGTCAAACTGTATTTTTCGAACCACGAAATGGATAACCCTGTACATACACATATTAATGTCGCTTTATTTCTACATATTCTACTTATTTTTATTTTTAATCGGTTTTATCATTATTTATTATTATTGTATAACTTAAATTTGATTTATATTCAATTTGTACTCGCGTCATTGTTGTCTAGCCATTTTCGTGTTACACAAACATATTGTTAGCGCCACTAAATAATGGCCATTGCTTTGCTGAACCTTAATCGAATAAATCTAAATTAAAATTAGGTGCCAGGAATGTCTTTATATTTCAGAAAGTTAACAAATCGAAGCACATGCGAATAGTTATAAAAGAGAAGTTAGAAAGAGAAGGTTTATTTGTCAGAAAAATTAAAGATGTAAAAATAAGGGAAATTGGGAGAAATCAGTTTGAATACATTTTCGTAAATGTATTAGAATTCATGATTTTATTATGAGAGGTTGTTTAAACACTATGTAAAATTTAATACAAAACATTTTGTAAAGTATGTTCATTAATTCTAAGAAAATACATTATTTCAACATTTTAGTGTGAACTTCCCCAGTTGCCGGAATTTACATGAGCGGTAGTGTTTGTTTTGTTTACGTTCTATGTAACGTATAAAGAAAATGAATTACACAATAATTATAAACAAGTATTTATATCTTATTATGCTACATTATAGTTATCAACATAATTTTCTCAGTGGTCAATACGGTTCCTAATTCAGTTTCCATACTCGTCAGGTAAATGGATTTTCCTTTATAAAATTACCGTATCAATTTCAATCAGTTTATTCGACCGAATTTCAAATTTAACTGTACCCAGGAAACATTTGATATGCAGGAATAGAAGCCTGTTTGATTAATGAGGTAAATACGGTGCCTGTGAAAGAATTTCAAATCGAATTCTGTAAAGCCTGGTTAGTGAGACACCTTTTTAAGTAATTGAAATTGTAGTTTTTCCTCAATTGTTGTTGTTATAAAAACAGTACTACTTAATATACTATATAAAATCTATTAATATCAATAGTATGCAAAAACACTTGCATAAACCATGCACAAAATTATAAAGAGTGATTTTTTAGCGTGCCCGAACTTCCGATAGGGATCGCTGTCAAAAAAATTTGATCTGGAGGAGATCGAGCTCGAACAGGACAGCTCCACATCTCACGTGCAATCGGTTTATTGAGGGAATAATTCGGTGACTATTTCGAAGAACCGACCTGTTAATTGATCACTAAGGTCATGTAATTTAAGGCCTTTAGATTATTGTCTTTGGTCTATGCCGCTAAATCAGCAACTATTGACGCCTTGGAAGCCAACATAACTGCGACAGTTGCGGACATAAGAGCTCAATGGCTTGAAAAAGTGGTCGGAAATTGATTTGACGAGCGTTTCGCTAGCCAACTTAGCATCTTCAGCGCTATATTATATCAAATATAAAACTTTTTTTCTATATTATATACACATAAGTCGAAAAGCTTGGAATAATTACAAACATGATATCTACGCCTATGGTACTTTAAAAATTGTGATGCATATTTATTTTAAACCGTTTTTAAACAAAAATAACAAAAGCATTGTTTTGCTGATAACACAGGTTTTTCAATATTTGCACATTCCGTTGATATAAATTATTTCACTTCTTTTTCAATTTTCAATCAATGCATTTAAAAATGCGTAGAAACATGATATATCATTTTAACAGATCAAGAATAATTGCTTTGATACAATAGGACTTTAATCAAAGTGATATCGCGGAAATTGTAGGTGTTTCCCATAGTGCAGTATCGAAAATTTATAAGAAATTTCAAGAGATCAATGACGTAAAGGATAGCCCCAGAAGTGGTAGAAAACGATGTACAATAGCTGCACAAGGCCGGCAGATATCCATGATAGCTCGAAGAAATCATCTGGAATCTACAAGTGATACATCAAAGCGAGAGCTTCTTAAGCTTGAAGGAGCTTCTTAAGCTTGAAGGAGTAAATGTTTCAGACAAAAGATAACACGCAGACTGAAAGTGGTAAATTGCATTGCAAAATTCCTATAAATGTTCCCAAACTAACCCTTCAACAAAAAAAAAGATTGCAATGGGCTCGAGAAATGGTAGATCATAGTCCTAACTGGAATAACGTGATGTTCTCCGATGAGACGAGAATTGGCTTGGTTTCTGATTTACAAAGAACATTAGTTTGGAGAGGCCCAGGTAGACAAGGCCCTATTAGAAACAGCTCAATCACGTATCCCATTTGAAGGTGGGAGCGTGATGTTTTGGGGTTATATTATAAGGGGTTCACAGATACCTCTGTTGGTCTTGCTGATAAGAGTCATTGGTGCTGTGCACACCGAGAGGATTTTAAATCCTGTTGTGCGTCTGTTCCGAGGCGCAGTGGACGAAGGTTTTGTTTTCATAGATGATAAACGCACCTCCTCATCGAACAGCAGCAGTACAAGATTTTGTCGAAGGGGAAGAAATAATTAAGTTAGGGTGACCAGTAAATTCTCTTGGGACATTCTGAAAACACGCATCAAGAAACGAAACAATCCTCCTCTTACCCAGCGAGAACTAAAAGATGCTGCTTGTGAATAATGGGAGGGAATTCCACAAGCCTAAATTGATTACACTAGTTTACACGGTTTTTGTACCCCAGCTAAAAGTTGTTAATTATTGTTTATTTAGGTAAGAGTTATCCAGAAAAAATAATAAAAAAGTTCTGTCAGGTCTGGTTTTAGAAATATTTATTTACTTAAAAATGGAAAAAATCTTAATACAAAATAAATAAAAATGGCTAATTTTCGCCTTCTTTTTATAGTTTTCTTGGATCGGTGTCTCTTATACTGTACCAACAGTAATTCCCCAACACGTTTTCATCCCAAAATCCTTAATGTGGTTCTTCGAAAATCTTTAAATCTTGATGAAAACGTTCCCCCGTTTCTTCACTCATACTTCCTAAATTTTCAGGAAAAAAAACTCAAATGCGAGTGCAGGAAATGAATCTTCAATGACATATTCACTCCCATCTGTTCGACATTTTGAATTACTTCAAATTAGCTTTTTCATTAGCAGATAAAAGGCTTTCAAACTTAGGATCTTTTGATACTTGTAAATCTCTTATAAGATCATTGAATTCGGCTTGGTTAATTAAATGTGGAGTGTTTTTTTGAAGAGAGAAATGGTCAGAATTATTAGAAATCAATTTAACTTCAACATCACTTTCATTATCATCTTCTAGTAAATTTTGACTCTAATTACCGGGACAAATTGGATATGGAAGATCCTTCGAATGTATAACTGGCTTAATAACAGACGGAGTTTCGACATATACAATACTCGCGTTATTTTTTGTATTATATCCCACTGTCTTCGTAACACAAAACTAACAGACATTTTATATTTATACAACATTGGTGAACCAAATGGAAGGTATACATTATCTCCTAATGATCAATGGAGTAAAACGATTCCACAGCTTTCACAAAACACATGAGGCACTCACTTTTTATCTTGATTCGCAACAGGAAATCCAAAATAATGAAGATATACACTTTTTAACGAATCTATAATGGGTCTACTGTTTTTTGAAAACATAAACTGTCCACAAACGTAACAAAAATGACCGGAACTTTGTTTACACTTTCTATTCGGCATTTTAATTTAATTTGAAACAAGATATTTGTTGTCTGAATCGAATAAATATATATTAAACTGAAGTCACCGCGTAGGGTAGTTGAAAAAAACTATTTGACTGTGTGTGAAAAAAATGGGACGTGATAGAATATTACTCCTAACACTTTTAGGTTTAAGGAAGGAATATGTTAACTTAATATTAATATATATGTCTTTTGAGGTATATAAAAAAGTTAAAATTTGTAAATTAGTGTAATTTAATTGACAGGATCCCGAGTTGCCTACAGGCATGCATACAGACCCATGGAGAAAATGCTGCTTATTAGTTTTATTGAAAGTTGTTTTCTTTTTATTTTAAAATTATTTTTGAAGATAATTGGTATTTTGTAATTTTTTTACTCCAAAATAATAAATCAATTTTAGGCACATTAGTCATTTGGTGCCGAGTTTTAGTTGGAAGGAGTAAGAGTTGTAATAAACTGTTGATTGCGTAAACGAGTAAATGAAAAGGTTAATATCAATAAAATAATGAAAGGTTGAAATATTCCAAAATTGTGGACATACGTGTATATTTAAAATATCCTGAGAATGGCAAGATATTAAAAGTTAAATCTATGATGCCGGTCATTGATGCAACTTTAACGAAATTAAATTTACATGTTTATCCATACATATTACTAAATTCAGAACCTTTCGAAAAATAATAATTTAAAGTAATATTCTAAGATGTAATACACGAATTAATACAAAAAAAGTTTTAAATAACTATTACAGTAGCAATGAGCAAGACCTTGTAACAAAATGTAAAGTCACCTTACATCTTCGAGAAAAACAAGCAGAAAAAAACAGAATTCTAAATAAAGATATCGTATTTTTGGTAAACGAAATATCGGGCAGAAGGAGCATTTTGTACCTCGTTTGCCGCTAACGAACTGACGCCGAAAAAAATCTACGGCCGATAAACAACGGCACTGTCAACCGCTAATGACACATACAAAAAAAGCCAGCACTCGAAATAAATCTAAATAATGTTCGCCTTGATATTTATAGGTCGCTTCGGGTGTCGGAATGAGGCGAGAAAATGCAATTTGGCGTCCGAGATGAAAGACGTCCTCCTTGAATGCGACTGTTTAAAAATAAGGAAAAACTGACGGGCAATTTTGCAATATTTTGACAGTTGTTGATTTAAGGGCTTAAAAACTGGCGTTTGGTGTGTCGGCAAATGTTGGCACTGTTCGATAAACGCTAACCGAAAAAGACACAATTTGAAGTTCGTGCCAAGGACAGATATACGAGGGTGATTTAAAATATTCTGAGCATGACAAGGAAAACCCAAGAATTTAAAAGTTTGTCTATATAGTCACCTTGTAATATAATATGTTTTAATCATAAACATTCTAATTTCTTAATACCCTCGCCTTTAAAATAGGCAGTTGTCTTAGTTTTGACTTTATAATTTACACTGAGCCATTTCTGCAGATTTGACAATCATTCATACAAAAATAGCAGCTAAAAGAAAGTAAAAAAAAGCAAAGTAAAAATATCGTTTAAAGCAGAATTTGTTTTTTTTTGTAACTCCGTTGGAGTTAAATGATTTAAAACAAAATACAGCCTAAAACAGCTTAAAGTTCAGTTTTCTTCATTTTTCAGAAAAAATCCAAAACTTGTTCGTTTTACTCGATCACCACAAACACGCAAATAAATACAGACTTTATAGCACGCCATTTAGCCATCATATTTGACACAATTAATTGTCATTTGCTCATACTTGTCCCATCGTCGGAAAATATTCTGTACTGCGGGAAAATATTCTGAGTCAAATAAGTTCTGCCCTCAGTGAAATGTATGATCGATACTATTCGCGAAGAAATAGCAAATCAGTCCGTCAAATTGATTTGTGACTTGTGAAGTTGTTGTAGAAGGCTTCGGATGTGTGTTTCTGGATGCATGCAAGAAGGAAGCATCTTGCCGATATAATCTTCCGTAATTAAATATTAGGTGAACAAATAGGTTATGACCTCTCCGAATTAATGAACTATAACCTTATTTTAAGTTCAAATCTTTTTCTCGTTGATTTAGGAATTCGTAGTAACAAAACCATCAAAAAAATAAACATATGAAAACTTGTGTTCTCGAGGTGAAAGAAATGATTTGCTCTGCTTTTGGGGGAAGATGCCGTATGTGAGAGTATATGTAAAAGATGGTACCAAAAGTTTCGGACGGGTAATTTCTATTTTTCCGATGAACATCGTTCGGGAGCACCAAAAAAAGTTGAAGACCGTAATTGGATGAGCTGTTGCAAGAAAATCATTGTCAAACACAAAAAGAGCTTGCTGAGCAATTCTGTATATCTCAACAAGCAATTTCCCAACAGTTGCAGAAGTTGGAAAAATTCAGAGTACTGGTCGTTGGGTCCCGCACGTGCTTAGCCTAGAAAATAAAGCGAGACGCTAAAAGACAGCAGTTAGTCTGCTGTCAAGATTTAAACAGAAGGATTTTCTGTTTAAAATCGTGATAGGTGTTAACCCTAAAAAGAGAAAACCATGTGTTTATCCCGGGAAACTATCAACGTCAACTGCAAAGCCGAATATTCGCGCAAAAAAAAGTATTGCTATGTGTTTGGTGGGATATGAAAGGTGTGATATACTTTGAGTTGTTAAAACCAGGGAAAACTGTAACTATTGAGCGTTATCGAGAATAATTATTATTGATAATTGATTATTATTATCTATTATATCATTATCAAATCGAACGAAAAGGACCATATACTGGCAAGGGACCTCGGCAGGTGATACTGTTGCACGATAACGCACGGCCCCGTGTGGCGGCAGCAACCAAATAACTTATCGATACTTTGGGATGGAAAGTTCTTATTCCAGATATGGCTCTTCCAGATTTCCACCTCTTTCGTTCTCTGCAACACCACTTTGTTGATACACACTTTCACACAATCGATGAGGTCCAAAATTTTGTTATCGAATTTATGGCATCAAAACCACAATCGTTTTTTCGAGGGATTCGCTAGCTGCCGGAGAAATGACAGAAAAGTATCGAAAATGATGGAGATTATATTCAAGACTGACGTGTATGTTGGTTTTGTATAAATAACAATAGTTTTTAATAACAATCTGTTTTAAATAACAGGTTGTTTTAAATAAAATAAAGTGTTATAATTAACAGATTGTTTTGGTGTTAATAAAAAAATATTGAAAATCAACAAATTTACACTTATTTGAAAGTTTTGCTTTCTTTTTATGTCACTAGTTATATTTTACGTACTAGCTACGCAGAAATAATGAAATATTACATTTATAAAAAAGTATCATTATGGTATACTGCATTTTTAATAGCAAGATAATCAACGATACTTTATTTTAGATCGGGATCGCAAATAATGTCCATGTTGGAATTACTTGCGTAGCCCCAAAGCTGAACTCCATATTTTCAGATTTGCTACTTATCCACTATCTTATATAGTACTTACTATACCAATACTATAACTTGAATCAACATCTTACATTAAATAATGTTACATGTTATAAAGTGCAGCCCAAACTTGGGTGTTAATATGGTATAGGATCATTGGATATGACTACCGCAGTTGTTTTCGAAACATATAGAAGTATCTATATGTTTCGTATATATATATATATATATATATATATATATATATATATATATATATATATATATATATATATATATATATATATATATATATATATATATATATTCGAAGTATCGTATATATAATCTTAGGCCATAGCTCGCAAGCGTAGAACATAACAGTGATTCACTAAAATGTTAGTTAGGTCATTTAAAATTCATTCAAGAACAAATAATTAACAACATTAGTAGCACTCGTATAATTAAAAAAATGTATGTATAAATGGCTTACCTATTTTTCCATTTGGACTGTATGGATCGTAGCTTCCACTTGACAATGGTGACGGGTAACCATTACTGATAACGGTAAAAGCGTGCGACGGAGGACCGGGGGAGGGAGTAAGCGAGGATGCACCACCACTGGGACTGGGCGAACTCAGCCAGTCGTCGGCTGCTGTTAGACGTCGGGGTTTGGAGGCGGCAGGTGAACCAGAACCGGCACCAAGACCACTGAACGGACCGTTGGAGAGAGCTCCGTTAGACGGTTGTACGAGAGTGGTTCCTGCAGAGGTTGCTACTGATACCAAACCATTCTAGAACAAAAAAAAAACATTAGATCGTTCAAAACGAAATTAATATTATTCATATGTAAACATGGTTACTTGTAAAGTGCATTTCAAGATATATTGTTGACCGACTGGCTACAACAAACTCTTAACACTCCCTGCCGTAACGAAACCCGCAAAGTTGCAAGAAATGTAAACAGGGCAGGTATTAAGGTAGGTAGGTAAGGCAGGTATTAAAAAGAAATATTTTAGTTTAGTTCGCATTATTTTCTTAAATAATGCAGTCCTATAGTTCCGATCGTATTTTTTGTTATTCCAAACGTGCTAAAAATGTGGCGTTTTTGGCAAGATAATGTTCATTGTGCTTCCGGTAGTGCTAATTTTAATAGAAAATATTTATCGCCCGATGCTAAGCAAATTGTTAAAAATGTGTATGTTTCCTTATTGAATAGGGGGCATAATGTAAATGCAGCCGTAGCAGAAACGTCTTCATTAACGAAAACCGTTGTCCGTTATCTACAGTTACCTACAGTTAAAGATATTGTGACAATGCTAATTAAATCCAAAAGGTCCGTAGTGATTCTGGTAAAAGCAAATGTGTTGACGAAAGCGAAAAAAACTTAATCGAACCAAAAATTATGCTATGTATGAAGAGCAAAAGGAAAGATGGAACCAACATTCCTTTCAGGCAGAACTAACCTGCGGAAACTATTATCTCTAATTGGTTTTGCCGGACCGGATATCGGACCATTAATAAAAGACAAAGATTAATAGAATCACAACGATTGCGATGACGGCGGTTTGACTACTTAAACTCTAAACTTGAAGAGATTTACCACTAAACACCAAAACGCTTTTTTGAACTGCTCGACGCACGTTTCGCTAACCATGTTAGCATCATGAGGAGATGATTTAATCTACTCTAAGATTCAAAAAAGCGACTCTAAGATTCTAAGTTCAAAAAAGCGTTTTGGTGTTTAGTGGTAAATCTCTTCAAGTTTAGTATTTCACACCAAAGATTCCAACAGAAGAATTGATCTACTTAAACTCTATAAAAAAATACAGCTTAAAAAATCGTCCAATTATCTACCTTGTTGAAATATGGTTCGATACACATGAGATGACAGCAAAAGGATGGGTGGATACATCAAGAAAATGCTTAACCAAAGCCCCGGCGAACAAGGGAAAAATAATTACAATTTTTACATGCTGGTTCCGAGGATGGATGGGTTCCAAATTGTTTACGGTTGTCCTCCAAAAATATTTAACTTTCATCTTTGGACTACCATGACGACACCACAAGAGAACTTTTTGAAGAATGGTTTATAAATGCCTTTTGCCCAATATGCCTAAGGAAAGCGTAATTGTAATGGACAATGCTAGTTATCATAACCGCCAAAAAAATTAAGTTTCTAATGCAAATAACACTAAATTGGAAATTCAGAATTATATGCTAAAAAATTATATATACTTCGAAAATACATATAAAAAATCTGATCTAGAAATATTAAAGACATTTAATATTAAAAAGGAATTTGTATGTGATACCATTGCTGCCGATATGAGACATACGGTTTTACGCCTTCCCCGGTATTACCATATTTTTAATCCAATTGAGCACCTCCGACTCTAAGTGCAAGTGCTGCAACATTAATTAGGAATGTTGTAGATAGTATTCCCAAAGAAAGTTGGATAAATTCGATTAACCATATTATTAAAATAGAAGATTCCTATGTATCATTTACTAATAATATAGAACCATTTATTATTAATGTAGATCAAAGTGACCGTGGGAGTAAAATCAAATTAAATGTATAATTAAATTTAAGTTATAATTTTTATTGTTCTAATATATAAGTTTGTTTATTTAGTTATTTTTATTGTACTAATAAATTCAAAATACACAAACCAATAAACAATGTTTTAGATATACATAATAATAATTTAATTATAGTTTAACAATATTTTGTTTTTTCCAAAATTCTTCAGAACTTAAACCATTCCGGCTCTGGCGCCTTTTAAGAAAGTAGGAATATTTTTATTGAGATTTATTGGGGCCACTAACATTTTGCCGAAGGGCAACGAAATATCTTGAAACGGACTATACTTAGGTTATAGTCTAACATCCTGAGAAAGTCTCACAATCTAATTATTATTATTTTTTTAACTTAATATACGTTTTTGTGAGAGTTTCAAAACAAATTGTTAATAAATGATATGAATGATTATTACTATGCTACTATTTTATAGTTTATTTACTTAAAATACTGCAAAATGATTCAGGTTAAGCTAAATAGGATTGTTTAAGCAGGAAAAAAGAAAATAAAATTATTGAAATCACACGGGCATTTACTTTAGATTTCTTACTAATAGTTCTTATAATAAATATATTTTTAAAATTTCATAACTCTATTTATAGAAAGCTAGAATTCTGTTGCACTGCTGCTGATACTAAAATGTTGTTGCGTTCACAGTAGATAAATGTATGGTACA
The DNA here is from genome assembly GCA_031761425.1 of Cosmopolites sordidus. NCBI lineage: Eukaryota > Metazoa > Arthropoda > Insecta > Coleoptera > Curculionidae > Cosmopolites > Cosmopolites sordidus. Next base: position 40,914 of record JARFXV010001350.1, on the reverse strand, counting down.
AATATATTTGATAAAAAATTAAAATTCTAAATAAACAATGTCTAATCATCATCTTTTCTTTGGACAGACTAATTTGAGAAGCGATTTAATAAAAAAAAAAGTTCAGTTTTGCTGAAAATAAAAGTGGAGTGCTCTTTAATGATCACACTACACTTCACTTTACTTAGGTGAAGAGAATCAATCATTACATTTGATTTAGTATTATCAGGTTATCTAATGTTTCAATTATCGCAAAACATTTGAAATGTAAATATCACTTTTGAACTAAACATGTTGCAATGTCTGTCATTGATTGTATTTCCTTCAAAAACCATGCTGCACCCGAGGAGAGAGCGAGCACGCTGCAAGTCCTTCGTTTTGAGTTGTTTTGTTGTATAAAATATTTTTTTTACCCCTACCAAGTGATATTTCTATCCATGAACAGCGCCTGCAGATGTCCGTAGAAAATATTTTAGGGAGGATTATTTATTAAACTTGAAGAGATTTACCACTAAACACCAAAACACTTCTTTGAACTGCTCGACGCCCGTTTCGCTAACCATGTTAGCATCATCAGGAGATGATTTAATCTGATTCAAGCAGATTAAATCAACATTATTAAATCAGAAGACGCAATCTGAGCAGATTAAATCATCTCCTGATGATTCTAACATGGTTAGCGAAACGTGCGTCGAGCAGTTCAAAAAAAGTGTTTTGGTGTTTAGTGGTAAATCTCTTCAAGTTTAGTGCATCACACCAAAGGTTCCAATAGAAGAATTGATCTAGGATTATTTATTCCTTTCAAAATTATGACGATTCACTTAAAGGTTGCAACCGACTTATGAGTGGAGTACTGTTCATTTGGCTGGTGACTTTAAACAGATCTTAGCTGTTATATTATGTGGAACACCTGCATATGAAGTCAAGGCCTGTCTTAAGTCTCATGTTAAAGTTCTATTTTTGAGAATTAATAGGCGTGTTCATCTTCAACGTGACTTAATAGCAGGACTGTTTTTAAAACGACTAATCGACATTGGTGATGGAAAAAGTCCCGAAGAAGAAGGTAAAGTAAATATTCCGAGTAGTTTTTGTGACATCGTGGGAGTTTTGAAAACCCTGACTGACAAAATATATCCAAACATCGATCAGGCTGGAGTAAATTGCACTTCTTGGTTAAAAGAAGGAGCTATTTTCACTCCAACAAATGAGCAAGCCAATAACATTAACAACTTTCTATTAGAAAAGCTGCCAACTAAACATGTGAATATGAATGTGAAGTATGAATGTGCAGTATGAATCTGTCGACACAGTAGTGGAGGTGGAAGATGCTGTCCATTATCCTATGGAGTTTTTGCAGACGCTTAATCCGTCAGGAATACTACCTCATGTTCTTTACCTCAAAATTGACACACCAGTAATGCTATTGCGCAATTTAAACCCTCCAAAAATATGCAATGATACCAGACTTCAGGTGAAAGCTCTACATAAAAAGCTCGACATTGCAACATGAAAGAATACTTGCTTCATTATTTTTTTTGTGACCATATACGAGGGTTGCTATTTATGTATCCGGAATAATAAATAAAAACAAATATTTATCATTAAAAATGGTTTTATTGTTCTTCAGAATACTCTCCGCGCTGATCGATACACTTTTGCATATGTTTGAACAATAATCTTAGTTCATTTTCCACTAGGATCGAGGTGTTTTCAACACATGCATTCTGAACACATCAACGGCTTCATCTGGCGTCGAAAATCGTTGACGGCGTAGTTTATTCTTCACGGATGGGAACAAAAAGAAATTGGGTGTCAAATCAGGACTGTACGACGGATGACCCATCAATTCGATGTTTTGACGACTGCGTCGCTGGTTGTTTTTTCGTATTTCTTCAAAGACTTCTGGTAAACAAATGGTTATGTACTATTCAGAATTTGACGATTATCTAGTGAATAAAACTCTAGCGAAGAAAAAAGTTTTTTTACTTTGTTATCTATGACTTTTATTTTTTAACTTTGTGTAACTATAGTTTTGTAAAGCAATGTTACAATATCAAATACTGCGTTTGACACAAGTGTTTGATAATGTAACATTGTTTTACAAAACTATAGTAGTATAGAATAAAAAGTAAAAAATATGTTTTATTCGGTTTAAAAATAAACTATCACAAAGTAACAGACAAATCAATTAATAATTTGATTATCTAGTAGCATTATAGCCACCTGCCCATTTATCCCAAAAAAAACAGGCGACCATTTGCTTCTTGCACGAACAACTTTTGTTGGGTTTGACTCATTTTGAAAGACATATACAGTCGACTGCTATTTACTTTTGGTTTCATACTAAGTTTCGTCACCTGTGTAGATATTATACATGGCTTTTGACTCACTATGATCGTATTTTTTGAGTATTTCTTTGCACCAATCGACACGAGCCTTTTTTAAACGAATCTCAAATTATGTGGTATCCAACACGCACAAATCTTTTTCATGGGCAAATGTTCATGTAAAATCTTGTATACGCTTGTCATACTAATGCCCAGGAAAGCCTCACTCTCACGGTAAGTCACCTGACGATCTGGCTTTACCAGTTCGTGCACAGTATCGATGTTTTCTGACACAATAACCGAGTTTGGACGACCTTCGTGCGTGAGCGAAAGACGGCCACGATGGAATTCTCTAAATCAGGGTTATATAGTGGTTTTAAATGGTACTTCACCACCAAAAGTTGAATTGAGTTGATCGATAGACTGTTGTTGAGATAACCCATGTCGAAAGTCGTAAGAGATCTTCGCACGAAAATTCTCACGAGTGAATTCCATGTTTTGACTGAGATAAAATTTTCAAGTCACTAAACAACACAAATAGCAATAGAGTATGTATGCAATCAATAATGTCAAACTTTACGATATATATGTCAGATTGCTCGTAGCAACACCATTGTTGCCAATTTCGGATACATAATTAGCAACCCTCGTATAAAATCATGTACAGGGGCGTGGTATGATAAAAGATGTGGAACTAAATAACGAATAAATGTCAAAAAATGGAAAGTCGTTTATGTAAAAGAAAATTGTGTGCCAAACTGCAATACCGGCTGCAATTTCCTGTTAAACCGTAAGGGAAAACGTTAAGTTTTGATGTGAATTAACTCTAATAGAAGATTTCTTTTCAGTAACTCTGAAAACAAATTATTATCGAGCAAATGTGATGCAGTAGTACCTACACTAGCAGCGATACCGTCTGCAATTTCCTGTTAAACCGTAGGGGAAAACGTTAAGTTTTGACGTGAATTATAACTATAATTGGAGATTTCTTTATGGTAACTCTAAAAACAAATTATTATCGAGCAAATGTGATGCAGTAGTAGGAAGTTTATAATGAATCGATATCGGTTCAAAGATGGTGATAATCCCTATTTACTACTAAGGTGGCCAATATTGTCTAGTAATTGCACCATCAATAGATTCATTTTCATTCATGCAATCCTTTACAGTTCTTGTACTTGGAGTATAATCAAATACGAATCATTATTTCAACCTTCAATTTTTCCGAACATTGTGCATTATTGCGGATGTCACACCAAAGGTGGTCTCATAATTTCATGGATGCATAGATATATGTGTACATTTCATATAGCTATCACTAACTAAATGAGTTTCCAATTTCAGTTATAAATTAGATTTTTTAATAATATACATATATCGTGAAATATTTATGTTACAAGATAAGTTGCTACTTATATATTCGGAATAATAAATAAAAACAAATATTTATCATTGAAAATAGTTTTATTGTTTGTCAAAATATTCTCCGCGATGATCGATTCACTTTTGTATACGTTTGAACCAATTTTCGTAGCATTTTTTTCCATTCCAATTGAGGTATCTCCAAAACATGCATTTTGAACTTATCAACCGCTTGTTCTCACATCAAAAATTGTTGACTACTTAGTTTATTTTCAGATAGATTTTTAGAACAGACGGGAACAAAAAGAAATCATTGGGTACCAAATGGGTAGCTTGCGTGAGTGAAGAATGATCCCTCGTCGCTGGTTGTTTTTTCTTATTTCTTCAAAAAATTTCTGGCAAACAAATAATTGTGTACTATTCAGAATTAACCGTTCTACGATTCTCTAGTGGCACTGTAGCCATATGCTCAATCATCCCAAACAAACAGGCGACCATTTGCTTCGAAGTCCCGAACGACTTCTGTTGGGCTTGGCTCATTTTGAAAGACCCATACAGTCGACTGCTGTTTACTTTCAGGCTCATACGTATAGATCCAAAATTCGTGACCTGTGTAGATGTTATACACGACTTTTGACGTACCACAATTGTATTTTTTGAGCATTTCTTTCCACCAATCAACACGAGCCTTTTTTCGAGCAATTTTGAAATTATGGGGAATGCAATGCATTCAAATCTTTTTCACACAAATCTTATGTATACTTGTCATATTAAGGTCCAGGGATACCTCAATCACACGTTATGTCACATGGAGATCTTGTTTTATAAGTTCGCGCACATTATCGAAGTATTTCTGACACAACAACCGATTTTGGGATTTTCGGAACGATGGGCACGATTAAATTCACCTAACCCATTGGTTAGGTGAATTTAATCGTGCCCATATAATAACCACTGCATATCACTATATACAGTAGTTTTAGATGGTACTTCATTGCCAACAGTCGAAGTGAGTTGATCGATGCACTGTTGTTGAGATATTCCATGTCAAGAGTCGTAGAAAATCATCGCACAAAAATTTTCATGAATTAATTCCATTTTTTGACTGAGATGACATTTTCAAGTCAGTAAACGACATAAATAACAGTCAGTATACAGTAACATGTATACAGTCAACAATGTGAAACTTTACGATGCATATGTCACAAGGCGCCTAACAAACCATTGTTAACAATTCCGGACACATAAATAGCAACCCTCGTATGGAAATTCCGTTCGTGTATTTTCCGCACTAATTCTCGCCAGTGTTCTCTATTGCTGGCTTCCTTGGTTGTATATTGGGGAAATCTACGAGTTAGGTCTTTAATTTGGTCTCTCCATCTTTTTAGATGTTTGCCAAGTAAGCCTCCGTGCGTCTCTGTACCATTTAGTCTTTCTACGCTATTGCCATCTCTGCGTTTAATGTGGCCGTAGAATCTTAGTATTGTTCATAAATAACTTCGGTTAGCCTTGTGGATTTATTCATTTCTTGAATAATGGATGAGTTCATTCCTCTGGCAGCCCACGGAATGCGATGGACTCATTCCCAGCACCAAAGTTCAAATGGATCAAAGCGCTTGAGGTCCTGCTTTTTAATGATAAAACTGGGAAAATTAAAGTTTTCACTATCTGTTTGTTTATGTTTTGTGTTATGTCCCTATCCGACTAGATCTTCTACATATTTCGCAATGCATTTCTTGTAATTTTATATCTTGTTGGGCATGTTGTTGATCTGACGGTCGATAATCATTATTTTCGTTTTCTCCTCGTTTATTTCTGGCATATAAGATGGTCAGATTCTCGCCGATGTCGCAAAAATAGAATGTCGCAAATCCATAAATATTGAATATAACTGATGGTAGGATACATCCTAGTGTGGTTCCTTTATTGACGCAAAACACTTCGGATATTCGATTTTCTGTTTTCATCACTGCTCTATTTTTTTCATATAAATCACTAATTAAGTCAATCAGGTGATCTGATACTCCCATTTCATGTAGAATTTGTCATAATTTCTCCCATTTTATGCTGTCAAATGCCTTTTGACACAAAGAAAAAGAACTATACAGTATGGTTAACTTCTCTGGTGTTTTCGATTATTTGCAGTCATTTATGTCAGTCGCAGTCATTATGTCATTTGCAGTCATTTATGTCATTTTAGCAGTCATTTATGTCAGTCGATATTAGTGTCTTTGTAAAGATGGAAAAAAATCGAATATCGAGCCGTCATTAAATTCTTGCATTTCAAAATTTACGGGATTCTGTACCATCATTTGTCAGCGTGAAATTGTGGGCAGCTGAATTTAAATCTGGTCGTATCAGTTTGATTGACGCTGAACGTTCGGTACGACCAAAAACTGTAATCACTACCGATAACATTGGAAAAGTTCACCAAATGGTGCTAGACGACCGCCGAATTAAGGTTAAAGAGATAGCAGAGGCTGTGGGCACCTTCAAAGAAAGTGTCATATATTGGCTACAGATTTGGATAAGAAAAAGCTAACCGCGTTGAGGGTGCCGCGATTACTCACTCAGGACCAAAAACGCATACGAATGAGCTTTTCCGAAGCACTGTTGAAGCAGTTTAAGCGAAATAAGTCGATGTTTTGGTAACCAAAATATGGGATCGCTATTGATGAAGATATAGCGACAAGTAAAGCAAGCTGTACGGCAGGATGAAGCAATATCGCCTATTCTTTTCTCAGCCTGCCTTGAAAAGGTATTCCGTAATCTGGATTGGGAACAGGATATAGATCAATGGTGCAAACTCGAACCAACTTAGATTTGCAGATGATATCATTCTCCTTTCAGAATATCCAGAGAAGCTACAAAGACACATTAAAGAGATGCAAATGGTTGACGAACTAGGATTTCGATAGAGGGGCTGGCAGACATTTGGCAGTCTCAAGGAAGTGTTTAAGAGCAAACTCCCATTTTGCCTGAAAAGAAAAGTCTTCGGTCAGTACATCCTGTCCGTTATGACATACGGAAGTGAAACCTGGATATTCACATCGCAGTTAAATCAAAAACGCGTAGCAGTGAGGGGAATGAAAATATGTATACTTGGCATTAAAAGATGAGATAGAAAACCCTGCACATGGTTCATCATTGAAAGAGTAAATTAATTGAAATGGAGATGGGCAGGCCATATATCGAGGCGATGGGAAAACAGATGGACCAAAGCAATCCTGGAGTGGATATTGTTTGATCGCAAACGTCCGCGAAGAAAACGGAAAGCACGATGGACTGCTGACATTATTAAATATATTGGCCCCGAGTGGCAGAGAAAAGCCCAGAATCGTGAAAGGTGTAAGCATGCTGAAGAGGCCTTCATCCTGCAGTGGATCGACAGGAAGAACTGTAGAGAAAAGCTCACGATCCCGCGAGTTGGAAGCATTCAATGGATAATTTGGTCATTGCAATTACTCATAAACCATCATATTATTCAAATGACATCCCCGGCCCATGTTGTAGGTCATGATTCGTTTAAGCAAATTTTATATTACTTTTCCACTAATTTAGTAATCTCGACTTTAACGTTAGAAATATTGTCCTTAGACACGTCAAGAGTTAGCATATTGTTGCCATATACGTAATCTCAATAAAAGTGGTGTAACCACATGTTTCCAAATAAAAAAAATTGACATTCCGACTCGGGGAAATCAGTTATTATTATTCTAATGAACACCATTGATTGCAACGCTCTTGTATCATTCGGTCGGACCAAACAATTACTTTCCCTGCATGAAACGGCCTTTTCACAATCACTTGTGGATTTTCCTTATCCTAAATATAGCAGTTTTATTTATCAATGCATCTGTAGAGATGAAAACGTGCCCTTTCAACGAAAATGATTTTCCTTCAATAATAATCATTGGTTGTCTGCTATTCCCTGTTGTCCGAAGTCCGTAGGTTTTAGTTTTTGCGTACATCCTACATCTTAGGCGGGTGTAGGTCAGGATATTTATATAAAATTTGCCTTAGAGAACCCTATGTAAGACCAAGTTGCTGCGATCTCCTTGGAATCAGTATTTCTGGTTTTTCGACTACATACACCGGCAATGCTTCTGAGTCAACGTGCTTGGAACACAATTATAAATCACAACCATCACTTAGGCGACGCACGGACTTGCATAATTTAATTTCGTATGGTTATTTCGTATTTCGGATGCAATGCGAATATTGTACTGGCTCAGAGGGAATCTATTTTGAATAAATAATATAACGTGGTCTATTTCATTCATAACAGTCGATTTTTTCTATGGATATACTATATAAAAAGTGCTTTCTTTACACGAGAAAATAAAATTATATTCTCTCTGCATTCCATATCTGATTGCTAATTTATTCTAAACTACTTCAATACACACCTGCTGTATGACGACGGTACCCGGGGGTGCACCGGGTACTGGTTCGGCCTTGATCAGCAGCACGTCGTCATCGGTGCTGACCTGGGCCGCAGCCTCAGGGATGTACACCATTTCGTGTTTTACGTCCATGCCGGAGGCGGCGACAACGTGGTGCACGGCGGTCATGGGCGGCGGCGCGCGATTGTTACCGATTCCGAAGGGCGGGCGGCCGCATCTCAGTTATAAAGAAGTTATAATCTGAAACAAAAATATATATGTCAGAATAGTCTATGACAAAAACCACTTACAGTGAATATTTTAGGGAGAAATAAAATTATGTGGCATTGTATTTAAGGACATGTTAATGATTTGCTTAAATTACAAAAAAAACCTTTAGCAATAACTCTTTTTTTTTCTTGAATGTATTTTGGTATGAAAGACATACGTTTCATAAAGATATTTATAACCTATTCAAAAAACAAGAAAATTTGTTCCCGTACTCCCACGTAAAATTGCCCAATGCTTCAGTTGCCGTCAAACGTCAACAAGCATCTCCCGAGAGCGGTTTCTGGGTTTAAGTCGTCATCGGGCATATACTTGACATATATAGATTTTATGGTAGCATAATTTTTAACCTGGTTTTTAGTTAGCCCTCGGACACCTGGATCCTCCTACTTATTTTACCTGAGATTGTAGGCCTGCTGGATACCCCTGCGGTGCTGGATTTTGTTTAGGGAGCTCTTGTTGACCTAGAAACTTGCCGAAAAATTTCGCTGTTTATGGAAAGGGGGATGTTTTTTCACTTGAAGTCCAGATGAACTAGATCTTAGTTTTAATTTCTCATTGGAAAGTCGAGACGGGTTTGTCAAAATGCCGGTCGAGCCGATCGGTCGACCCGCAATTGGCCTAGCGACATTTTTGGTGGCCAACGGTAGAGGGCGGTCTAATATAAGCCAAGAATCGTAATGCGATTCTTTTCTGCTTGCTCCCTAGAACAAGAAACGGGATAACGGTTTTTTGCCCCGGAGTTTAAGACAAAATTATCGGAATATTCGGAATGAGGGGATCTTTGATAAGCGAAGTTTGTAAGACAACATCGCTCGAGTGAAGAGTCCAACTCAGTGGGACTCAATTGGAATCACTAGCCACTGATTCGTGTTGGCTTTGGAGGAAGGAAACGAACGTACCTTAAACCTGTCAAGGGAAGCGATGACGCACATTTTTATTTGGACAGTTATGTCAATAAACAATACTGTTGATTTTAGGCAGCAAAAAAAAAGGAAAAATACGAGAATTACATTAGAGACCTCTTCATAGCGCTAAAGTTTCCGTTTACCTATTAGTGTGTCTTGAATGTAGCGATCGTGAGCATCAAAGAGTGACTTCAGAAGGTTATATGGATATACTATGTAACATTTGCATCTACGTGATTTCGCGTTTCGGCGATGAACTGTTGTTCCTGTGCTCACCAGATTTATCTGTCTCCTCAAATTTCACTCGATAACCTCAAATTGAAAGTAAACGTTCGAAATCCCCGATTAGTAGACGAGCTATAGGTTGCCATTCTCGAATAAATTGTAATTATGTCAGAAAATATAATGGTAAGTGCGATGCAAAACTTTCACGATCGGTGAAATAATAAGAAGAAGACCTCCAGAAGGTAAATAATAAGACAGACATCGTCTTTACCTTAAATCCTAGATCGTTAATAAAAAAAACTTAATTGAAAGTTCTTTATATTAAACTTACTTAATAATTATATATATATATATATATATATATATATATATATATATATATATATATATATATATATATAAATAAAGATATATAAATGCTACTATAAGTGCTATTAAGGGCGAAAACAAAAAATCTTTAACGATAGCACAAAATTCGTCCTTTTTGAAGCTACTTCTAATTCCCTATACGATAAATCCCTATTAATGCCAAAGTAAATCCCTATTAATGCCAAAGTAACATAGTATTAATGCCAAAGGAATCTTATAAAATAATCTTAATGATGGAATCCATTGTATCCCAATCGGAATTGAATGGTCCAGCAGGAGTTAGGTCCTAATAGCGGCTGTTTCTCCGGACAAAACTATTTTCTATCTTTCTTTTAACCTTTGTGTCGCACAATAATGCGTACAGACTCATCCAAAGCAACCCTGCCATACTATTCAGATTCTCATATCATCTACCTGTATGCTTTTCCCCATTCATGGACTAAGGATCTTAACATTCCATCTACCATCTGTTGGCCTTGGCTCATGACTTGCCATCGTAATTGTTATACACTGAGTGTCAAAATGTCAGGCATACTTGACAGTTAGTTTTTAAAACTTTTCAAAATATCATATTAATATGAAAATTTCAGTAAAGTGGCTTAAATGAATATTATAAATTATTTAATGGATTTTAGATCCGTCAAAATGTTATGTTAAAACGCACCCTCAGTTTTATAGGGAAGAGAAAAGTTGAAAAGAGAAAAACAAAAACAAACCAAATTTGAATCATTTCGTGGTCTTTGTACCATTTTTTATTAAATCAAAAATTCTTTCTGGTAATGAATCCTACAACTATTTTATTGTTTGTTGTGGAATTTCTTCCTATGAAGCTTGAATAGAATTTTTCAAATTTTTCGTATTTGTAAATTCTCTTGATTCGCCATATACTTTCCTTGAAAGCATTCCCCAGACATTTTCAATATTGGGGACAACTATTGGGGACACAGCAGATCTGTCCATTATTGAAATATTCTCTTGCTTCAACCACTCTATTATTCAACCAATTCATTATAATTTTTATTGAATGAATGGGAGCGATATCTTGTTGAAATACTGGCGAACCTTTATTCATGTCATTAATAGATAACTTTTGTCATTCTAATAGATTTATATAGAAAGAAAGATCCAGAAGATGGGAAAATGTATGCCATATGAACTGAATGAAAGACAGCAGGAAAATCGAAAAGTTCTCGAATCGAATTGGGACTGGCGATGAAAATATGGATATATTTTGAGAATTCTAAGCGTTAAAGACCATGTGTAACTCCAGACGAATCATCGAAACCAACTGCAAGGTCAAATCGCTATGGACGGAAGACAATGTTCTGTGGTTAGTGGGATCAGAAGGGTCTGATCTATTATGAGCTGCTAAAACCTAATAATAAAGCTGCTAAAACCAAATAAAAGAGAAACAAACCATTAGGCCCATCTAAACTGAATTTGTTTTCGTTAGAAAAATGAATTTCTTCACTGCGCAGTCCATAAAATGATCTTTTCAGCGAAAGCCATGTTGGTTTCCTTTTCAATTTTTTCTTATAATATTATCAGTGTTTTGTGATAATCTTTGGACATTTCTAACTCTTACATTAACTTCCTCAACAATTGCTCTTGCAGTCTTACAGGACTTTTGTATTCTTGACAAAGCAGGTGGCCTTCCAAACTATGTTTTAATCGGTGTCCTATGTCCCTACAGCTCATTTTGTATGTGTGTAACGAACAAATTACTGCTCTTTCTTGCTCCTAAAAACACTTATTTTTTCCATAATAAATTACAAATTTTAACAAACTCTATACAAATCCACAGAATTAAACTGATAAATTGTGATCAAGGCCAATTAAACTTTTTCTTTTTTTCAATATTTTAATGTGTATTTGAAACAAATAAAAAAAACACAAAAGGAATAATATTTTTTTTTTAGTCTCTATGGTAAGTCTTATGGTGTCAACATTTTGACACTGATTGTACTTTAACAGTATTAATTCGCTAGAAGCCCAAACTAAATTCAATTACGTAAGTACGGTAAATGTATGCTTCAACATTGTTTTGCTTACAACGACAAAAACGAACCTCAAAGACCCCTCCTTATTACAATGGAGAATTAAATTCAGCGCAAGTAAACATAAACTTATTCACTGTTTATATAGTTTATGAGATTTTCTGATGCTTTTAGAACCTTTTGTGTCGCACGAATCAGCGTCGGCCTAGTTTATCGCTTGTAGGAGCAAGCGAGTCCCGCCGAGCAGCCTTACTAACTCGGACTCTGTACACGTTAATGGTATTAGTTCTCCCAGGGAATCCAGAAAAATGCCTGACCTAGTTTGATGAGGGTGCGGGTTTCCAACTGTATGTATGGTAAATGGAATTTTGAATGGAATTGCCCTGGTATATTTCTTCTAAGTTATCTTCACAGTAGTTTTTGATATATATAACCAATTTTCATATATTTTAAGATTAAATTTAGTCTAAGCCTCACAATTGAGAGAAATAAAGTATTAGGTAATCCAGAAAATAATGACAATATAATTATGTTATATGATCTAATTATTTTAGACAATAAACAAATAATTCCGTTATATTTAGTGAAAAATTAAAAATACAACACTGAATTAGTAGTTGTATTTGCCATGATGATACTATGTAATGATAAACAAATCAAGAGCTTCAGCTTAGATATAAATATGAGATGTATAAATGAGAGATGTGGCAAGAGGTAAGTAAATATGACTGGTGGTGTAGCATTTCCTTTTGGAAGGGATGATGTCGCATCTGATGCGTCTTCAGTATGAGTTGAACTCCCTGGAGTTATTTGATGGTCCTTGGTAAATTATTTTTGTGAACCGGATTTGTCTGTTGCGCCCTGAAAATGATTGATAATAATTTGGAGCAATGGTGCACTATTGAGTTTTTTACAGACTTGGGCACAGTGCGACGAAAACTTTTGCTAAACTTCTACACGTCTATGGAAACAGTGTTATGTTAAAGACTCTCGTTTTCAAGTAGCTTAAGACATTCCTAGAAGGCCAGGACTCTATTGAAAATGAGTAAGTATATAAGCATTTGTGTTCAATATACCCTATACAGTAAATATATTTTCAGTTTGGTTTAGACATTTATATATATATATATATATATATATATATATATATATATATATATATATATATATATATATATATATATATATTAAAATTACTAGGTTCTCCGGTAGAACCACGGTTTAGATTTGTAAAATCTCTATGTGTCGGCTTCCACTTTGAAACTCTTATCAAGTTGAAATCTAGATCAATCAAAGATAAAAACAATCAAATAGAAATCAAGAGAATCTAGTTGCTTTGCTCTGGGGCCTCAATCTGCCTACTCCCCAGGGCTCATAACTAGAAAGGACGTCGTTGGTGCGACCTCCTCATTACCAGGTACGGTTGTAAGTCGGTTGAGGGGTGGGGGTGAAAGAAGACGTTTGATTGGAAGGGTTTCGGATGGGCAAATTGGAAATAAGGGGTTTCTATATATTTGGAACTCTAAGAGCGTCATCCCTCTTGTTTAGGCAGTTTGGGCGTTTTTCGATCTCAAATGCTTCACGAATTATGCGGGGTTTGTAGGAATATATAGGTGTGATTACTTTGGCCTTGTCGAATCTATTTTGTGACCCGTTTGGATATGATGTTTGGCTAGAATTGAGGAGAGATACGTTTTTCGGACGGCGAAACAATGTTGGTATATGCGATTTTGTATATGTCTGTTGGTTTGGCTGATATATGGTTGTGAGCAGCCAGAATAAAGAATCTTATGGACACCATGTGAGTTCTTGGCCTAAGAAAATTGGATATATTTCTTTCTGTTGTAAATATCATTTCGATATTACGGGATCTGAACACGTGCCAATTTTTTTCGGTAACTCTCTTGATGTATGGCAGAAGAACTTTAAGGATTTGAGACTTTTTATTTGACGCATGTCATAGCCATTCTGAATTAGTGCCGTTTATGGGGAATTAAGTTTTGTTTTCCTCTGTTCTTTGACCGACAATCTTAAAAATCTTGTAACTAAAGTTTTAACCACCGAATTTAATTAGAATGGATGATGGTGTGAATTCGCATTTAAATAACAGTTTGTGTGAGTAGGTTTACGATAGACTGAATAGGGAAAGTTCTGGTTTGGTCCTTTTGATATTAGAACGTCAAGAAAAGGGAGCGCATAATTAGAGTGGGTTTTAACGGACTGCTGATAATGGCTTGAGTTTCAAAATGTTCCATAAAATGATTGGCTATGACCGGAAAAAGAAGGGAGTCCATAGGAGCTCCACGAATCTGTTTAAAGGATTTATTTTTCCTAATGAAATATGTATTCGACATTGCAAATAACGAGACAATATCGAAACTAACAAGAATATCACATTCGGATATACTGTGCCTTTGAAGAAGCTCAATGAAATGAGAGAAGTTTTTGATGTAGGATGTTGATTTCTCTATGAGTGGTTGTAGAGTTCTCGCAATATCTGATTAATTTTTGAGTTGGCGAACGATATGCGCTGAGACATGCGACACGAGAAGATTTTTTGCGAGGTATTAAAGCCCTTTTATCATCTGAACGAAGATTATAAGTATTAGATATGTTGTAAGATCGTTAGAAATTTCCTTGTAGTCTGCACTCTCTAATAGATCGGACATTTTAATTTCATAATCGACAGTATTAAGTATGACCGTGGCATTCCCTTGCGTCTGAATTCCCGCGTAACTCAAGCAAAGCATGTTTTTCATCAGAAGGAAGATTCGATCTCGGAGGTTTGAAATGGCGAAAGATTCTATTTAGGAAATTATTTTCTCTACTGGGATAGTGTTAGGGGGTCACTGTAAAATTAAAATCTTTTGTTAAGGTTCTATGGCCTAAATTGCTAATATGGGTATTCGAAAAATTGTGTACAAAATTGGTCGATGCAGGTGTTGGATTCTGGAATTTAATAAGGCATATAAGTTTTTCTTTTTGGATGTCAGTTTTCAGTTGACAGTTGTTAAAAAGCAATTTGGCAAAGTTTAGACAACAAGTGACATCCACCAATTCACTAGAGAATTGTCCCAAAACCCCAAACTTCTTCTGCCATACGTCAAGAGAGTTACCAATAAAATTCGCCACGTATTCAGATCCCGTAATATCGAAATGATATTTACAATAAAAATAAATATATCCAGCTTCCTTAGGCTAGTGAAAGATAATATTCCACAAGAGTCACATGGTGTCAATAAAATTCCTTCTTCTAGCTGCTCCCAATCATATATCAGACCAGACAAACCGTTTGTTGCCATCACATTGCCCTAATAGTGCATATTTAGACTTTTAATTACTTTCCAATGAACCCTTTTATATTTAATCAATATATTTAAGCTCTGGTTAAGGTTTGGTTAAGGCTCTGGTTAAGGTTTATAGGTTTCAGGATTCTTTATATCAAAAAATATTCTTCCAATAACCTATACTACTTTAACCTGAAAAAAAGTATACAGTATTCATATATGGTATCCATGTTTTCGGCGTTTTGCTATGTTAAGCGTAATTCAAACAAGTTTTTTCTAGCTGCTGTTGTTTGTCTTACTAATCTGTCCACCATTGCTTATTTTACTTATAATTTTGTTATGAGGAAACTTATAATGCAACTTTTTGTCTTTTTGATTTTATTATGTTTTTTATAAGTAAATAAAATATATAAATATAAGTCCATTCATTCTAAGTCTTTTCTATGTAATCAAATTTTTGTAAAATATTTGATTGCTTTACTTGCAATTTAAAATGCCGAGTTTTAATGGTGATTCCACCATTTTGTCAATAAATTATTTATAGGAATTCCAAAGTGTGTTAGAAGAATTTCAATTCTACTACACTAAACGCTTTATTAAAACATTCACGGATTAAAGATTTTTTCATTGATTTTCTCATAGTGTAGCTGGTCATATTTAAATTAAGGTACAACTAAATAAGTTCTATGAACAAACACTGGAAAAATACCAAAAGCGTTAAACATTTGGAAAATCATTCATTGATTATAAATATACAAGTTTCAGTATTGAAATATGGAAAATTATTCGATAATAAAAGCTGCAATTTTTGAACAGCAGCTACATTTCTAACAACGGTTTATCAATTTCAAGTTCGATATTTTTCCAATCATGCTAAAAAATTAATTTCGAAGGAATTCGATTGAATATTACTTTTTGCGTGGAAAACCGTCGCTCAAACTATGTTGAGAAAATATTTGGGAAAGAAGGTTGAAAAAGCATTACGTGGACTCTACTCCTTCACGTTTCATGGTTCATAAGTGGTTTACTAAGTCTTGATGTGGTCGAATTATGAGTGACGCTTTCCACTCAGAACGTCCCGTATGTATGATGACATAGTACTGGATTGCAGAGTGAAAGTCACAGTGATTGTTGAGACGATAGAGATCTCGGACGAGTGAGTACCGAACATTCTATGTGAATATTTGGACATGAGAGAACTATCAGCGTTAGAAGTCTCACGTTTATTCACCATAAACGTTTCACAGCGTTGTATACAGATACATAAGCGCAATCTGAAAAGGTTTCTAGGACGACTTAAAACTCTTGATGAAACTTAAATTTATCACTACACCCCACATATGAACGGAAAACCAATATAGTCGGTTTTAACTGACGAACGTACCCCAAAGAAGTTGAAGACACTACCCTCAGGTGGAAAGCTCATGGCTAATGTTTTCTTGGTTATAGTTACATCGACTATATGGAAAAGAGACAAATAATCACAGAAAAGAGTTGAAGAAAAGATTCCATATTTGGCCAAAAAAGTGCTGTCTTACGACGACAATTTGACCGTCTGTCGCCCACTGTTGCAATAGCAAACTGGTCAATTTGCGTTCGAGCTAGTACTGCATTCACTCTATTCTCTGGATTTGGCACCCTCCAACTTTTTTCTCTTTTCAAACATCAAGAAATAGATGACTGGAAAAAAGGAGTTCCACAAGTTGTACTTTTTAGAAGGCATAAAAGGTTGAAAAATCGTTAGGCGAGATGTATCGAGGTGAAAGGAGACTACGTTGAAAAATAAATCGAAGTTCTATAAAAAAAACAATAATGGATTTAAAGATGTACCGGAGGTACAATCGGATGCAAAAGTACTGAAAAAGAATATAAATATAAATGGCGCAAAATTGGTCCCAAACAGTTACATCATTATGTTACAAGTTACATACTCTTAAAGTTTGGAACGCTTGATAGCTTTTCTTTGTATATATGTAACGTGTTTAACTTATTATGTTAGTGAATATCCATAAGATCACCTATAAAATTACGATTATTTTAAATTGCGATAACTTTTGAACGGCTTAGTCAATCGATTTAAAATTTGCACAGTGGTATAAGGATTGCTCCAACACATCCTTAAAGTGTAAAATATTTATCATTAATAATTATACAGGTCAACAAATTACCAACTATCATAAGCCCATGAAATAACTGGCACCTCTTTTGGACCTAAAATTAGAAATAATGAAGAACTTTGCGAAATCTCTTAACAAGAGATGCAAAGTTAAAAGAAGGAATTTTTATAGGGCCTCAAATACGAGAGTTGATTAAGGGTACCTTTAAGACTAAATTGGATAAAATAGAGCTTGGAAATCCATGGTGCAAATTTTTATCAATTTTCTAGGAAATGTGTGAGCTGAAAACTATAAAACACTAGTAAAAGATAAGATTCAAGCTTTGCATAGAATTAGACATTTTGGACTCATATAGATTTTTTATCTCAAAATATGGGAGACATTTGCGATGAGCATGGTGCGCGGTTCCACCGGAATATATTGAAAATGATGCTCTCCAGGAAGCAGGAGTTCTGCTATGTTAGCAGATTATTGTTGGACATTAAGAAGAGAAACTGTAGATACTAAATAATCCCTTAACTGGGTTCCTAAATAAATCCTTAACTGGGTGGTTATTGATATGGATAAAAAGCCTGAGTTAACCAGAAAGTAAAATTAGTACCACTGTGCATGTTTTTGAATTATTTCTCAAAATTAGTATAAATTATTTCATTTGCTTACAAAGGTTGGTAATTTGTTGACCAGTGTAACTATTAATGACTTTACTCCTTCATATTTGTCTCTTTAACATTTCATGAAGGCTCTACATCTTGATATCATTTGATTTGTATACTGTATACTATATATTTGATTGATCATGTATACTCACTAAAGATCTGCATCTCCATACTTACAAAGTTAAGTTGACACAAGAACTGCAGCCTAATGACCATGCACAGCGAAAAGAGCTCAATGCTCAACGAAGCTCAATTTCACCTTGATGGCTGGTCAAGCAGTTACTGTTACTGGAGCTCGATATCGCGACATGATAACTGAGTTCTTTCTGTCTAATATGGATGATATTGATGTGGACGACATTTGATTTCAACAAGACGGTGCGACATGGCACACAGCCCGTGAAACAATCCAATTGCTGCATGAATCATTTCCTAGTCATGTGAGCATACAACGTAGCATACAACGAGAGAGTTTTCGTGTCGGTGATCGGAATTGATCCCCTAGGATGACCATTGGATTTCTACCTATGATACCTATGAAATGAAAAAAAAAACTGTTTTCTATTTAAATCAAATCTTGCGTAAATTTTGGGACACCCCAGAACCAAACAAATTAATTTTGGTTTAATCGCTAAAAAAATATTTTTCCAGTTAAGTTTGAAATCTAGTTTCTTTTTACAAATATCAACCGCTGTTTTATATACTGTTTACTTAAAAACTGAAAAAAAAAGTAAAGTGTTTGGGTTAGAGGCGCATCAGCAACTAGGCTATTTAGCGACTGGACCTACAGCTTAACGTGGGTTCCGAACCACGGTCATCAGCTTTCGACAAACCCAGGCCAGCACCCCCCTCGGGCTATAAACCCTTGGCTATGTGCCTACCCATAAATCTATCAGGAAACCTACCGACTGGCGAGTGACCAACGTAGAACACTTCTCAGAAGGCATCCGGCCTTACCCAGCCTTTAACTGGCGTGACTGAGGGGTAATTCGTAGTCGGATTTTACACTCTTGCCTAGAAACAATCACAAACATTTAGGAAAGATAAACGGATAGAAGAAAGAAAAATAACCATCCGAGCCCTGGAATCGAACCAGTTACCGCTCCAGCGCGGATTCGGCAAAGCAGTCGCTCTTACCGCCGCACCAACGCGACCGGCATTAAAAACTGAACCTTCCTGGCTAATCTACCGAATAAGTTTTTCTGTTATAAACCTCGTCTTATAGTTCTGGTGGTGACACTTAAGTCAAGATATTTTTATAACGATAGAGGTGGCAGCATGATCATTTAAAGTCTGGTGTACTAGACGATTATTCATTCTTTTACTAATGCTTTCAGGTCGGTGTCTCTTTTCTGGTTGTTTTTGGGTCACACATGATTTTTTCAATATTTCAACAATTACACATGGTGACCGTTTGATTGCATTCGTAATAAATGCATAAGATTTTTTTGGCTTCTCAATTGCAAAATTAAACACCTTCCTTTAGCAGTACAATCTCTGGCGCGACCCATGTTTACTTTAAAATAGTGGGAAATGGACTAAATTATGCTGTGCCAACAAAATAAACTCATATTTTTATCAGAATTGGTACTCGATAACAATTTTATTTTTTCCACTAATGAAGTACGGACCTTTAGAAAGAAATAAATTCTTTGATAAGATAAACAGCAATAAATTGTGCTTGTTATATTGTAAACAAAATGTTTACAAATAATTTAATATTAGCATATTATTTAATATGGTAAATATATTAGAAAAGAAAAATTGGTTTTTAAAAGTTCTTTTTTACCATATTTATTATATTGTTTATCACTGAAAATAAATAAATAAAGCATCAGGAAGTTCCAAAATAAGGCAGAGTAACCTCGTAACATCAGTTCATTTAATCCTGCTAGTCTTAGAAATTATACTTTACTGCCATCATCAATACAATTATTTCAATAAATTCGACGTATACTTTATCATAATACTGAAATATCATCGTAAGCTTTCAAAGCCCATTTGAAAAACATTTTTCTTAACGACGTTTTTCTAATGCGACCGTTATAAATCAACGTCAACTGGAGGAAATCACCAGAAGGAAAATTGGTAATAACAACTGCCATCGGCAGGTATTGCTCACGTCAGCTAGACGTCTGGGAATTTAGATTTTTGACATACACGTACCGGTATCGTTTTCCATTATGGAAAATTGCCTGGTCACGTGCCAACGTATTATTTTCTCGTCTCTATAAGAAAAAATCTTTTAAAAATAAGAGAAACAACTGCTCAAATTACCTTGTAACTCGTGAGAATATTTATGAAAATTCATTGAAAGTTTAAAAATTATATTCAGCACCAATAACAATATTTTCTATGTTCTCAAATAAATCTGTACATTAATCAGCAAAAAATTCAAATTGTAAATTACGCAAAAATTTTAGGTTTATTTGTTGACGAAAGGTTACGGTTTTGTGAATATATAACTTATTTGACAAAACAAAGTTATGCTAGCGTAAAAGTGTTGTAGTCTACTGAAGATGTACTATCCTTTAACATGAAAAATACACTATGTGAGAGTCTTATAATGTCGTTACAGTATCACTGTGTTACGTTATTGTATCACTGAGTACTTTCTCGCTTAGATGTTGTAACCCGCTACCGTCTCCGGAAGATACAAAACTCTTCTTGCCGATTTGAATGTGGTTTGCGCAAGTATGATATAAAAAATAATTAATTTGGGTGGTTAAAGATAGACTCTTAATTTAAATACTGTTTACTATCAAGTATTGAACGCTTAATGATTAGTCCTCTCCACTTTGCCTTAAGAATAAATTGAGTTTTCGACGATTTATGCACGATTCATACCTTCGTATGGTGCCACGTTATAGCACAGCCATGTTTCATCGTTCTTTCAGCTACAGTGCTGCTAAATTGTTTAACTCTCTAAGTAAAGATTTGAGATGTCATTTAATGTTTTACATTAAGCATTTAATGTTTTACAGACTTAAATATATCTGCTATCAGCTCAGAGATAGAGCTTGTACGTTATTTTATGATTATCTTCATTTTTCATGGATGAATCTTAATTATTTTCCTTTATATCATTGTTTTGCAATTTTGAATATGGGCTGAGCTATTATTTGTTATTACTTGTTTTCCTTTGGTGTGTTATATTTTCGCACATTTACGTTGTTATTATTTATATTTTATCTGCAGAATGTTAGTTTATGTTTATATACTTTATTTAAGTCTAGTACTATGTATTGTAATTGGTTTTTGGATATGGGTTGAGTATGAGTGGCTCGTTGAGCCCTTTCCATTAACTTCCAAGACTTCGCCCTTTCCATTAACATTTAATTAATTAATAAAGGCATTTATTATTATTATTATTAATAACAACGCTTTTTTAGCACGGGACACTAATTTACAGAATTAAATAACGATAGGCAAAATGACACAAGAGTGGCCAATAATAAAGGGTTATACATTTTGTGATTCGGAAAGTAAAATAAAAAAAGCAGACAAAGAAATATTAATTATTTCGATGATTTTTTTCATTTTATTGCTTGGACTTTGCCATTAAGTGTGGAGTGCAACATCATTTAAATGTCCACCACACAATGCTTGCAGGCCTCAATTCTATTGAGGTAAATTTCGATGACTTTTTCGCACATTTCGGCAGGTATCTCGGCTATCACTTGACGCATGTTGGTTTTCAACTGCTCAACACTTGAGGATTGTCTACGTAAACACGATCTTTTGCGTAACCCCACAAAAAAAACTCCAACGGCGCCAAATCGCAGGACCTCGGCGGCCAAATCTCGAACTTACGAGGCCTGGGAACTTGTCAGGAAATAAAGCCAACACTGATCGTGTTGTGTAACTTGTGGTACCGTCTTTACAACCATATATCGTTCAGATCGAAATATTCAATTTCTTGCCAACAATAATCGATTATCATACGGCTATCACAGTCACTCCTTCGTTTTCGAAGAAGTACGAAGTCAATGAGGCCACCAGACCATAACGCGCACCAAGCAGTCACCTTTTGCGGATGCAAGGGAATCTCCACAATCACTTGTGGGTTTTCAGAGCCACATATACAGCAGTTGTGCTAGTTTACATATCCTCCAAGTGAGAAATTAGTCTGATCGCTGAAAAAGATTTTTGTTTTTGTAAGAATGAAGGTCCAAGTCCAAACGCAAAATATGCGATAATGGGCTTTAAGACAAGCCCACAGACTGTGAACGCCGAGGAATGGATAAATTTGGGTCTTCAGCCAGACTTTCACTAACAGCAGCGATATTCTCCATTGAGCGAGCGTTACGATGATGCACATGTCTTACCACATTCGTAAAAGACTTAGTATTTTCAAATTTCTTGACTGCGTTGGAAATTGTGCGCTCAGAAGGACGATTATGGCGACCACATTCTGCCGTAAGGAGCGAAACGTGTCTACGGCAGAATCACCATTTTTGTAAAAAACTTTTAACAATTTTAACGCATTGTTGGGTGGTTAAACGATTCACATTGTAAAATGGCAAACCTTAAAATAAATAAATCATACTTTGGATGACATTTAAGTTTGACAGTTGTCAAAATATACGGCTGTATTTTCCGAACCATGAAATGGTTCCTGTATAAGAATGGTAGGAAAAACCCTGTATAAGAATGGTAGGAAAAAAAATTAAAAAGCAAGTTTTGTTTTCTAATTTATTTACTATAATAAATAATATAAGCTTATATTAACTGGACTTTGCGCCATTTTATTGCTGCTTAGCTTCTTAAAGAATTTATTTTCACCTAATGATTTGTACTACAGTGGAGAAACAAATAAGATAATAGTAGATAAAAAAACTAAACACGGGCCGCGATAGACATTGTACTGCTGAAGAGACGCGTTAAATTTTGCTATTGAGAAGCCAAAACAAATCTTATACATTTATTACGAACGCAATTAAACAGTCACCATCAACTGTAATTGCTAAAGTTTTAGAAAAATCATATGTAACCCAAAAACAACCCGAAAAAATAACGGCCCAAGAAAAACGAGTTAAAAAATTATTTATCGTATGGTACGCAAAGCTTCAAAGGATCATTTTCCTACTTCTGTCTGATATAAAAAAAAATTAGTATTAGCACCAGAAAGTCGAAATGACGTTTACAGCAGAAGTTATACGGTAGAATAGCCAGGAAAGTTCTGTTTTTAAGTAAACAGAATATAAAGCAGCGGTAAAAATGTCCAAAAAGAAACTGTAGTAGAGATCTCTAAGGCAACTGGAAAAACATTCTTTTTAGCGATAAGACTTCCGGTCTTGGTCTCCATTCGAGGTTTCGCTTTATCCACCTGTTATCAACCACCTATTCTTTCTGCGGCATCAATCACTGTCGTTCATTTGCGTATTTCTGTATTTGGTATTCGATCTCTGAGAGAAACTCCCAGCATTGTACGTTCTATAGCTAGTTGCGTCACCGGTATCTTTCTAATTGTCTGATATGTCACTGTTGAAGTTCCTGCACTATACGTGAGAACTGGAAGGACACAGTTGTTGAAAATTTTTCTTCTAAAATAAAACGGCAACTCTGACTTTAATATGTATCTCAGATTTCCGAAAGCAGTCCAGATAAGTCCGATTCTTTTGGAGTGGAGAGAAGTCTGATTGTCTCTGCTGATACTAATCTCATACTTAAAGATGTAGTTTCCTCTACTCTGATGTTATGTGAAGTTGATTTTGAGTCTCACTTTCTTGGATACCTCGTTGAAATCTTTTAACATTACAATAGCATCATCCAGACGGTCGGCGAATCTTCGTTTATATTCACTCCTAAGCCATCCCATCGTGTGTTAAATTGTGAACACCTCTTGCTATATCAAATTTGTCTGTGTTTTCGTGGCGTCGGACATTTGTAGTGGCGTTGTCATAAATGTGTTTGATGAGTGCAGTGTAGCGATAATCAATTCTGCAATCTGATAGGGCTATTAACATCGTGAACTGGTCCACTGTGTTGAATGCTGTCTCGTGATCTATAAAGATAAGCACTAGAGGTTAATTATTCCCCATTGACTTTTCTAGGAGGCTTTCAATACTTGGAAATGGTCGTTAGTGCCGTAGCCAGTCCTGAAGTTAGCTTGTTTTCGTAGCTGGTACAAATCTAGCATATTGCATAGTCGATTTGTGATGATCCTGGTAAACCACTTCTATATGTGTAATAGCAGCCTGATAGATCGATAGTTTTCGATATCATCTCCGTAAGCTTTTTTGTTCTTTATCTCTGATAGTGTTCGTTTTACTTCTCCCAATGTGATCTTGATCTGGGATGTCCTCTGAGCCTTGATTTAAAACTCTGGTAATTTGGTTGTCTAAGGTTCCTTCTGTTTATCTTTTATATAGCTTATTTATTTCTACCATTTTTAGAATTTCTGTTGTCTTAATTTTGACATTGCCTTGCTTGTAGACTAGCTTACAAATGTTTTTCTTGCCTTGAGAAAATTTTGTTCTGTGAAGCTTTTAGGTTCGTATACTTCTCTATGATAATATTTACCATCTCGGAGTGAAATTTTCTTATATCCTTTCTCACAGCTTTCGAAATTTCTTTATTTAATTGTCGTAATCGTGGATAGTTTATTCCATATTTCTTCTTTAAATGGGTTCTCTCCTTTAATCTCTTTGGTGTTTTAGCTTTTCATCTTTTCATCTTTCTTCTTGCTGGAGCAGCAAATTTTCTTGTCTTTTTGATATTATTTGTTATAGATGCATTCAGGTCTTATTCTATCTAATTTCCTTTCTATTTTATTTTGATAAAACTCCACGTTCTCAGGTGATATCCACTGTCTGTAGTTGGTCTTGGCTATGATTTTTGCTCTTTCTTTCTTTATGTTTAGGATTAGCTTAGCTTTCACCATTCGGTGATCGCTGCCAGTTGTAAATGTATTAAGTACCGAGATGCCGTAGACTATTTTTTTCATATTTGTGATCATAAAGTCATCTCCATTTTTGTGTTTGCCATCAGGGATTATCCGCGCCCATTTATATTGTGTTTTTTTTGTTAAAGAAAGGGCTCATCGCAAAAAGGCTGTGTTGTTGTGGATAGTTCAACAATCTACCACCTCACTCATTTCTCTCTCCATAACCATAATAATCTAGTGATCATAAGAGAGTAATCGCCCATTATAAGAGTGTAATGGCTTAAGCTCTCTTGCAAAGCTGTATCAAGGTCATACAAGGACTTCACATACTCTTCGTCAAACTTTGATGTTGGGGCGGAAGCCTGGATAATTTCTAAACTAAATCTTGTATTTAGTTTAAATAGTAAGGCTGATGGTATTTATCTCTTTTTTATTTCCAAGGTGCTTCTTGTGACCGATGAAACCACAGCTCCCCCAGGTTTGTTTTCGTGACCCTTGCAGTGGAAAAGTTTCCCAGCATGAAGAGCAATGGTCAATGGTTGGTCTTTTCCTCCCCTTCTAACCCCGTTGAGACCTATGATGTCCCATTTTACTTCTCTCAGTTCTTCCTCCGGTTCCATCATTCAATTATCTGATAACAAAGTTCTACCATCGTAGGAACATCATTGTATTAGTCGTGTTGATTTATGTTTTGGTTTAGCAAACGAATTTCTGATCCCCCTTAGATTTCGTGGAGCAGCCCTTCTTGGAGGTGTCGAATTTACCCACATGGGAACCAAATCCATTCTTTTTGCTATTTGTCATTTGCTTGTAAGGGTTTTTTTTTGGCTGGCCTTCCTCGCCAGCTGAATCTTCCGCGCTGGCCAGACGGGTTGAAAGATGGTATAAAGGTAGGGATATGTAAAAGGATAAATGTAGGATAAAGTATGGTGTAGGTGATGGATTAGTAAGGTTGGGACATGTTTTCTCCCTGGTTTTAGAAAGTAGGAGAGAGACATGGCTGGCGTCGGCAGTGTTGCGTCCCTGAGTAGACCTGCGCTCTATCGGATTCATAGAAGGGTGTCTACCGCCCAATCTATCAACAAATTGCTACTGGAGGCGAAAAGTGGATTCAATATAGCAATACACATAGTACACAAAAAACAATGTGTACACACATTGTGTACAAACAACACCCGGACACCCGCCTTTGACCACTCCAAACAGGTCTTTACTTTCAAAACTGTACTCGAGAATATTTTACTTACAAAAACGGAATAGAGAGTATGTTAGAAAAATGGGCGAATACTATGTATAACGATTGAGATTATATTGTAGATTAAAATTGTATTAACTTTTAAATATAATATAATTGTATAATATCAAGAAACGACATTACTTATTGGTGCATCTACTAATTTTAAAAAGGTGAATTTTTTAGCCTAAATTTTTGGAATAACCCTCGTATTTAATGATTTATTTTTATTTGTATTAAAGTGTTTTAAGTATATGAAAAGGGGGTTATTATCCATGGTTCGTAAACATTAAAAGGATTATAGTTGTTTGTTGTGCTCCCTCCCTTCATCACCG
Source organism: Cosmopolites sordidus (assembly GCA_031761425.1). NCBI lineage: Eukaryota > Metazoa > Arthropoda > Insecta > Coleoptera > Curculionidae > Cosmopolites > Cosmopolites sordidus. The sequence continues at coordinate 14,556 of JARFXV010001350.1, read as the reverse complement.
GAATAATCCCGTTCAAACACGACCAGAACACGGAGCCAGAAAGAAAAACAACCCCTCGATACCATCCCCTCGCTAATTTTCGCCCAGCCCGGCATCAATCATTTTCCGCAACTGTACTTTTTATGCGTCGCAGATTTCACTTTTGCAGCATTCGCTGAATCCAATAACCTTCGTCCTTGGCTCGACATGGTGGCAGCATTATCGACTGGGAGGCGGTGGTAGTGGCGGGCTGTCTGCCGCCCCCCCTCCCATTCGTCTAGACAACCCCGCGCACAAAGGTGCCGCCAGACCAGGAGAGTATTGCACCCTGGCGTAACGCGTACGACTGGCTGGGGGGTTTAATTAACGAATTTGTTGAGACAAACCGTGGCAAAAAAAGTTGCAACTGGTGAAATCGCATCAGAAAAAATTAAAAATTTACGCCGGACAAATAATTTGCTGCAAATTGAGATGAGAAATTGTTTTAAGTAGATTAAAACTATTTTACAAACTTTTTTAATTACAAATATTAATTTATATACCCTCAGTGTCAAAATATTAGACACACTAAAGAAATTTTTGAAATTTAATGAAATGGTGGAAAAGGGAAAGTGTTTAATTGATTTTGATCAGTATATAAAAGAATTGTTAGTAAACTTTTATTTTTTTTGACTGTCAAAATGTTAGACATACCAGTTTATATTAAAAATTTCTTAATCCTCTAGAGATTTTATCACAATTTATCACTTTGGTTCATTTATTCATCAATATAATTTAATATAATAATATATAAATTCTACTATCCTACTATACCCATAAATAAAAATCAATTGCCACATGTATGACGGAGCATTACTTGAGAACGGCTCGACCGATTTGGCCGATTTATTTATTTTTTCCGTTCGTAATTGTCAGGACAAGGTTTGTATAAGAAAATTTTTGGAAAACCTACGGGAAAAGTCGGAAAATTAAGAAATATGTATGTTAAATTTTGGCGCTTTATGTAAAATGAGGCACAGTTTGAGAGTTTTGCTGTCACATGTTTTCATAACAAAAAAACAGAAGTGCATTGCTTAAAGGTCTTGCAACCAAGCCATTAAAAAAGAAGTGTGACATTTTGCGAAGAAATTTCATTATATTTTCTAGGTTTAACGAAAATTTGTGTCATCGGTGGTGCGTTGAAAAGATTATTTTCGTATCCTTAGAAAAATGTCACCAATAAGGCGTCGAAATACACGGATGATCACAGAATAGTGATCAAAGCAGACAAAAGACCAGCAGGCTAACATGAAAGACGCTTCAATGCACCGATGTTGAATGAAATTGCCATTGTTGTTGCTGGCGAGATTTTGGTGTCTCGTATATATGTTATCCATTTTGATGTAAAACGCCACTAGATGGCGCTGCAGGACATCAACTTCTACAACGTATAACCGATCGATATGAAAATTGGTATACATAGATATTTGAACACGGTCAATATTTTTGCGCTATCTACTTTATTATACCTCGCCAATAGATGAGGCTATAGCGCATCAACTTTATCTACACCATAACTACATCTTTCCCTGCTTACAGTATTTAAATTTAAAAATGCTACCGTACGATAGACATATGGCGCAATGGATATAGATAAAAGTGAAAGGAAATTTGTATAGTGCAGGTAGCTTCACTTCAAAGCTCTCGACATGTAATCGAACGATCTGGATTCGTTGGCTATCGAAAAGTCAACTATATGTTGCTCCAGAGTAGAAACTCCAAAAACTCTGTATATCTATACACTGAATCAGAAAACCAAAAATATTGCTTATCCACTTGCGCTATGCTAAATGTAGTATTAGTTTGAATTACTTCAAATTAGTTTGATTATAAAGCGAATGGAATAGATAAAAATATTGTTCGTTCACGTAAATTATTAACAAAAAAATATATATAATTTATTATCAATGTATACTAATAAAAATAATAAAATCTTATCAATATGAAATCTTTCATTTTTCTACAACTTTCTACAACGCTTTATAGATTCTACATTACATACAGACCATCCATTTTAGATATATCGAGGTAAATACATATACAGTGGCAGGACAATGTCTGCCGGGTTCTGCTAGTATATTATAAATGTGAAAGTGTTTGTATGTTTGTCTTTCAATCATGCTGAAATGGATGAAGAGATTCTAATGAAATTTGGTATAGATATCGATTATGTCGTGGAATAGGACATAGGATACTTTTTATAACGCTATGAAGTTTCGGCGAGGGTACATCTAAAAGTAAAGCATTTATGAAATGTCAAAAAACATACAATTGAAAACTAAACGTAAAGGTTCGCTAAGGGGGAGGGTTCCTAAAAATCAACTTCTAGTGGCATTGAGGGGGAGGAGCGATTGGGTAACATCCAGTTCATAGCTGTGTATCGAGATATAAAGAAGGAATAAACTGCAACATCAAGGGGCTGTAATTTATTACTGAAGTGTGGCGAAAGAGTAATGTGATCCCATTCTTTCCGGCATAATTTATCGCATCAATGTTTACATGACCCTCATGATTATCTAAAAGATAAATATACTTTCATGTATATATATATATATATATATATATATATATATATATATATATATATATATATAAATATATATACTGTATTGCCAAAATAGCATTAGACTGGAATTTGTAGGGTAAAAAGATATTGGAGGGCTTGCACAGACTTGAGGAGAACCATCAATGATAAATTTTATTAAAATCATTTATTTTAGCGTTATTGAGTATTATGCTTATGGTTTTTCAACTCCTATGCGGAGCATATTGCTTTAATCAAGCTAAAATAAATTATTTCATAAAAATGCAACATTGATAGTTCTCCTCCAAGTCTGTGCGGCCTTCCAATGCCTATTTTACACTGCAAATTCCAGTCCAATGCTATTTTGGCTATACAGATATTATGAAGACCCGTATTTATGAAGACCTGATGTTTTTTTGCTATTGTCTTCGTTATTTTCCACGTTTCACATCCGTAGAGCAAGACCACCCTAATATTGATGTTAAATATACAGAGTTTTGTTTGCGTTGAGTATTGTGATGATCTCCACACAGGTGCCAGAGCTCCAAGATCTCCTTGAGCTTTTCGCATTCTACTTTTAACATCTGCACCCCGAATAAGGCATATAATCTGCATCCCGAATAAGGCGTATAATTTATTCGGGTATTCCTTTTTGTTTTAAAACTTTCCATATGGCAAAGTGGGCTAAACTGTCGAATATCTTCTAAAAATCGATGAATAATAAGTAGAGTGGCGATCTCCATTCAGCAGACTGTTATAGTATGATCCTAACAGTATTTATGTGATCAGTACACGAATAACTCGGTCTGAAGCCAACTTGACCTAGATGCATTTCTGCCTATGTCCTACCAATTTTGTTAGGCTGATTTGTGTTGCAACTTGATGATTGTGTTTAGTAATGTTATTCCACGGCAATTGTCACAAATGCGTAAGTCGCTTTTTTTATTAATCCCTTTTTCCAATCATCGGGAAAATTGTTTGACCCCACATTGTTTTTAATGCTCTTATAGTTGTATTTCCGTTTTCAAAGGTGCATCACAGTTAATGGGAAGTTGCGCCACGCTTTTTTCATAATGACACATTAATTTTCTCGTTCATCGCTTTATTCTTAATATTAAAAATTACCGTGTTTTTTAGTTTTTTTAAACTATAATTTATTTTTTATTTCGATCTGCTATAAAAGCGTGTTTTTTAGTTGTTTAAACTATTATTTGTTTTTTTCTTGAGAAACATTTTCATTTCAATTTAAGATGAGTAAAAATTCAATTTACTATAGTTCCTGTATTAATACAGGGTACGGCCGTCAATTCCGCATTTCTGAAAAAAATGTATTATATTTTTCATAATTTTATTAAAAGTAAACTATTTAGGGTTAGAGGCGCATCAGCAACTAAGACTATTTAGCGACTGGACCAACAGCTTAATGTGGGTTCCAAACCACGATCATCAGCTACCGACAAACCCAGGCCAGCACCCCCCTCAGGCTATCAATCTTTGGTTATGTGCTTATCCGTAAGTCTATCAGGAAGCCTACGGACTGGCGAATGACGAGCGTAGAACACTGCTCAAAAGGTATTCGGCCTTACCCAGCCGTTAACTGGCGTGACTGAGGGATAATTCATTGTCGTATTTTACACTCTTACCTAGAAACAATCACAGACATTTAAGTGTAGTTACGTGTGTGCATGTGTGTCTATATGTGTGTGTGGGCGTGCGTGTGTGTGTGCGTGTGTGGGTGTGTGGGTGTGTGCGTGTGTGGGTGTGTGTGCGCGTGCGTGCGTGCGTGCGTGCGTGCGTGCGTGTGCGTGTGCGCGTGTGTGTGTGTGTGTGTGTGTGTTTGTGTGTGGCTATGCTTGCCAGAGCGAAGTGGCATATGGCCCCACCTTGTTGGAATAAGGTTTCATCGTTGACCTCATAATGCTGAAGGTGAGGAATGAAAAACGTTCGCAATCATTCCAGTACCTGAAATTTTGCCTGTTTACATAACCGGACGGGTGAAAATGCGCATGAAAAATCAAACCTAAAAAATCCGCCGGACTGTTCTGTCTGAAATTCCGAGTATCACGTTTTGTCGACGTGCTGATCTCCGAGGGCTTCTTCCCATAGGTGCTCTCACACGATCAATATTCGCGCGAGTACACACTTTTCTCGCACTATCACCTCTCCTGTGTGTGGTTTCTCCAGTGTTCTCAAAGTTTTCAAGTCATAACTTAATCGAATTACTTGGGGGAACTACACAATTAACTGAAAATGACGCTGAGCGGCTGTATACGAACCGGTTTGATAAAATTGCAGCACAACGCTCGTTGTTGGTTCGACCAGCGTTCCATTTTAACTAAAATGCTTTGAGCTAGGGAATACAGTGGTGACCTTTGCAACTGGCCGCCCATTTCCTTGGTCATGCGAACGCTTTCAAATATGCGAGATTGACGGCCGCACCCTGTATGTAATTTTGAAAAAGCTTAAAAATAATTGTTCAAGCGAATATGTTGACACCGAGTATAATTCTGGTATTACCTAGCTCATCTTCTTCTTCGTATTCTTCTTTACAGAAGAGTCGTGACCTATGGAAATTCATTCCGTTCGCGTACTTCCCAGACTACTTCTTGCCAGCGTTCTCTATTTCTGGCTTCCATGGTCGCATATTGGAGAAATGTACCAGTTAAGTCTATAATTTGGTCTATCCATCTTTTTGGATGTCTGCAGTGTGATCTAGAACCCTCTATCCCACCCTGCGTTCAATGTGGCCAAATAATCGTAGTATTCGTTCATATATTATTTGGGATAGGCTTGTGGGTTCATTAATTTCTTAAATAATGGACGCGTTTGGTCGTCTGGCAGTCCACGGAATGTGAAGGAGTCGTCTCCAACACCAGAGTTCAAAAAGGGGATGCGTTTCAGGTCTTGTTTTTTAATGATCAATGTTTCAGCGGGATATGGCAGTATTGGAATCTAAACTAAGGTTTTTACTCGGACTATCCTGTAGGAAAAATTTGAGAAGAGTAAACATACCATATAGAGGATTCTTTTTATCTCACATTGCATTCTCACAGTACCGATTCGATTTGCATTCTCACAGTACCTTATGATTACATTTTTATTAACAAATTCAGTTGCATCAGTAAATTTTCATTTAAATTCACAGTTTCAAAAAGCAAGATAACCTGGAATTGATAAACTTCAAAACTGAAGATTAAGATAATTAAATCTTTTATAGACTTTTTCCAACGTTTAATAAAAAAATTCATTATGAAAACGTTTATTAAATGTCGCGGCTGTCTAAATACGGTCTCGTTCAAACGCAGAAAAATAAAAGGAAAATCCAACAATCTCCTGTACAAATTGAATTAAATTTTTACCTTTCAGGTGGCCAATTCCAAAAAGTAAAATCAGCTAAAACGCGATTGTGTTTTTTGCACAAAAGGAAAATAATTTTGTTACAGGCTAAATTATATTCCGAAACCTGATGTTCAAAGCTTTGTCGTCTTCTTTTGTAGCGTTTATTTTTGGGGGGGGGGTGTCAATTTTTGAATTAAGGATCAGGTTTTTAGGTTGAATTAACCTTTTTAAAATGATTTCACTTTTAATGCCAACAATTTTTACAGAATATTGTAAAATGACTATTGCAAATATTATTTTTTCTTTATTGTTATTTTTTCTTTTCTTTCATTTTCATCTAAAAGCAGATAAGGAAAATATAGTGGTAGTAATGGACAAATGTGATTATTTTCAACGTGTTGAAAAATTATTTCAAGAGGCTCCATATAAACGATTAAATAGAAACCCATTGTCAAAAATGGTTAAAGAAGTCGGATACACATTGAAATCTTGTAACAGACTGAGTTCTCCTTCTCTAAAAACAAACTACATTATTAAAATCCAAAAGTGCCAAGATCATATGCTTTACCAAAAATTCATACACCAGGAAAATCATTGAGCCTAATTATCGATCAGACATTGATTCTCCAATATACAACTTGGCAAAATCGTTAGCAAAGGTATTTGAAAAAGTACTACCTTCCAAACACCTTCCTGTTCTATGATAACCTCAACAGAATTCATAAAACAGTAAGAAAATCAGTTTCTGAGGGTAGAAGATTATCTCAAGAACTTAAATAGTGAATCCGAAACCACAGCATTATTGGATGTTTTAGTCAGTAGGAATACTAAAAATAGGTTAGATTTTGATTTTTTTTTAAAACACCAGCACTTCGACATACATTCCGAATGATTGGAATCATAGCTTCCATAATAAGATCGCTAGTTTCAATTTTATGATAGATTAATCAATTTTATTATAAACAAAGAAAATTTTAACAGATAATAAAAATTAATTTGTGTGGTGTCCGAAGAGAATGAATATAATAAGAATATTATACATCGATAAATTAGAAAACACAAGTTTAGACAATTATTGAAATAAGGCTTTATTAGGTACGGTTGCCATATAAATAGGACATAGTTTAATTTTAGAATTAGATTAAATCATCTCCTGATGATGCTAACATGGTTAGCGAAACGCGATCTTCGAGTTTAATACAAATTATTGTTAGCTAAAATATTGTAAATTAAGGCAACTATTAGTTTCGAGAGATTTTCACAAGAGATAAAAGAGACAGCTTGAGCTCCATTTTATCTATATTTGAAATATCAAAATTGTACTATGGTATTAGGTATATTCATAAGTACTTTTTTGGAATTTTTAATAACATTGCAATCAACCGATAATAAGATTAACTTATTATAAGATAACATAAAGAAGGTAGAAGGTTAGGAAGGAATAGGAAAGGACTGGACTTACAGCTTAACGAAGGTTCCGAACCACGGTCATCAGCCACCGACAACCCAGGTCAGCACTCCCCTTAAGCTACCAACCCCTGGTTATGTGCTTACCCATAAGTCTATCAGGAAGCCTATCAACTAGCGAGTGACCAACGTAGAACACTTCTCAGAAGGCATCCGGCCTTACTCAGCCTTTAAGTCGCATGACTGAGGGATAATTCGTTGACGGATTTTGCACTCTTGCCTAGAAACAATCACAGACATTTAGGAAGTAAACAGACAGAAGAAAGAAAGAAAGAAAGAAAAACAACCATCCGAGCGCTGGAATCGAACCAACTACCGCACCAATGCGGTTTCGGCGCAGCAGCGGCAGGCCGTCACTCTTACCGTCCGCGCCAACGCGTTTATGCTGTGCTTAGTGAATGTATAATACGCAGCTTAAGTTTTGTGGATGATTGCTGGAAATTTAAGACTAGCTCCAAATAAGTCAAACCTGGTATGTACTGATTATTTATATAACTAATAAATTATATAAAAAGGAATAAAACAATTTTTTACTTAGTTAACTATCACTTTTATTTTTAAACAAAATTTGTGTGACTATAGTTTCGTAAAACGACTTTACATTCTTAAACACTACTTTAAAACTCAACATTACATTCTCAAACACTACTTAAACAGTTTGAGAATGTAAATTCAAAACATAAAATAATGGACAAATCAATCAATAATAGATTATATGTTTAAATTCCAACTTTATGCATACATTTTTGTATTTGGTCGAACTTAATATTTTATTCGGTTCCCTCCAGTACCGGCCCCTGTTTAAATTCACTTTTAAGCGGTTTGTTTTGCTTATAGGTGCACAAAAGTGGCAGACGATGAAAATATTAAAGAGAGCCACTTTGGGCCTTTAAGGCCACTTGGGATCCTGCCAACATGTATAAAGTCATGGAAAAGGTGTTGAGTAATGAAATAAGTACGCGTTAAGCTGTAGATCGTTACCAAGTACCAAGAACTAAATTAAATGACAGAATTAGTGCAATTAAAAATCATAAAGAGGTGGCCATTAATCCAGCTATGGGTCGTTTTTACAAAAGTGTATTGCCTGAACATGAAGTGTTGGTTAAACATATTAAGGACTTAGCAAATAGGCTAATGCATTTAAACAGACAAGAATTTCTTCATCCCGCTTTCCATTTTGCCGAAAAGTTAAAGTTACCTCACCAGTTTAATAAAGTTAAAGAGCTAATTTTCAGGAAAGAATGTCAAGAAGAAAGGCAAAAAAGAAAACCAGAGACCCCCCCCCCCCCCTCACACACACACCGATTCAAGAAGAGATACTTTGTCCTTTGTGCCTTGAATCTCATGAAGGGGACTGGATTTAGAGAGAAAACTGCAAGGTTTGGGTCCACGAGGCTTGTGCTAACATATGAGAGCTGGCAATCAGTAGGGGAGCAGGAGGCTAGCAGCAACAGGGGTAAGTGGTAACAACTTAATTACTCAACAGATTTCCAATATTTTGTTTCAAATTTACTCCTTATAATGGGGCCTATGACGTAAGCACAGCCAGCGAGACGCGGGAGAGTGCAGTAAGTGGTTGTGAGTAGGCGCACCATTTTTTTGTCAGGTAAAATAAAAAAATTAAGTTCGTAAAGTTTGATTCTAAGTTTTGAGTTTTTGTTTATCTACAAATACTCAATATTTTGACTCTATCGAAAAAATTAAAAATTGTTACAACTAGCCCCCAGGTCCCATACATTTGCGATTATAGTCTTGAATAAATGCTTATTTTTGTGCTGGTTGGCACTGAAGGCCAATTTTTTAATGTTGATTTTTCTGTCTCTTGGAATTTTATTAATAAAGTTGATTATTTCTGAATATATCAATATTTTATTTTTTTATATACAGCAAAAGAGTTCCTTCACGCGTATCAGCAGTTATTAGACATGTAGCCTAAGGGGTTTTTATTTTACTTAAAATAAACCTTAGGGTGACCGTACTAGAGGATTTTCGCCTATATTGATATTTTTGTGTGCCTAATGATAGAGTTTGAAAAAAATTAAACAAACCCTATAACAATGAAAGAAGAATGTGTAGATAAGTTTAATATTACAGATTTGATGTTTTATGAATTTCATATTCTTTCATATTTTTTTAGTTTTATGAAGCATGGCAATACCACAAATGTCATTAATGTTGTTTAGCCTAGTACATCGGATAGGATTTTTTATTTTTTGACATGCTTCTCCCTAACATTGCTAGGATAATCACGACATAACTCTATTAGGGGCATCAGGAAATGATTGAATCATCTCCTGATTTTTAATGAGATTTTTCAAATGAACAATATTTTTCATCATAAATCATAAAGATCATATATAAATCGAGAGATCATATATAAGTTTTATAACAAAACAATTTTTTTTTCCTTATAATTTTAAAGTCATATCAAACTGAAAATAAATTTTTAAACCTAGTACCGATAACGCTCCGACAGTTCCCGAAAAAAACCCGAACGTATGTGACCTCATAATAGTGACGAAAGCCAATATCGGATCAGCTCGGAACAATTTGGAACTTACACTGAAATTTTTGTTTCGGGATGTTTCCTAATCGGAGTCTCGAGAAAGTGCGAATAGACAAGAACAAAATTAGACTACCAATTTGGAAGGTAATCGTATATGAAAAGTTTTATACTATGAAAGCTTTACAGGATAATCTAATTTGTAGATGGTCGAAGAGTACAGAAATTTGTGTGATCAGTTGAATGAACATCAACTAGTTAAATTAAGGACTCGCAAACCAGTTTTCCATGGCATCAAAATAAACATATGAAGGAGAATGCAAAAAAGAGAAATATAGAAAAGCAAACCTACTATCCGAACAAAAAGTAGAGAAAATGGTATATTTCTATTCTAAATAATAAAAGAACACTTAAAATATTTAGTTTTTTTCAGGATTTTGGTATATTTTATCTATTGATTGAACATATTCATTTATGCTATGTTTAAACATACGTTAGACATTTATTATAGACATTGAAGACTGATAGTAGGCTTATCAAAAATATAGTTCCAAAATATAGGCTTACCAAAATATAGTCCACTAAACAATTATTACTTACATTACTAAACAATATTTTATTTTCCACTTAACCAACAATAATTTTGACAGTATATATACAGGTAGAAGACGTTGATAGTACTGATGTGAAAACACTTTACTATTATGACGCCACAAAAATGATAGCCAATCGCGGTGCTTTCGTGGCCACGTGATTTTTTTTATTTTACAAATGTTAACTCATTCATAATTAATTGCAACAAAATTTTAAAAAGTTTTTCGCATCGATTGTCAATATTATTTATGATAAAGTTTTAAAATAAAGTAAAAAAATCGATTATTTTTTATTCAAAAATCCAATTACCGATAAATCTTCTTGAGTTTAGTAGTGTAAGATATTGAGCCGTTAAGATTTTACTCATGACAAAAAGAAACAGAAGGAACCAATTCTAAAATTTACCTGGCATTATCCGACAGTGCTATATAATAGAATGATTGATCAATATCTGATCTTTTAATAAATATTTCTTCTAGTTGGTCGGTTTGGCGTTTTTTCGACATTTTTAGGATAGTCCTCGTATGATTTTAAGCCTTGACTAAACAAGCAATCGGCAAACTTTCGGATAACATTAAAACAAATAACATAATTACTGAAGACATCGTTTTGATCCTGACCTAAATATTCTTCGTGCGAGCTATCTCTCGAATTTAATATCAGCACCATCAATAAGGGTCTTAAGCCGTGTGACGTTGATAGATGGTTTTTCATGCTTGCAACAAAAAATCGTAATGTGGTGGACGAGGATATGAAATCATGCAAGAAATTGAGGGAATTGGGAAAATTTTTAGTTATGGAAAGTAACAATTTCTGAATTAAATATTTATTTATTGAATGGTTATTTATTATTATCGACGTTACAGCTAAGTCCAAACATTAGTCTGCCTTTAGTATTGCATTTCCAGTAATGTACAAACATTTTCTTGGAAAGTGGAATGTCAAATTATTTTGTATTGTATGCCACGTCAACTAATAAAAGAACAAAAATTATAGTAATAGTAGTAATATAAATAACTATGCAACAGAAGTACAGAAATTACATCGTTAATTTATTTATTGACATAGCTATAACCATTTGCATACTGAAACATTAACGCAACATATATTGTGAATTAACAGAAATAACAAAATTGACACTGATACTGCAAAAAAAAACCAGATAAAAGAGGACAACATATAAAGAGTTTTCTAATAAAAGTGTTAGAACTTTCAAACTCAATAACAGTAAAGCTATTTGAAATTTAAATATCGCTCACAAACTGCTGATTAATTAAAACAAGGCTCATTAGGATTATCGAAAATCCAAATTACCCCAGCTATTTTTTAAGGTTTTATTTCTTTTTTAATAGAAACACATATAAACTATATACTATTTTCTAATTTCTAAGTATTTATCTGACAAATATAAAAGCTAGGCACATATATATTATGCCCATATTATGTATATGTGGATATAAAAAGTAGAAACTACGTAATAATTATGTATTAGTCTAAAATAACTTGGCAATTGTGAATATCTAAAGAAATCGGCAAGTTTGGTTTGTTTAACTTTTCTTTGGCTCAAAGAAATAGCTTGATCTTGTAGCTTCCTCAGGATCATTACCTTATTTAATGGGACGCTATTTTCTTCACCCATTGTCCATACACATTGTAACCCTTTTTGAAATGACTTGTAAGCTATATTGTGTTTTACTGGCATTGTTGCAACTTCTTGATTTTCCACTTCGCCAACTTCAATTAGTTCTTCGTATTCGATAGGAAATGTACTCTTATAAATGATGGGTCAGTTAATAACTTCACGTTCCGTAGGATTTTCGGTATATCCAATATCTTGTACCATCTCATATATGTTTTGCGTGTCCTTTTTACTATCTTTTTTACTTCTTCAATTTGTTTTTTCTTTCAGCTAGTGAGAGTAAATCTTCACTATCCCATTCTGTTCACTATCCCACCCGATGATAGCTTAGATGACGACTAACGTTTTTATAGATTGGTTCCATAATGCATTCGTCAAGCAGGCTAGACAATTTTCAATTGAAAATAATCTGCCAATAAAAGCTTTATTACTGGTGGGCAATGCTGCAAATCATAATGTAGAACAAGGTCTAATCAGCGATGGTGGACAAATTAAAAGTTTTTTTCTCCGAATTACGCGATTCGCCTAACAAAATTATTCTATAGAAACCGCCTACTCACCCCCATTATGAGAAATGAAGAAGAGAATATCGTTGAATCTTGAAAAATCTTAATTAAAAAAAAAAGTGTATGGCTCCTGCATGATGCATGGAATCATGTTTCCCACACTGTCTTAGAGAAGTGATGGAATAAATGAACCATAACAAGAGAATGGGATAGTGAAGATTTACTCCCACTAGCTGAAAGAAAAAACAAAATGAAGAAGTAAAAAAGATAGTAAAAAGGATAGGCAAAACATATATGAGATGGTACAAGATATTGGATATACCGAAAATCCTACGGAATGTGAAGTTATTAACTGACTCGCCATTTAAAAGAGTACATTTTCCTATCGAATACGAAGAACTAATTGAAGTTGGGGAGGTGGAAAATCAAGAAGTTGTAACAATGCCAGTAAAACCCGATATAGCTTACAAGTCATTTTAAAAAGGGTTACAATGGGTATGGGCAATGGGTAGAAGAAAATAGCGTACCATTAAATAAGGTATTGATCCTGAGGAAGCTACAAGATCAAGCTTTTTCTTTGAGCCAAAGAAAAGTTAAACAAACCAAACTTGCCTATTTCCTTAGATATTCACAATTGCCAAGTTATTTTAGACTAATACGTAATTATTTCGTAGTTTCTACTTTTTATATCCATATATACATAATATATGCATAATATGTGCCTAGCTTTTATATTTGTCAGATAAATACTTAGAAATTAGAAAATAGTATTTAGTTTGTATGTGGTTCTATTTAAATAGAAATAAAACCTTAAAAATTATTATTTTGTTTCGTTGTTTTATCAGCTGAAAAAATAGCTGCGGTAATTTGGATTTTCGATAATCCGAATGAGCCTTGTTTTAATTAATCCGGAGTATCGAGTCTGTACTGTATATATATATATATATATATATATATATATATATATATATATATATATATATATATATATATATATATATATATATATATATATATATATATATATATATATATATATATCTATACTATATATACATACATACTTAATATGTGACCGGTCAAAACATAGAATTGATAGGTCATTCTACGTACAGTCCTGATTTGGCATTCAATAATTTATTTTTGTTCCCGTGCATGAAGAATAAACCACGTAGTCAACGATTTTCGACGCCAGAAGAAGCGGTTGATGAGTTCAAAATGAATGTTTTGGAGATACCTTAATCGGAATGGAAAATGTGCTACGAAAATTGATTTAAACGTATGCGAAAGGGTATCGATCATCGCGCAGAATATTTTGAGAAATAACAAAACCATTTTCAATGACAAATATTTGTTTTGATTTATTATTCCGGACACATAAATAGCAACGCTCGTATATTTCACTAAATACATTTTTAGTTTCACTGTACATATATTTTGTAAGTAACACTACTGTTAAATATTCAATTTGTTTAACGTATACGTATTTGGAATAAAACCCAGTCACCCCGGCACTGACCCTCCTAATCAAGCGCACCCGCTTTTCCAAAATTTAACGATACCGACTAGACAGCGTAGATTACGACAGTAACTTTTTTTGTGAAAAATCGATACTAGCAGACACAACACGTCCACACGCATTCGGGTTCTTCTTTTGCTCAACTTTTTCGTCATCTTTATACCATTTTTACTACAAATAGAGAAACGAGGCATATTGGACGAAAAAAAGAGAAAATTAAACTGATGTTTTGATAATATAGTTGGCAATGGCATATGAGGCTTTTTATGGTACTTTTTTATATATTAAAAAACCTTCCTTGCCGAGTATTAGTTATGTTATTTCTGTGGATGGGTTAGAAAATATGCCATTTTTTAGATCTCCTCATCACACGAAAACTTTCTGGAACACTCGAATACACAGTGTATAGCAAACCAACTCACGCCGATCAATACCCTCAACGCTAAA
>JARFXV010001349.1:0-60116 GCA_031761425.1 Cosmopolites sordidus | reverse complement strand
CCTACGGACTTTCCGGACAACCCGTTTTATAACAAGTTTAATATATATATATATATATATATATATATATATATATATATATATATATATATATATATATATATATATATATATATATATATATATATATATATATATATATATATATATATATATAGAGTATATACAATTTATGAAGTTAGGCTATACCCAATAAAACATATCAATTCAAGTTTATTCATAATACTTCAATATTCAAATTACACATCCATATTCTAGACGTTATACTTTTTTTACGTAAATTGCATTGATTAAATGAGCCAACAGCATTCCAATATTACCACGTTATTATAACAATCTTAACAAGCTATATGCAATTATAATCCTAAACGGTCTTTTGTGTTTTGTATTACGAGGGTTTTGAACATTTTCAGATACAGGATGACTATAAACTAATAGCTACGTGTAACACTATACTCGTCCAAAGTAGTTTTCTTCACAACCGATGGATTTCTGAGCGACCAGTTTACCATATGCGGAAATTCTCATACAACTTATTTTCCGAAATGAAGTTAAAAACCTGATTATTGATCTAGATCTATTCCTTATATCCATATCCATATATCTATATCATATATCTATATCCATATAAATTTATGGATTATTTTTCTTGATTGAAAAATAGCCAGTAGTCACATCTCGCGAAAATAAAATTATTTGAAAAAACTGATTTAATTTTAGGTTAAATAAAAGTTTTGGAAATTCAGCGTTATGTGAGTGTTCGAATTATTGCCATTGTTCAAAAATATAGCTTTCATTTTAAGATCGTCTCTTAACGTACTTTCAGGCTAGCAGTATTATCGATTCTTTGACATCCTTGTGTTCTTTAAGCTCTATAACGTTCACGTTGTTCAAGAACAGTGATAAGTTAATAAGTACTACAAATTTATAACTATTCCAGGGATATTTTTGTTCATCAACTAAAAATCACACATGGTGAAACTAATAGATATCTTGATGAAGCATTTAGCATTTTATATTGAAACATTCAGAAAGTTCGGATAGGGTGTGATATATGCATCCCATTTATTTAAAGTGATGTATCCCGTTCCTTTAAAGAAATGTAAAATAAAGACAAGTAAAATTAAGGATTTGGATAGAGATACATCAGCAACTAAAACGACTGGATTCTTTACAACTTAACGTGAGTTCCGAACCACAGACATAAACTACCGATACACCTAGTTAGCACCCCCCCTCGGGCTATCAACCCTTGGTTTTATACTTGGTTTTGTACCATATATTTTTCAAGAAGCCTACCAACTCGCTAGTGACCAATATAGAATTCCTCTTAGAAGGCAGCCGGCTTTATCTAGCCTCGAACTTGTGCGACTGGGGAAATTCCATGTCGAATTGTATACTCTTATCTGTTGAAATGTAATATACAAGCCTGTTCTTACCTCAGAGGTTCACCCATCCATTTACTAACCGCAACAACTGCACTTCGACTTCGAAGGCGAAAAAAAAAAGAAAGGGGCGAAAAAGATAAGAAATAAAAAAAGGAACAACCAATAAAAATGAAAGGAAAACCCAAGAAACAAGGGGATTAATTCACATAACAATGGGTTTTTAAAAAATTTGGTCGCTGAAATATATTAGAGGAATGAATGATAATGTGTATATTAGATTGTCGAAAAAATCTTTAGTGCATCTATCAAAATATGATATCATATATATCAATCAATTTTAGTTGCAATTTGATTCGCGTTGGGGTGTCATCAGAAAAGTAAATATAAAAGTCATCACTTCTTTCTTATCAGTTATGAAATGACCCGCTGGAGATCATTAACTTACTACGGAATTTATTGTCTACTGTTTACTCAATATCGTTAGTTGCGCCACTTATTTCGACAAAATTATATAAACATTTAACCCTTGCTGATGAATCTGTTAAATTACTAGCAATTCGATGACAAGGTTAGTATGATGCTTTCTCGCCAAACCTTTCACTTCTAGTTCCAATTGTATCGAAATTATAATTGGCCGTGATCTATTCTATCAGCATGTTCACTGTATCTGAATATTAATTATTTCACTTTCTTGTTTTGGAGTATTCAGAGAGAAACGTATGTGCTATTTCTTATTAGTGATTGATGGTTAACAATAACCTCATTTTCAGCTTCAAATTTTAAGTGCCATCTTCGGACACACCTATAAGTTGTTTCGATAAACAAGCCAATCTATATCATCATCCGTAGATATTCTCAAAACTTTTATTGAAAACAACATTGTCGAAAATAAATGGTATTTCACAAAAATATTTTTTGTACAAAAGTATTTTGTATATTTATATTTTTGTAATAGCGATTGTTTGTTACTAATCTGTTTTAGGTTCTGTATCGATTGCTGTAATAGATATTGTTCAATAATAATTTAAAAATTAATAGTTTTTTCAAATTAGTTATGCGATGATTACAAAGAAAAATTCATATAGATGGCCGCTTTCTTTTAAAATACGAAATTTTAAATTTATTTTGAAAACTCGTATTATAAATCAATAAAATATATTATCTTTAAATGTTGATTAATTACATTGTATTTATAAAGTGTAGCTTCATATATTACTAAAGTCTTATTATATAACTGATATATTTATTGGCTATAACCAATCAGAACAATTCTCAAGTTATCATTTTTTGTACATTTTTAACTAGTACTATATTTCTACCTAACTAAAATAAAATTTTGCCATTTATACATTAAAATACTACTACTTAAAATAATGAATCTCATTTCAGAAGCTATAACTTCTATTGGCCTAAAAATAGACCTTCAATATCCATGATATTAAAGCAATAGCCTTAAGAAATATTAGTAGCAGAAATACAGCACACTACCATGTCCAAACTCCATTCACAAATTACCTTTTAATTTATAAAACATTATTATTTATTACTTCGTTGATTACAAATTTCTACCATACTAATTATTCAGCATTATTTGATGTCTTTATAATTTAAGTACTAAATAAACAATATTAATTTCTAAATACCTGTTGAATTTGCGAAAATGACATCAATAACCTTTTTGACAACGTCACTAAACTTACGACCTTCGGTGGTGTAATAAAACTCATCACAGACTGCATAAAAATATGTGGCACTTAGAAAAACATTCCACTGGTATATTTATGAGGCAATATGAAGTTCGATTAGAGAAAAACTATAGTTTCCATATGAAATGTTGACATTTATATTTTCAATTTTATTGATTTTTTGGCTGATTTACCGTAACATTGTAAAAAGGTTTTATATATTCTGCTTGACAAAAAAATCTATTTAATTGTTCATGTAAAGATATAGAAGATATGTTTTCAATGTTTCTAGCATAGGGATTTGTAGCTTAAATTATATCTCCGTTTGATCTAACGCTCATTCAACTCAGAAATTAAAAAAATATATGTTGAATGGAATCAAGCAAATTCAATGGGTTCAGAAATCTTTTATACTGTAATAATTTTTTTTAGTAAGTTCCGATTACACTACGGTTGGCGGAACAACACCCTCATGATTGGTTTTTTTAATCCGTTAAATTCAATTTGTCTAAGTATTACCGGGTATTAATAACTATTACTGGGTATTAATAACTGAGCAAGTAATAACTATTACAATCATCCAATATAACGAAGATGAAGATCTGTGTACCACTGAAAATTTATTGGGTTATCTATAAAGTTCTCTCGGGTTTCACAAAAATAAATGAATACCATTCCTCCTGGAGCTCCATTTTCTCTTCCCCTCATGGATTCTCCTTAGCTAGTTTTGTATCCCTCAATAACATATCCTTATTAAACACGTGTCGTTCAGGTTCTTTTATTGCCATTGATCCGTCTCATTGTATTCCATCTCATTTTCCTCTTCTTCAATTATCCACCGCGGATGACCCCCATGAAACCCTTTTTCCTTGGTGGAACACCACTGGCAAAAAGGCAATTAGAAACATGAAGAGGGCTCTCAGTAAATTCCGTGCCTGCTCTTCCTTGTCCAACCTACCAAAATATGGCTGTCCTAAAGCTGGCTTTGCCACCAATTTCCTTTCATATGGCTCCTCTCATTCTATTTGTGGGGTGGGGGGGTTTTAAGCTGAGCGGTCCATCTTCATGTTCTGTTTGGATCATACATTCCATTGTTCCCGTATGGAAGACTGGCAAGTCCCGCTGTATACCCTTCAGCTATTACACAATCATTCAGACTAGATGTCAAAAATTATGAAGCGATTAGTTCTCAAAAGATGCAACTGGTTCCTTAGCCATAATTCTGACCTGTTCCAATTCCAGTGTGGTTTTCGTTCTGGAAAATCCACTCTAGACTCCTTATATGAGTTTGAAAACTATATATGGCCTTCTTTCTATTGGCAGTCATACCATCTCTAGCTTCCTAGGTATTTCTAGAGGTTTTAACATGACCTGGAAATTCCCTATCTTGCCTCAGCTCCATCACTGGGGCTTGAGAGGCAACATTATAAGGCATTTTTCACAATTTCATTTTCTATCGTTACATTTGTTTCAGAATTAGCGATTTTGTCTTCCTCTTATTTCCTTTGCTTAATGATTATCGCTGAGTTCCATTCTTAACCCCAACCTCTTCAATAGCAACTCCATCGTTCCAGTTCCATGTAGGCGTAAGATTACCGCAGAACTGCTTATATGTTCTCCCGCTGATCCCTCACGTTTGGAATTTCTTTAAGAGCTGGAACTTGACCAGATCTCAATATTCTTAAATTGATTTCCTGCAGAAATAGAGCACTTGAATTAAACTATATACTTTACAGTAATAAAACTACTATTCACGTTAAGAATGACAATGCATGTTTACGCCCTTTACATCTGTGCGCGCTGAACTTTTCTCGAGTCCAATCAAAAATTTGCTATATTCTGATAAATCCAATTCTGATAGCATATATACATAAATATATTCTCATCATCAGTGTGGACCCCATACTTTTCCTGACCCTCCCTTGCTTAGACTCCACACTTTCCCTGATCCTCCTCATTACTCAGGCACCTCTTAGATATTTTGTACACACCCAACCATCATCATCATCATCATCATCATCATCATCATCAGCCTGTATCGATCCACTGCAGGATGAAGCTTTCACGTCCTGGGCTTTCCTCTGCCACTCGGGTCCAATATACTTAACGATGTCATCAACCCATCGTGCTTTCGGTCTTCTTCGCGGACGTTTTGCGATCAAGCGGTATCCACTCCAGGATTGCCTTGGTCCATCTGTCGTCCCATCGCCTCGCTATATGGTCTGCCCATCTCCATTTCAATTGCTTTACTCTTCCAATGATATCACAGACTTTTGTTTGTTCCCTGATCCATGCGCAGGACTTTCTGTCTCGTTTTGTAATGTCAAGCATACATCTTTCCATTCCCCTCTGTGTCACCTGAAGTTTTTGAATTGATTGCGATGTGAGTGTCCAGGTTTCACTTCCGTATGTCATAACGGGTAGAACGCACAGATCGAAGACATTTTTTTTCAGGCAAAGTGGCTAACTGCTCTTAAACACTATGCTGAGCCTACCAAATGCCTGCCAGCCACATTTAACACGCCTTTCCACCTCCCGGGCGGTATTCCCCTCCATTGAAATCCTCTGTCCAAGATATATAAAGCTGTCCACAATCTCCAAATCCCTTCCTAAGTCTGAAATTGTTCTGTCCTGAGCGAAGTTATTGAACATATCCTGACTCTTTTTCAGGTTTATTTTCAAACCAAATGGTTCGCCAGCCCTTTGCAGTTTTTCTATGCGTCTTTGCAGCTCCTCTGGGTCTTGTGAAATGAGAATAATATCATCTGCAAATCTAGATGGTTTAAGTTTGCACCATTGATCTTTACACCATCCTGTTCCCAATCCAGTTTATGGAATACTTCTTCAAGGCCAGCCGAGAAAAGAATAGGCGATATTGCGTCACCGTGCCGTACACTTCGTTCTACATTAATTCCCACTTCAAGATCATCAAGGTGAATTGTGGCTGTAGCTCCATCATATATCGATTCTAATAGGTTTACATAGGCTCTCTCTACACCTTGGCTAATCAGTGCATCCATTATCGCATGCTTTGAGATGGAATCAAATGCTTTTTCGTAGTCGATAAAAGCCAAGAACAGTGGCATGGTGTATTCGTTGAGGCTTTCTATGGCCTGCTGTACAACCTGGATGTGATCCATTGTACTGAATCCACTTCTGAATCCTGCTTGTTCTCTTGGTTGTGCGTCATTCAGTTTTTTTAATATTCTTTTAGAAATTATCTTAGTGAAAATTTTGTACATTACTGATAGGAGGCTTATTAGACGGTAGTTCTTTAAATCTTCCTGTGCTCCTTTTTTATGTAAAAGGATCACTTCTGCATTTTTCCATAAGTCCGGTACTTTTTGTTCTTTTAGGCATTTTGAGTATTATTTTGCCAGTGTTTTATGTAAAGTCTGACCACATCTCCACAGTTATACTATCCTTTCCTGGAGCCTTGCCATTTTTCATTCTATAGCATTTGTTACTTCCTCCACTAGGATATCTGGCATTTGTTCTTCCGTGGGTATTGTTGTCTTTGATTGGTTCTGATCTTCATATAACTGGGAATAAAATTTTCTGACAATCTCTAACATTTGGGTACGCGCCCTGCACACTGTACCATCCTCACGCTTTAAGCATATATTTGCGTTCTTTTGTTTCTCAGCTTCTGTTTAGCTTTGTTAATTCCTTTGTTTTCTTCCATTTTCTTATAGTTTTGCAGAGCTCAGTGTACTCGACCCTGCCAAAAGGACTACCTGCATTTCTCATTGCTCGCCGTTTCTTCATTAAATCAATGGTCTCATTGGAGATTTTTGTTCGTTTGAGACATTTTTCTTCTGGTGCTATTGAAGCAGCCGTTTGAAGTATATTGTTGGCGTTTTCTTTATATTGAATTGATATTTCCACCTCCTCTGGATCTTGTAACGCAGCGAACCGGTTTGACAAAGCAATCTCAAAATCGCTTCCTCTCTCCAGCAGTTTTCCAGAATCCACCTTGCCCTTCTTTGATCTTACCATTCTTTCGCGCTCTTTTCGACAGTCAATCCGAACCCTTGCTCGTACCATTCGGTGGTCACTTCCTTCATTAAAATTGTTAAGGACAGCACAATTGGTAAATATTGTTTTATCGTTGGTCATGATGTAGTATATATATATATATATATATATATATATATATATATATATATATATATATATATATATATATATATATATCTAAATATATCGTTCCTTGGTAGATGGTTCTTGAATTCTTATTCATTAAAGTTATTAAAAAGATAGCGTTATTACAACTAGGAATCTTACTTTATATATCCGCAAATCTAAATAAATATGAGATTAGTTGCTGAAACTATAAGTTCAACAAAAATTACCCTTGATGACTATTTATATATATGCTGGCTTATGTAAGAAAACTTGATTTTTGGTTACCAAAAAAATTTAATGGCGTTTATTTAACACATGAGTATTTATTTAACACATGACCATATGTAATTTACTTCAAAAATATCACAAACATGGTCAAGAACTAGTAATATAAAATAATTTTTTTACAGTGAAAGTCAAAGCAGAGACCACTGAACAATCATGATGAGAGAGTCTACAGATCAATTTCGATATGTACTGTTAACAGCTGATCAACTTAAATGATGATGTTCAATACTAACCTCTGGAATTAATGAATTGAAAAGGTACAGTGTTTCATCAAGAAAATTTTCGAACAAATCTTTATCCAGAAATGATTAAATCTTAATTGGTATGTGGTATTGCATTATTTCCACTACATGGTCCTAATACCTTTGAGTGTTGTCTGATACTTGTTATTTATTTCGTTCACTAGAGAGTTTTTACATGAATTCAATTTGACCATAACGCATCGTAAATGATCAGAACCATTGTCAGTGTTTTTAGAAAGGGTTCGTCCAATTCGGACAATTAATGGTATTCAGTTCATTGGTTGGATCGCAACTGCAAGACTATGAAAATTATTGGGTACCTTGTAGCTGATTGTGATGATGAATTGATGATACTGAATACAAACGAAAAAATTTTGACTGAAAACTACAGTCTATAAAGCGACGAAGTGTACCAAAAAAGATAATAACTATATTTGGTATTAGTCAACTGAAAGAGACTAATTCTTCGTAGAACATACGCTGCAGAAACTGTGAAGAATTCAGCCATGAAGCCATCATCTTCTCCGGATTTGAAGTTATCTCTGTCACCTCGAGACATTTTAGTCTGCGATGATTTAAATCCTTTATGCCTTTAGATAATTAAGAAATATGGAGTTTTTAATATGTCCCTTTAAGTGTCCTTAAAAATACCTTATTTTATGCATGGCTGTAAATAATAGCTTTAACATCGTCTTCTTTTAAGCACTTCTAGTTTGCTAGATATTTTTTCTATTGTAAAAAAAAGATAAAAGCAACGGAACTAGGTGATCTGGATAAAAATAACGCTCTTCGGGATATTTTCCTCTTGGCTATATAAGTTCATCTGTCATTAACATTTTCTTTCAATTTATGCAAAAGATTCGTTAATATTTGCACGTGTTGATTTGGGTTTTTCAACCATACTCAATGTTAACGATTTGTAGTGGCAGAATTTGAATGTCCATTACGGTATGCATCTTTAACACTTGTACGACTACATTTGAACTCAAGAACAATTTTCCAATGGTGTGAAAACCAGTAGTCGAGTACATCGAATCATGGCTCACCTCATTATAAAAATCGATTGCTACTTAATTATTTCCGATTGATTGCGCGGTTGGGTCTTGGTGAAACATAGTAACAATGATAACGATTAAAACACTTGGTATTTATTTCACAATATATTCAAGATATTCTCTGACATGTTTCGGCCTCGCGAACATTCTCAAAGAGAGTAATGTATAAACTAATAAAATTATACAGTTTATATATAACTCCCTTTGAGAATGGTCGCGGGGCCGATATATGTCATAAAATATCTTGAATTTATTATAAAACAAATACCAAGTATTTTAATCATTATCATTAATAAATTATTAATATCAAGAGCAACTACTCGATGATAGCATGAACTTCAATACTATATATTTCACTCAAGTACGTTACTTCATTCAGGTACGTTAACTATATTAAGTTAACAAAAACTAATATTCAGTATTATGGCAAATCATTCAATGTTATGGCAAATCAGCACTAAATCTTTCTAATTTAACAATACAACATTTTTTTGTAAATCGTTATTTAATGAGCATTATTCAGTTTGAAGGGTAAACTTACATTTACGTTATAAAATTAAACAATACAGAGAAATCAAAAATCACATTATAAAAATTGTTTGTGATATTTTTTGTGATTTACTTGTCGTTTTTCCAAAGTATGTACTATTTGTTTAATTTGTATTAGCAAAATATTTTCAACATTAGAAACAATAAAACTTACTGATCATTAAATTGTAATGTTAAACAAAAAGTTGACGTACAGTAAACAAATATTTTTAGTTGTTCTTACCAGAAGGAATATGATAACTGATGTTTCGATCTTTATCTAACCATGATAAGTTGCCCCCGGGACTAACAAATAATATATGAGGCCTCACCTCATTAGGTTGCAAACCTGAGTCAGGTTCGGAGGGCATTTTCTTGATGTCTACTTTAAACAAACATTTTACTGAGACTCAGCCCTTTGTTTTATTTGTTTTTTTTTGGCTGTGGCAATTTGCTTGCGAAGCTGCGCACAAAGCAACTGAATCCCAGGGATTTTTAATCGATAAAACAAGGGTTGGAGTACAGAAATATTTTCTGAAAATACCCTTAATTTCTTAAATTGATAATAGATGGCATCAGGATAATAACTTCATTTTGAAGATAACAAAAAGAACGATAGTGAAGAATTAATAGTTTTATACTCGTACATAAATTAATTTAAAATATATGAATACAAACTTACATATATAAAAACTTACATACATATATACGTATGTATGTTGAGTCGAGTGAAAAGTCAGATACTTTTGAAATATAATACTGTTTCTTGATCAAAAATCAATTTATTTTTCAAGGTAGTCTCGATACACTCGCCTAACTTTTTATGTCATAAGTTTTTATGTCAAAAGTACGGCTTGTCGAATTTCGCATAATAGAGCACAGTTTC
Source organism: Cosmopolites sordidus (assembly GCA_031761425.1). Taxonomy (NCBI): domain Eukaryota; kingdom Metazoa; phylum Arthropoda; class Insecta; order Coleoptera; family Curculionidae; genus Cosmopolites; species Cosmopolites sordidus. The sequence continues at coordinate 49,916 of JARFXV010001349.1, read as the reverse complement.
GCCGAAATTTAAGAATTTTTGATATGAATTACTTTCCAGCCAACTAATTTTTCTTGGAAAGGTCGGAGAATAGGGTGGATGCTGCATCAATCTGTAATACAAACTGGCCAATTTCGCTGTTGCAACAGCAAATCTTTGGCAACCTGCAAACAACACCTTTTCTTTGTCAAATGAGAGCACCTCACATGTGAAATATGACCAATAATAAACTATAATACTCTCCTGTAATCGTCTTTCTCATTTTTAAATAGTTCATAATGTTTTGTTTTTTCATGACTTGTCGCAGGATATGCTTCGAGTTGTGTTTATACATGTCTCAATATCACTGTGAAGTGATCATTCGATTCCGTTTCTGATCAGCAGAGAGCAAAGGTGGCACCCATCGCGCTGGTAGTTTTATGATGTCTAAATATTCAAGTATATTGTTGCGTACTAGATCGTCCGGGATGTTTATCACCTCAGCAATACTTCTAATCTTCACTTTAAGAATGGTCAACTCGATATCATGTATTTTGTTGGCCATTTCTTTAATACCTCAAATAGACGTTCTGGGCGCGAAGTTTCACTTGTGCTAATTCGACCTAGTCAAACTCAGTAAACCACTTATGAACCAAGAACTAATCTATCGTCATATTTACGTGTCTAATACTTTATGACGTGTAACTTTACAAATACAAAAATAATCTAAAAATAGATATAAAGTATAAAGCTAGTTTCGGGAAAGAGAATTTATTTTTTTCCACTAAAACAGGTTTCCTTGAGAAGGTTGATTAGCAATTACCAAGATAAAAGACAAGGATTCGAACTTTTTTAATAAATCAAAATAATGGACTTATTAAATTATTGATTGATTTGTCCGTTACTTTTTGATAGTTCATTTTTTAAGTCGAATAAAACAATTTTATTCTTTGTTATCTATCACTTTTATTTTTAAATTTGTGTGACTATAGTTTCGTAAAACGATTTTACATCCTCAAACACTACTTTAAAACTTACTTTTAAAAACTTACTTTTTAAAACACTACTTTAAAACTTTTAAAGTAGTGTTTTAACACAAGTATTAAATCAAATCTTTAGATCAAATCAAAATGACCTAATTACTTTAACTGAACTGTAAAGCTGACCATAGTTAAACAGTTAAACAGTTACAATTAAACTCATACGAGTTGTGTAAACGAAGTAATGAAACTGATTTTATATTTGTTGTATTCAATTAATATTACAATTCTACATTATCTACTTCAAAAAAGCCACATACCGATGGAGACGGTTTGTCCACTTTGCACTGCTGGAACTTAGATACTGGAATTGCCTTCAGCTGATCGGTTACAGCCTTTTCAATGTTCTCCAACGTCTCAGCTTGGTGTTTTCTTTGTCGGGTGAATTTTTAATCTTGGGAAAACGAAAAAGCCACAAGGACTCAAGTCTGATAAATAAGGGAGCTGTGAAGCTCTAGTAATGTTTTTACTTAACAAACAATCATTAATTGACAGCGCTGTGTGGTAAGGCGCACTGTCGTGATATTGCGCCTAGCTATTCTTGCTGTTTTTAGTGTCTTGAGTCCCAATTTTTTTAAGAACGATCCCCTGGCTATCAAAAATGCAAATCAGCATGCTTTTACTCTTCAATTTTCTCATTCCGGCGTTTTTTGGCCTTGGTGTGGAAGATTTAGAGTGGATCATTCGAGGTTCAAGCGCATCATTTCCGGTTCGTATTAAAAAATCCACCATTTCTCCTCAGTAATTGGCAGACAAAAAACCAAAGCAGGCTTCTCTCCTGTTCACTTTTTACTGCGAAAGGCTTTTCGGAGCCATTTTCGCGCAGAATTGGTAAATAATACCCAATTCATTCAAAATAAAAAAAAACCAATTTAGTTAAAATCTGATTGAGTTTTGAGAGTCAAACTCTTTCCCAATCATTCTGATTGTCAGTCGATGATCAGAACGAATAAAACTCCGAATAGTTGGATGTAGAGAGAATACGTTTACAATACACTTTTAGAGGTTTACACATAATCCACAATGTACCTTTGACGCCTATATTTATATACAATAAAAGTTACATAATATAGGTCACATAAGAAACCAAACGAACAAACTTGGGAATATTATTAAATTTAAAGTAATATTCTAAAGTGGTATTATTATTTAATAAGGAAATATATTTATTTGATATTCAGAAAAATATCGATATTACATACAGATATAAAAATAAGTTTTCTTTGGCACCGATGTAACCCTAGCAGTTGACACTTTTAAAATATTACTTAACATCTGTTCTAAGGTACAATATCTGTTCTGTTAAAATGAACACATATTTTCTACTACAACTTTTTCGAAACATTAAATTTTTGATCGTGACGAATGCCTTTCAAATATTGGTATTGAAAACTATAACCCTTTCATTATATGTCGAAAGATATTTATGGGATATTTAATGGCGAAAATCGTGTAAAGTGCTGAATAGAAAAAGGGAAGAAATTTCTTTCCGGTTATATATGTAATTTCACACATTTTATTACGAGAGAATATTCAGGAAAGGTATCGCAAAAAAAGATAAAATTCATACACTAAATATTAAGTATAAAACTGTATACTATATATATATATATATATATATATATATATATATATATATATATATATATATATATATATATTCGTTTTTTCCTTTGTTCATAAATAAAGGGTTATATCTTACGAGGGTTGCTATTTATCTATCCAGAATAATAAATAAAAACAATTATTTATTATTATTCTCACGAGTTAATGCCATTTCCTGACTGAGATGAAGTTTTTAGTGACTAAACAAATAGCGCCCGTGTTATAAAACGTTCTGAGTACGTATACATTCAAAAATGTCAAACTTTACCATGTATATGGCAGGCAGCGCCTAGCAACACCATTGTTGCCAATTCCGGATATATAAATAGTAACACTCGTATTTCTTATAGGTTTGATCGGATTTGAACTTTTTGTTTCGACAAATAAATATTCCTTCTTTAGTATTAAAATTATTTCATTGCGAAATATTGTTTTTAACAAACACATTAAAATGTATGAAATACATCACGAAATTAAAGGAATTTTAAGGCATTATTTTATAAAAGACTTCAAAGCGATTGACGCAGCTCGTAAGATCCGCACCACTCAGCGTTGGTTCCGGGAGGGAAACTTGAGTCTTGGAGTTACGGGAAAATCAGATCGTCAATGGCGACGTTTTAAGAGTAACTATGGCTACAGATCCTACAAGTACTAGCAATTTTTTAGGAGAATTAGGATTATCCCATAGTGCTGCGGCATTTGCGAGGGATAGGAATGTTGCCAAAGAGCTGTAGAAACATCCCTCACAAACTGTTAAATACCTCAAAACACACATAATTTTGTTACACCATAGTATATAATATATAACTTATACTTACTTAAATCTTGCAGCTTTTCTTTCAATTTAGTTTGTTTCCTCGTCTCAGCTGCTTCTTCCACTTAATGTTGCAAATAGTTCCTTCGATTTACGTTTTACTTTTTCACTTTACCATTATTTTGGTTATTTGTTCTTTTGTATGTAACATAATGCTAAAAATTCGTTTGCCTAAATGTATACCGGTTTAACCACATTTTTAATTAATGTTGTTTTAACTTTCTTCCTTAGGTATTGTTTTATATCCTTAATATTTTGTTTTTTTGAAATTATATACTACTCCTATTTCCCAAATCCTTGATTTAATTTCATCTGTTAATATTTCTTTGCTATTTCCTACTACTAGAAGATATTTATATTTCCATACCTGTTCTAATTTGACATCCTGAATTGTTATATTATGATTGAGGTTCTTGATTTCAATTATCTTGGTATTTGGTTCTTATTTATTAAAAGCATTAAATATGCTCATGCTTCTTGAGTGGCATTTTTTCTTTCAACTAAAATAATTTCGTGTTCGTAACATATAACACGATTATATTTTTTGAGGATTTCTTTGCACCAATCAGCAGAAGTCTTTTTTAAGCGATTGTCAAATTATGTAGAATTCAACGTGCACAAATATTTTCAAAGCTAAATTTATATAAAATCTTGTGCATACTTGTCGTATTAATGCCTAGAGATACCTTAATCTCACGGTATGTCACATACCAATCTTGCTTTATCAGTTCGCGCTTTATCGTTTCTTCCAAATCACCCATGTTTATTACTTAATCTTCTTCATGTTTTGCTTTATTTCTAATTTTTTCTCACTTTTTTCGCTTTCCTCCTCATATCTATTCATTATTGTTTCTATCATAGATATTGTATAATAGAGTTTTATTATAATATTGTACGAGGGTCGTTCAATAAGATCTTAGAAAAAGATAGAAAACAAATTATTTTAAGTAGATTGTTTTTATTTTTCAACATAATCTCCTTTTAGCTCTATACAGTTTTCCAAGTGTTTCTCCAACTTTTTTAAGCCACCTAAAAATTAAGGTTTGGTAAGGTCCTCAAAATAGGCATCTGTTTGGATGATGACCTTCTCATTCGATGTGAATCGTTGTCCGCTGAACCATTTTTTTAAGTTCGAAAATAAAAAAATGGCTGGGGACCAAATCCGGTGAATACGGTAGATATTGTAATAATTCGAACTTTAAGTCAATGATTTTGGCCATTGAAACTGTACAGGTGTTCACCCATGCATTGTCTTGATGGAAGAGGATGTATTTCTTTTTCAAATGAGGATAATTTTTCTTAATTTATTCGTTCAAACCGGTGTAATAACGATGCATAATACTCTACAGATATTGTTTTTTCCTTTAAATAATCAGCGTAGATGATTCCGCGTGCATCCCAAAAAATTGTGGCCATAATATTGCTGGCCGATTTCACTGTCTTCGCCTTCTTCGCCCGTTCGCCTTCAAAAACCCACTATTTTGATTGTTCCTTTGTCTCGGGAGTGTAGTAGTGTAGGTGTTTCATCCACAATTATGTATAGATGCAGAAATTCATCAGGATTGCGACAAAACGACCTCAGAGTCGATCACTCTATTGCGTTTATACTCCACTGAGAGCAAACGCGGCACCCATCTTGCCGGAATGTTTTTCTCATCCAATTTTTCGTGTAAAATTAAAAACACTGTACCTTGCTATAAACCCGTGGCCTCAACTATTTCGCGCACTTTGATTCGTCGATCACTTAAAAATATGTCGTGGATTTTGTTAATCATTTCGGGAGTACTCACTTCCACTGGACGTCCCGAACGATGTTCATCCTCTGTGGATGTATGGCCACGTTTAAACTCATTTACCCAATAATAAACATGAAGTTCATCCAGCTCAGCTTTGATCTCTTTCGGTGTTAAGTCTTTTAAATATAAGAGTTTAATCACTCGAAACTCACTTTTTCAATTTTTCTAAATAAACAAAAGTGTAAAGCTTCAATCAACAAAAAAACTGAAACCATGTGATGAATATAACTGAGACTTTGACAGCTATCTAGTGAATAATGATGCTTACTAAAAACAAACCATTTCCGATACTATGAGAGCCCTTTCTTGGAATTTCTAACGACTTATTGAACGACCCTCGTAGTTATGTATTTTACTCTTTCTGTCAGTGAATATTGTGCCATTATTTAAAGTTCTTTTATCTTTATTTCATTAATCAAATTTACCATTTCACCCAATTTGATCATCACTTTAATTTTTTTGCAATTCATCTTTTTTTTGCAATTCATCTTTTATTGTAATTCATTCATACATACATCCATCTTCTTCATCTTATGCTATATTTCTAACTTCTTTTCTTTTTTCCTTTTTCCCTTTTATCTAAGTTAATATAAAATCTAAAATTTCTCCGCCATCTATTCTTTATAGTTCCTTCTTTCGTTATCACTACACTATTTTTATCTTTTATTTTTTCTCGCCAGTTGGTAAGCTTCTCGATAGACTTATGGCTAAGCACAAAACTAAAAGTTGATAGCTTGAGGGGGATGCTGACCGGGGTTGTCGGTGGCTGATTACCGTGGTTCGGAACCCGTGTTAAGCTGTAGGTCCAGTCGCTATGGTCACAATGACCTAAGTTGCCGATGCACCTCTAATCTTAAATTTTAATTTCTAACTTATATTTTTTAATATATTACTCCAATATTTCCTTTTAGAAAAAATATTTAGTTTTTCTTCTATAATAAATTTCTAAAATATTAGAATTTTCGTCAAATAACTGTTCAAACTATTAATTCCTAAAAAGCAGAGAATTTCGCTTTATTAAAAGTTAATTCCAGATTTGCCTTAATCAGCAGTCCTCAGGGCCTATCAATCATAGGTTTATGATTCACCGTTAGTTTTATCGAAAAGAAGATCATTAGCGAGTGAGTACAAAGTAAGAGATCTTGATACTTTGATCACTCGCATCCAGCATCCGACCTTGTTCGCCCTTGAACTAGGCTGATTGAGGATGATGCCTTGTCGGATATTATACTAAGATTGTTGGGTTGAAATTATTCGTCTCCCACTACAGTTTCCTGCTCTGGCCTACCTTTTAACTTTCTTTTATTAAATGATTCGCTCGCTCTTTATTACATTTTTCTTCGTGTACCTAGTTTCTTACGGCTTGATACCCTTGCCTTATACACCCTCAATCTCTCTTTCAGTATTTTATTTATGTACCCTTGGATTAATATGTCTTGGTTTTTTTATTAAGACTGGTTTTACCTTTAGGTGTTCTCTGAAAACTTTACTCCTTATTTTATCTTCTTACACTTTCTGTATTTTTTTTAAGATCTCATTTCTAATATATTTAACTTAAATTTTAAATTGTAAAATTCCGAGATTCAGTTCTGAATGTCCTAACATAGATATTGACTAGTTACAATTTTTTGAATTAGTTTTGGTTTAACATCCGTAGACACATTTCTCTATTTAAGTTTTTTATACATTGAGGTAGTAAGAAGATTGGAACTTATATGTTCCTCCCTCTTCTATTATTGAAAATTAATAAATTCAAATTGTTAGAAAATTATAAAAAGTTAGGCGTGTTGCGATATCTAGGATCACTAATAATAGATTATTGGTAACTTTTTTTTTTGTAAAACTATTATATATTATCAAGTGATTATTTGGATTTAGTATAGTGAAATCCGTAAAGGTTGAACATTTTTTATATAAATACATAAAAATAACTTATAGAAGTAAAAAGACGCAGTATCACTTATATTTCAGGCATTTCTTATGTTTTTACTTTTTTTCTTAATTATATAATCTTATACTAATATAAATCACCTAAATAGTGGCCAAAGTGTATTTTGAAAACCAGAGCTATGTTTTAGGACTTTTGGTTACAAACACTAATAAAAATCAAAATAATTGCTAAATATGTATATCTTTATTTGCTTAGGTGTATATATTATTATGGGGTTAAACTTTTTTTTTCGTATTTTTAGGGGTTACACGTGTTCGTAAGGATATTAAACGGGAGTATAGTAATAAAGCTCGTTTTTGGCTTATATTTTATATATTTTGTTAGAATTAATTATTTACAAATCACTCATAAAGTTCACTTGCTGATAGATAAGACCAGATAATCACTGTCACCTATCGTTTTGGTATACGTAATTAATTTTTTTTCTTAATATTCTTAACTGTTTATTACCCTGCTACTGCTACCGAAATTGTGTCAACAGAATGTGATTTTGTGTATTCGACAAACATATTTATCGATGCTGGTGGCTTTAATTACAAAATAAACTTTCCGAAAGGCGGCAAAGGAAAATTGATTCTTTGCGTTCAAAAGAGAAATTCCGAGAAAAGCGACGTACTCTTCCCTCTTCGTCGGTGGCGGGAATACCTGTTGAGCTATTATAAAGATATAAAATAGATGCACTAGAAAAGTTTTCCGGGACAGAAATAAAATGTTTATTTTCATTAAATAAAAGTATGATATGATTTTGTTTTATCTTTTTTTAACACCATACAATATCTTTGAAAGTGAATCTGTTTTGTTTACTTATTTAATCAATTAAACACAATTTCAAGTCAAACATAAAATTAAAAATTCAATAAACATTACATTTTAATATTTCTTCTGTCGCAATTTTAATTTTACTTGAATTTATATCAAAATTCACGACCGAAATGGTGCAGATAATATAATTTTAAAGAACGTAGTAGATAGTGAGAATTATATTAAACGCAAAACTGCATTACCTTTATGAAATTTTGGTTGCAAACTATCTATTCTCTAAACGATAGTTTTTTTCATCTGCGACCTACATCTACCATTCGAGCTTGTTATTGCTCAAGAGTAAACTGCAAAAATTACTCCAAATAATGATTAAAAAACGAACCAGTCGAATAACGTGTCATAACGAACCATAACCCAATATTGACTACATGGATATCTTGTTAGGTTAGGTTTGGTGAATCAAATTACCATTAAAGCTCAAATTGACAGCCTTATTCTAAAATTATCTTCAACACGTATCATAATTTTCGAACATACCAGTTCCTCAGGGGCTTGGAATTACTCCAAGTGCAGGCTTGAGGTACCTGAGAGACCCAAGTTAGAGAAACAAACCTTTTAAAAATGCGGAATCCTAAGATGTAAATCCATCATGCCGAGAGCATGAATGTGAGATAGTAGATAACGATGTCTTTCAGACTGACGGCCTCTGATTGTTGAAGTTTACAACATTAGCGAGGTTTTGCTGTTGTGTGCCCTTCTTAGCATACTCGTGAGATCTACAGGGTGATTTCTAAGTTGATCCTTTTTTTAACAGCTTATAAAACTCGATAAAATAAACATGTTTTCTAATACCATTTTTCAAGGTATTTCAGTTTAATTTCATTTTTCAAGATAAAAAACTTACCATATTAATTTCGAAAACAAAATTCATTCCGGTCCTTCGCCTTGTATTTAAAGAAAAGTTTCAAAGTGGTCGCCAATCCGTTCCACACAAGGTTGGGTGCGACGTACCCAAGAGTCGGTGCATGCGCGTAATACTGATAAAGGTCTTCCCTTAATAGTCTCACTACCCTATTCTATGCAATCAAGAAGTTCTTCCCTTGTATTTACTGACGTTTTATAAACTACGCTTTTTATGTAACTCCATAAAATTAGATCACAAGGGTTAAAATCTGGTGACCTCACCGGGCACGCGACTGGCCGTCCTTGACCTACCCACTTAGGAAAAGTTGTAACTTTTATGTCTCAATCTCCACTACTTCTCGCCTAAAATGAGCCGGCGTTCTATCGTGTAAGAAACACATGTTCTGCCTGACATTCAAAAGCACATTTCCTAGAAGAGCTGGAAGATAATTTTGTAAAAAATCGAGATAGTTTTTGCCCTTAAACGATACGGCAATATAAAAGGCCCAACAAGAATACCGTTGAAAATTGTCCCCCAAACATTGGCCGAAAATATATGTTAAAAATGTGTTTACCTAGAAGCATGAGGATTATCGATTGACCAAAAATGAGTATTGTGGGAAATGTGAATTCCATTTCGGGTAAATAAAGCCTCGTCCATAACCAAAATGTTTCTGGTAAAGTTTTGATTCGTCCCATGTTGGTGTAAGAACCACTCGCAGAACTGAACTCTGTTAGGGCTTTTCTTATGGCTCTAAGGCTTAAACTTGTTGTACATGAAATGGGTACAACTGATTTTCCCGCAATGTTGTAAACACTTTTTTGGCTCAGTTCAACTTGCCGTGCTATTTCTCGCGAACTTGTTGTTGAGTCTCCTTCGACAAGATTCAAAATTTGTGTCTCCCCATAATTCACTATTCTCATACACGTGGACAATTTTATCTTTCCAAAATCGCAGTAGGAATCCATATCAAAACTGACAATAAAATATAAGATAAGAAAATAAATGAATACATGATTCGCAAAAAAAAAAACGATAAACATTAGTTAGGTCTTCTGTTCGTTTTGAATTTGCGGACGATCGATTAAATTTGTTAAAATTATTTTAAGGACCGGACTTGTTTTTTTTTTTTAATTTTATTAAATGAGGTAGCGGCCTAATTAGAGATATTAGAGATATTTATAAAATGGAATTTGAAAAAAATATTTGTTTTGAGTAGTTCTACACGCCCTACATATATATATACATATATATATATATATATATATATATATATATATATATATATATATATATATATATATATATATATATATTCTAATATAAATCACTTTCTTGGACGTGGGCTTCGCAGTCCCCGGGGCATGCTGCTACGAATCCTGATCCGAACTGTTCAAACAGAGTAATGAGAATGATTTTTTATATATTTTGTATGCTATTGAAAATTCAATTCTACACTATCTTCTTCAAATCAATTACCGTGTAAACTCACACAGCACTAAAGACAAAGCGTATTCTTCATAGCAGTGTTGGAACTCAGATGCTGGAATCGTCTTCAGCTGGTCAGTTTTACATTGAAGCCCCGTTTTTTATCGGCGATCTTCGCGATATCAAAAAAGCAAATCAGCATGCTTTTGATTGTTGAATTGCTTATTGTAACTCTTTTATCCGCATTGAGAATGGAGTGTACCATTCCTGGACATAGCGCTTCGGTTCGGAGTTGTATTCAACAGTCCAAGACTCATCACCAGTAATGAAACGTTCGATAAAATTATGATCATATTCAATCCTTCCCAAAACATCAAAACATGTTTCCTTCCTATTGAATTCTTTATTCTGCGAAAGATGTTTCGGAACCATTTTCAAGTAGATTTTTTCATGCCCAATTCATTGGTCAAAATCAGATGAACGGCTGATCACCTTTGTGCCGAAGTCTGAAAACAAAACAAAACAAAAACAGCTCGAAATTGTTGTCACTCGTGTTTAAAAGGCACTAGAAAAATTTGGTTTAAAAAATAAATTGGCACAGTCCAAAGTCCCTATGGTCACTTAGGTCACTTAGGTCACTTAACATCCTAGGGAGTTCAAACTATTACTGAAGATGATGATCAGCTTTTCTTTCAAAATGAAAGCCAATAGTGTGCCAGTTCGAGCGTTACATCACCAGTCTCATTACTTTGTTTAAACGTATCGTACAAACTCTCCGATTGGACTGATCCAATATGTCGAGCCGATTGGAGGCGTAAGAGTGAAGGATGGCAAGGCTCACTAATGCGCTGTAGCACCACAGGAAAAAGAAGAAGAAGAAGAAGAAGATAAATATACAGGTGGTGTTTGAATTACACTTTTTCTCCAGTGACGATATTAGTCAAGCATTAAATGACAATGTGAAGAATTCAAGAGTTTAAACTATATAATATCCAAGCAATTCTAATAATAATTCCATACACAATTAGTGACTAATCCATATTGATTCCAATGGTGTCAGATGGCTATCGCTAGGAAAGTTTACATATTTTGGAAACTTTGATAGGTCCCTCAAATACAGTATATTGTATGCCATGGATACAGTCTATTCAAACTACTGACTCCACGTGTTTAAATCAGGAAAATTGTTCCTAAAAATCAAAATCACATATTAGTATAGACTGTTAGACGTTATATAGCTTTAAAGTTTGTTCGGTTTTTTTCGCCCGCCTCTTCATAAAAGCTATAGAACTTCGAACATAAAATTCGGCAAAGGGCTTTTATGCTCAACTTGATTCGAAACTTGCGCGCGAACGCGATATTTTGCTGATTGAAAATCCTTTATTTCAGAATATATCTTAAGCACGGAGAAAAATTCTGATAAGATCTTGGATTAACTAGGGGAATTACTTCATCGTTTATAAATTGTCAATCTAGTTACTTCTGGAGCCTTTAGACTTGACGACGAGGATATGTTTAGGTATACTACTACTGGAAACAGGAGCAGAGGGAGATGAGGCTCTTTTGGAATGGTGGGAGAGTAGAGGGGTATTTGTAATAGACTGATGAGCTGCCATTCAAATACGGTTGAAAGGGGAAAAAATAGAGCCACTCTTAATGGGTAGTCGGAAAGTGAAGAGAACTCCCTTAGTGGGACTCTGGGGAAACGGTGGGAGATGCAGGGGGGATGGAAGAGGGTAGCCTACTCTGTGAAGAGGATCATGGATTAGGGGACCCATTGAAAGGGAGTGGTTTGATTTTACAGGGATGGATGAGTTTGGGGTAATGATGATAAATTGGCCTGTGAAGTTGATATAATTGGTATGAGACTGACAATTCAGAAGAAAGATCACACTGTACAGCATGTACACATGAAATTGTAGGTTTTTTAGAACCAACAGATTTGACGTATAATAAATTGGAATGGTTTTTACTCTATCCAGAGCTATTTACTCTGACTTTAGCATCAAAATAAGATTTTTCTTCAGTTGCTTTAGTTTATGTATAACTAATTCTTGTTTGGACAAAATTTTCTTCATTTCTACTACTCCACTGGATTTAAGGTTGCCAAGGATTTCAGTTTCTTGATAATTAAGAAGCTCTTTGCTGGGGGTAATACACCCTTACAGAAATTTAGTATAGGGTGTGGTTCAATGCCATGTGTTGATAATTTTGTTACTTTGCTTCTCGTTTATTCGTTTATAACAATAACGACCCATCTTTAAGTTTTCTAATATTTAAGACTTCTTCATTGTAAGTGAAAGCTTTGTTTATTAGAAACGTTGATACTTTTTCAAAACTGCTTTCATTTCCTTTAACTGTATAAAATCTAACAGGAAGTCTAGTCATCTGAGGAAGACCGTTGAGGAAGAAAGAGACCAATGACTCGTCAGACGCTATCCGAGGTCTTTTAGACCCTGAAAGGGGGAAATGTGTTTTGGATTTAAATAGTTCTTGGAGTTACCATGAGAAGAGAAGAGAAGAAAAGATATCGATCAGAGTAGTGCTGTCTTATCCATGATAGCCCTAATTACACCGAAAGGACGGGAGGTATCTCAGAGGCACCGTTATCGATACCCTATCAGCCCTAGATGCCCTTCAGTCATCACAACAATTTTAAACAACTTAGTTTTGGCAACTTGTGAATCCCAGGCACGTTTGATCCGAACTTGGTGATTACTAAGCCCCCTGGAGGAAGAGTCATCACTGAAGATAACTTGGTTCCACGTTCCAAGATAGGACGATACATGTCACATAACATCAGTTATAGATTGAATTGCAGGAAATCTGCAACTGATTGACTTTTGTCTAAGACGTCGATATTGAACTTCACTTGTGCAAAATCGACATCTTGTGCCTGTTCTTCTCCTTTTTTGAGTACTCTTAAATCACACTTAACAAAATCTTCTTGCAGCAATTTGATTTCTGTTAATGCCCATGATAATTCCACAAAATGAAAAAAACACTTTTTCTTAAGCCAAAAATGTCTTTCAAATTTACTTAGTTCAAGATACATTCTTCGTACTCGTAACCTTAATCTTTTAACAGTTTTAACAAACTAAACTGTAACATTGTAAATTCCGAAAAGACTCACAGAAACTGCTCTATGTTTCGTCATTTTATGAAGTCGTATGTGAAGAAAAAGAGAAGTAAAAATATATGTGAAGTAGTGAAAAACTGAAGTGAAGTAAAATATAGTTGTTTTGCAAAATATTAATAAACATCTTAAGGTCCGTTTTTCTAAATGTGTTGCTATCCTTTTCAGTATTTTATGCAAGATTAATCGTCAATGTATTCAAAACTGAACGCTAAAACCAACAATGGCAAGGGTCGTTTTATAGCGGAGCTTTTGTGCGCGAACTAAAATCACCCCACCTGCTTGCCTAAATGCTCGCTACAATACTATCTGATGTTGCGGAGCAAGCTCTAATCTTTTCTGATCTTAAAACATTGCAACTGGCCCGTAAAATAACCCCCTAATCGATGTATGATAAGTATGTAATTCCAACGGCTTTTAAGGTAGATTATCCTTAATAGCCGAATCGAAATTGGTATTTAAAGCGTCAAGGACATTTGAAAATATTCAATCAGATTCATTTTTACATATTGCTAAAAAAGGAGTATTGAAATATAAATATAAATATGAAATCATAGGAATACAAAAAAAACTCCGCAAAACAGAAAAACTTGGCTAATCTGTCTATTAAGATTTTTACGACTCGAACTTGTTAGAATGATGCATATTTGTAATTCATAGTTTGGGCTTTTAGTAATGAAAAATAATTTATGTATAAATGTTCTTACCTATTTATGCATTTCCTTACCTCCAGACAATGCAGAGACTTTTCTAAGATATAATAAAATATCCCAAGACTCATGAGAGTTTCTTGTTCAAGTAAAGCTGTATCAAGTCGAGTTAAGAAATATTAGGGTACCTTAACATTCTGCATAATAATTCCATTTAAATCTATATATTTTTTTACCCTTTTGCAATTTTAAAGTTGTTTCAGAGGGTTCAGGTTGGTAATTTCTATATATCGGAAATTCAGGAGACACAAAATTTCGACAACGTGGTGCTCGAGCTTTTTACTGACAATTCCAAGCACCGAAGTATCCAAGTATCGATTTCCTGCAAGTTCTACGACTTACATGAAAGTTTGAAGTTATTTAATAATAGATACGTCAATGTTTTATATTTTCTTCACACATTTCAGACACACAATTAATAGGTTCCATGAGAGTGGATCCCGGAAAAGATAGCTCCCTTTTCACACGACAATATTTTAAAATAAATCTCTACAAAATTATTACGAGTAATGAAACATAGATATTATGCTACAACCCGAAACGTAGAAATTCATAGGGGAATCTAGACTAATTTTGCGTATACATAGAAGGTCACTATGCATAGAATAGTGACAGGGTAGAGCAGGGCTAATTGATCATAGGGGCAAGTTGTGCAATTGAAATATTTCGAATATTAAGCAACCTACAACAAAAGTATAATGGCGAAAAGAAGGGGTTATGGAAGGGAAATACATAGCGCGACTGTCAATTGCTATCCGGGGTCCGATAAAATAAGAGAACACTTTGTATTTTTTCGGCGTAAAAAAATATTACAGGTCATCATAATTTTTCTACTATACTCGTATAAAAACACTTAATAAGGACTAGTAATATAATTCAGTATTTAAAGATTATTTCATTATTGTTCTTTCGATTATAGATGGTTATTTATTTGTAGCTCTTATAATTTTTTTATAACCTAATTTTTATTTTGTTGCCTCAACTAGGACTAGTTGAGCAACGCACGTTCAATGCTTGCTCAACTAGCCCCACTAAATGTTCATTGTAGAAAATTAAATTTTTCTTTAATAAATTAATAACCATCAAATAATTTGTACATGTGATGATTCTACAGAATGTTTACTAATTAAAATTACTTTTATTGATAATTGTAGCAATGATTATTATTACATTTTAGATTGGAAATTTTACCAGACGAGTACGCTTGTCTGAAGAAAACTGGATTCAGTGTCAGATTTGCAAACAATGATCCCATATTAAATGTGTGCCGAACGTTGATCTAACCTATATTTGTATTAATTGTGATAGAGACAAAGATCATCTAGCAATATTCTTGATCTCATAATTAGTTACTACTTTAATTTACTACTTATATTTGCGTTATAATTATTTTAAATATATAATTTTAAATATAAAAAGTGTAATAATAATTCAAAGATTGGAAAGATTTAAATTTATTTGATTTTAATTTTATTTTTCCAGAGATATAATAATAATATGAGTATGTAATAATCATAATAAATAAATATTTGCTTGTTGATTACAATTATTTTCTATTCAGATCATTCTATACAGTCATCAACTCCATTTTAGCCATTGCTCAATTATCCCCATACCCATGCTCAACTAGCCCCACTAGTGGAGCACGTTGGGCAACTTGGAACGTTCTCGCATTTCCGACAATGACTTTTAAACCTATACTCGAATCGTTTTTACACCTCTAGATGTTTTGAATCAAAGTAAATTACGAACCTAACAGAACAAGAATTAATTAAATCCGATGCATATTCTTAAAGTTATGGGAGATCAAGCGAAAAGTTACTCAGCTAGCCCCGCTCTACCGTAATGAATATCACTTAGACTGTGATCGTCGTGGTGCATTATTCTTAACCGCTATTTCGAAGTTTTATTAAAGACAATTTATCAGTTTTATTTAAGTGCATCCACGGGAAACAGATTCCCAGCCGCAACTCCATTTTCAAATGGATAGCTACACTTCGAACGAAGGATTCATTAATAAAAAGAAAGCCACATGGTTCTTTTTGATCAGCGGATACATTACGAAATGTTGCTAGGGTAGAGGCGATCCTTTAGTTCCACTCGGTGTGTTACGCAGCACGTTTCTGATCTGGGGATGAGTAACAACACTGTAAAGATATTTTGCATAAGGATTTGGACTTACGCCTACATAAATTGATTATTGTCAATAAAATTGTTGTTTGTCATTGTGATTGTTAAGAAAAATAAGATTGTTGGAAATTTCATAAAAGGGACTATCAAAAATGCTTCACATTTACTCAAATAATGTTTGACATGTTTGAAGAAAACGAAAATATGACAAGCTCATTTCGATTTAAATTGGATAGTCAATAAACAAATCTACCAATTTCAGGCCTCACAGAATCACCGTAAATTGCACTTAGTGCAAGGAAATTGCAGATCAGTGTACACTCCAAAAATAACAGTGTGATATAGTATTAACAAGTATGAAATGTTCTAGCTATTTATTAATGAAGGGGATTAAGCAGAAATAACTGATCATTTAGCTCGCTATGTAACCAAGTTTGGAAACTATTTCATACCATAACTTCGGAGGCGAGGAATCCGCACGATGGATACGTGGTTTCAACAACATGGGACCACTGCTTACACGAACAGAGCTTTCATGAATGTTGATTGAAATGTCTCGCTTTGATGATGCCTGGCTTATCTGGAGAAGGAAGTTGCCTTAACATTCGGCATTTGCCGAAACATCACTAACACTGATGGTTGTTATTTCCTAATATAGAAGGTGATTACCATTAATGACTATTATTTAATAATATTGAAAGTAGCGTTAAGTAGTAAGCTAATCAAAGACGAACATACGGAACAATTAACTATACTAGTTAGTTTAGAATATGGTATATACTTAAGATTATTCAGATATATGGTAACCAAAAGTTGTTGACCTTAGTAGGGCAGGAAACTGTCACCACATCCGGGTATATATCTCTTATTCTTTAAGTTCCTCAAATTCTTTATTTAATTTAGTCAAGGATTAATACTTCATCATGGCAATGCTAAATTGGCATTTTTTGAAGATGACATGACATTTTCATTAAACTTTCCAGATAACCAGGTAATGATTGCTTAGAGATATTAGATTGTATAATCAAGATATACAAAATATTTATATAATTGCATAACGATTATAAGAAGAAGGCTTACACAGACTTGGTGAAACAGTGGATTTTGAACATTTCATTTAATAAAATAATTAATCATGTGTTTGTTTGAACCTAAACATGAACTGTTTAGAACGTGTTATGGTGTGAGAAGTAAGTGCTGATAATTTCAACTTGGACATCAAAACTACATTAATGTTTAAGTTTTCCTTTTTGTTGTTAAGAAACAAACCAAATATATCCTAAAACATATGGAATAAATAGCTATAAAATATTACATTATATTTTGAAATAATACCTTAAGAGGACAATGAAAGGTTCAAGTGCCAACTTAAAAGTCATTAAATGAAAAAAAAGAAGAATAATGCAGTGCTATAAACATAGTAAAAATAAAACAAAAAAAATACTATAAATTCTTTATTGGAAAAAATATAAACTTTCATAAAATGTAAAAATATTCTATAAATCACATATTATATTTTATATTATATTACAATATATGCTGACACCGTTGACTAGAAAATATATCACTCAAAGTACCATATAAAAATATATTCCATTGCGTGCTTTACAAGATGTTAGCATTACAGATACAGAATATTATATTTAGGTACAAAATAATTAAATATTTTTTTTAATTAGAAGTATCTAGAACATATTTATTTTCAATCTGGAAGGTTCTAATATATAGATATGCTTGTATATTCTTTACACATTAAATTAATTATTAGTGCTTCATTTAAATAATATGATGTTGATAAAATGTTATAAGGTATTTTTGCAATCTTTAATTGTATATATAATTTGGTGTTGTTGCAGAACGAAGTGGATCTATATACGAAGCTGAAGCTTTAAAAAAATCTTAATGTAGTAAGCATTCTTAAATTATTGGTTTATTATTAAACTTCTTCATAAATTAGCTTTTTAAAATAATTTGAAAAATAATTTTAACGTTTGGATATATCTCATGAATTTCTCAATAAACATGCTAATATGCAGAAAAATTATAAATCATGGTAGGTATGAATTGTTTTTATTCTATTTGAATAGTAGCTCAGTTTTCTCGTATAATGTTGCAATTAATATGTTTTTTTTTCTGGCAGAAGATTATTTTATTCAAATTATGTTCTCAAAATTTAGTATTTTTAGTAGTTTTAATTTAATATTGCTACACAAAAATGGTATTTTATTTTCAACTACACAAAATAAAAATTTCATTAAAAAATTCAACTCGTTAAAGTTATTTATTTGCATTTAATTTTATTATTATATTATTTACCTCTTTCATTGCCAATGTTTTCCAGTTTTCTTCAATTTATATATATACATATATATATATATATATATATATATATATATATATATATATATATATATATATATATATATATATATATATATATATATATATGTGTGTGTGTGTGTGTGTGTGTGTGGGTGTGTATTTGCAACATTTATACTTTCATGTATGAATTATAATTATACATTACATTGTTATTAAACGGGTTTACAGAACTGGTGTATTGATGACTAGAAAAAGTATTTACACTATTTGAATTATACTGATCATAAGGCATACCATTAAAATTTGACCCGTAAGGCACTGTTTGATCCGTGTAACAAGGCGTTTGATAATTATCATTAGGACTAGAAAATGGACTATTATTACTGCTATCTGCATTCATCATGTTGTAATCCTGCATAAAACTAGCATTTGTTATACTACCACTAATCACTGATGCACTTGATCTTCTGTCTGCGAATCCTCTTGACCTAATCGAATTCCCTTCTTTGTTAATTGACACTACTACGTTCCCTACATTAATAATTACGCTATCATCTGTAGCATATTTGTCGATATCTTTGGAAGCTTCAGCTAGAGCGTAAATGTAATTATGAGCAAACCTAAGAGTCTCAATTTTGGTTAGTTTGGTGTCTTCAGGAAATGTTGGTAATGCACATCGTAATTTGTCCAAGGCCTCGTTAAGCATGTGCATCCGATTTCTCTCTCTATCGTTTGCTTTAAGTCTTCGTACTTTCTTGATTCTCATTATCTGACTTGGACTTTTTGCCCTGGACACTCTATTTCTACCGGTAGCGTAACGCTTTTTCGATTTTTCTTTGCTGTCTTCCGCCAATAGTTGTATATCATTTTGTTTTTCTTCTATTGAAAAATAACTTTGTTTCTCCTCGTTAAATTCATCTAGCAAATTCCTTCTACAATGAGGACTGTCCCACTGATTGTGGTGTGGTCGTCTATCCAATTCTCTTAAACTGCTATAAAAAGCTGAGTTAAACTTGTCGTATAGTGCAGTGTTAAAATCGGGACTTTTTTTACATTTTGGGGGTGTTGTGAAATCGTTATCTAAATCGAAGAGGTCGCTGCGATCGTCAGTTATTTCGGTAGTTTCGGATTTTAGTGAAAATTCTAAACCGGAATCGCAACTGTCATCGTAGGAGGTTTCGTACTTATAGGAGTCATAATGAGACATTCTGAAAAAAAAAACAATGTTAAGTAAAAATCTATAGAATCTGACTTCCCTATATTTAAATAGATAACATTTTATGTTATCTATTTAAATATAGTAGTATATAGCTTCACAAAAAAAGTGAACATATTAAAACAAAAATTATTAAATAAAAATAACGTTTTTTCTGTAGAGAATAAACGATACGAATTTATGTTACAAGTAGAAATTTGTTTGTTTTAGAGCAGAAGATAGATTGAAGATTTATCCTTATGGATTGTTATAGTATGTCAAAATTGGTGAAAAATGTAATTTTTTTAGTTGTACTATTTAGATATCTGTCCTTTTATATAATATATATAAAAAAAACTTTAATACATTTATTTAAAATTAATCAATTTTAAAAACACCGACAACGATGAGAATATATAAACATCTTCTATTCTAACATATTTCCTGATATGCTGATAAAACTGGGCAAACTAAGGATAACTAATGCACATCAAACGATTATAAACAAATGTAATTTGGTTGTGTCATAAAGTATGCTTTTAAGTTGATTTTCAACTAATATTTTAATTGCAGCCAAAATCTAATTCTGCAGTTTGTAAGTCACTTCTAAAAATGCTATAGAAATGTATGCAGCTCTGTAGGAAAATAGTAACAGATAAAA
The DNA here is from genome assembly GCA_031761425.1 of Cosmopolites sordidus. Taxonomy (NCBI): domain Eukaryota; kingdom Metazoa; phylum Arthropoda; class Insecta; order Coleoptera; family Curculionidae; genus Cosmopolites; species Cosmopolites sordidus. Next base: position 29,504 of record JARFXV010001349.1, on the reverse strand, counting down.
CGAGTAAAATTAGGCTTACAGGTTGCAAGATGGCAATTTTGTTTTTTTGGTGGAATATTTATGATAATATGTTAAAAAATACATGTACTGCGATTCTCTGTCAATATCAACGTATCAATTTAAATGATGAGGCAGAACAAAAAACATCTATGGGCAGTGGATGCTGAACGCAAATCTCACAATTAATAAGAAGATTAGGCTGGGAAGTTCTCCGCCGCTTGTTTTATTCACCAGATCTGCCTACATTCGACTACCCGCTATTTTGGTTAATTCAATTAATCAAGGCTCAATTAATCATTTCAGTCAACCAGATCCGAAAAACATCAAAACATTTATTCAGTTACAACCGGCAAAATTTCCAATTATATAGGATCCTTTTATAAATTAGCATCGATATAGTAATTTACATTATTATATGTCTTATTGGTATTTAAATTGTCTTGCTCTTATTGAAGACCTAAAGCAGGACTTCACAATGGTTGCTATTATAATAAAACTTTATTTCCCTTTCCAATTTTGAAACTAGAACTTAGCGATGTACATATTATTTTTTTATTGTTTTATATATTTAATCATTCAAAATAGTATCCTTGATGACTTTTATCTAATTTTTGTGGATTCGACGATATTTTAATTCGACATTTAATCATGGTTTGATGTTGTTTCTGAAATGCCTAATTAACCACGAGAAGCAACGAATTATGAAATCCAATGGTTTATGTAAAATACTCGTGAGTTTCGGTCATTTTCGAGATACTACGGATCATGACTTATGTCATATGCAATATAATATCATTAGAGTGATTTCTAAAGAACTACTAATACTTCCATATTTCCTCTTGAATTTTCTTCATTCCATATGCCACAATTTTGTTTTCCTTAAGTACCTCTCTAATTTATATTAAATGCGCCTTATCGCCTAAAGAGAATGTAATCATGCGACTATGAAGATATTTGATTAAATGAAAATTTTTTCTATCGTGTAAATTTTTGTAAAAATTAATGGTATTAAAACAAATAGTTTTTCAATAGATTGTCCGATTTAACTATACTGTTGATTGCTGCATAATGCTAACTCCTCTACTCAAAAGATAATTTGATGAAGATATTTAATTAAATGGAAATTTTATGCATATTGTCATTTTTAAAAATAATAATACTTGTATTTACTAATAAGTAAAGTCAAACAAGTAGGTTATTAATGCATTCACATTTTTTCATTCTTTCTCGAATTTAAGAATTTAGTTCTTTCGCACACTGCATACTAATGCATAATACTATCTGATTACTATCTGAGTATTACTATCTGAGTGTGTTGACATTTTTGTTCATTATTGTTATTTTAGTATTTTGTTACCACTGCATAGTACCGCCTAAAATAAACAACTCATCGCTAAAAAAATTATTAAAAAAATATTTGATTAAATGAAAATTTTGTTCTTATAATTAAAGTACATTCGTTTTTAATTTTACACACCAAAATAGTGGATCTTGTTATAAGTATTTTCGTATACTTGCTTAGACTAACTTTACCGCATACTATTACCTCATATAAACTATACTGTCTTATTGCTAATGAGAGTGTAATAATGTAATGAAGAAAGTTTTAATAAAGGACATTTTGTGGATGGTTTATATTTATATAAATTATAATACTAATGCACACACAAAAAATAATAGATGCGATAAAATCACTAAAATACTACGTAAAAATGTTGTTATCATAGTGAAATGAGAAAAATGTAATTAAAAATCAAATACACTAATATTAGTATGGAAAAAACCTACCTGGGCAAAGCAGATAAAAAAAGTTATTCCAATAGCACACTAAAGGGGTAGAAAGTAAGCACCGCGAAAGCGGAAGACCGATCAAGGCACATTGACACACTGTTCGGGCCCTAACAGGCTTTTTTGTCGCCGAGTCGGGCTTCTAACCAGAAAATAGGGTGGGTGATTTATACGGAGGCCCCCTCCAGCGTTTAAGCTCCCATTTAGAGCATAAAGGTGAACCAGCTATTGGTTGACGGGTATTTAAATTGGGAGGTGCCCGACTATCAAAGAAAAAGGACAGAAACAAATATTACCAAAAGTGTCTTCTCTTTTAAACTTCTTGTTATCAAATAACATTTTCGAATTGTTTGATGGATCGTTATGGTTTCTTTAATAATTAAATTATATTTTCATTAAAAATAAAATTTGATTTTGAAAAAGCATAGACAATATAAAGGATAACTCTTCTGCGCAATACCAGTAGTTTTTCAAGTACATTATAAACAAATGTAAATAGACAACAAGTCTCTTATGATCAATATCATAATAAATATCAAATAGAATATGATCAAAAGGTTACTTTATAAGCACAGCTGAAATTATTTATTTATTAATTAAAAGTTATTTTGTGTTCCTTCAAAGTAATTCGTACTCACTGTAATATACTTATTTCAACATTTTTTTCCAGTCTTCGAAATAGTTTTTATACTAGATGTCTGAAATTTCATTCAAAGCATCCAATGAACTCTCTTGAATATCTACTACGGATTCAATCCTCAATGCTCAACTCCATGGTTTCTTTAATCAAAGAAGGAAAAAGTCACAAGGTGTCTGTAACTACTCTGTGATCCATAGACTAAAATAGATGATCAATGTCTGCTTGAGGCACTCAAGCTTCAAGTTTGTTTATAGTTTCAGATGGCTAAGGAAATCTCAAGTTGAAGCCAATGAAATTCAGACAAATACCACCAGCATGGTTTATAACACTGTGTAACTACTCTGCGATCCATAGACTAAAATAGATGATCAATGTCTACTTGAGGCACTCAAGCTTCAAGTTTGTTTATAGCTTCAGGTGGCTAAGGAAATCTCAAGTTGAAGCCAATGAAATTGAAATGAATAACAATGTCGAATTCTATTTTGGTAAAACGTCGTGACCATATTATATTTTGGCGATCAGTGACCATTAGATTTTGGCGGAAAATCGAATCAAACTGACTCAGTTGCACTTCCTACAAGACTTTCAACTGACTCAGTTGAACTGCCATATGATATTTTGGCTAAACGTTGTGACCCTTCACAGAATGAACGAATTGATGTCCGGAATGATTTACGAACATATCCACGGGCCATGAAAATAATCGATATAACAATTACAATGTAAATGTTTCGGTTACATAATTTTTCGCATTTATACTTTCTCTAATCATTACTGAAGGTTATCATAATGGAGTACTATTTTGGCGTTCTAATACGAAGGGCAAATTTTGCCATTTACCCTGAAAAACGTTTAATTCTTCTACATAAATGATGACCATCTAAACAAAATCTCGACTCATCACTAAAACAAATAGAATTCCATACAAAGTCTCATTCAAATGTAGCTCAGCATTATTCTAAACTCCCCAATAAGGATGATAAGCATGTATCTTCATCGCATGTAAATCTCAATTAATATTAAAAATCAGAACAGGTTTAGTTGTAGCTGTAACATGATCATCATGCACTTAACCAGATATGTTAATGTCGACAGCATAAAGTCCAAAATGCCATTTTCCAGGTTCTTGTATACTTCTAGGATGATCAAAACCACGTATGCGTGTATAATTCTGACCCTCAGATCCCCTTATCCACGTTCTCGTAACCGTAGAAGTAGAAATATCCAATCGTTTAACTAATTCACTAAAACTTAAGCCTACTTCTTTTATACATATAGCTCATCACTTTTCAAAGTCAAATAATTGCCTGAAACGGTAAAGTGATAAAGAATTTGACAGACTTAACTCAGTGGTATGTGAAACATATATCACAATATAATAAAAACAAAATATTTTAAGCCGGTTACATAATCACTACAGTCCAGACTGACTATATAAGATAAGTGAATATCACATCTATGAAAATGGAATTTATGGAAATATCTATATCGCCAAAATGTTTATAAATTCATAACAATTATTTTTTGTTACATTCATACTTTCAACATTTCTCTAATTAGAAAATTAGTAAAAGAAATGTACAGAATCTCTCAAGTATATGACTATGATTAAATACACCGATAAGCAGTAACCTTGCTCGAGCTCAACCAAAAATGTACTCTATAATTATTAAATTTCTTTCAATCGCAAATAGAAATAAAGGTAAACATAACAAAGTGTAACAATTTTTGGGATCAAAATATGCGGTACAATGTGCATAGTTTCAGTTTGAATCAAATATACGTAAGGGAAAGTACTTTCGTAAATTTATCCAATAATTTTTCACGTCATTTTAAAGAAAAAAGTTCCATACAGCAGGATCAGAAACATAAGGGTTCTCAAGTTGTAAAGTTACTGAATCACCTATCAAAAAGCTAAAAGTATTTTTGGCAAATATTAATTTGCTATTGCTTATCGAATAATCTACAAAAAAATGAAGATTGTTAAAACAATTTTTCAAAAATTAAGAATCAAGTGATACATCAGCCAATATCAATCAGTAATATCAGCGACAACGTCGCAAATAATGTAATTTGAAAATTCAACAAAAATTACTGTATGTCATTTAATGCATGTACATTTAAATTCGATTTAAAACCCAAAATATATTCTGTACCCGAATATCATAATATTCTTTGCATTTACGGAGAAGCTTTTCAAAATTCAGAAGAAGCGATACGTATTTACAGTGAAGGATACAAAAGAAGACCGCTTTTTTGTCCCAGTTTCTCAAGTACTTTTGCCTACGGGTATTGTGGTTCCAAAATTTCAGGAATGTGGACGGCAGCGAGGGTGCTGAAGTAGAAGAACAAAATTTACATCTTATTGAAGAGGGTTCTACAAGAAATACTCACAGTGTTGTGTAACAAGTTGATGTTTTCCTTTGGATTGTATATTGAATTTATTCAATATACAATCCAAAGGAAAAAGGATCTCGTTTTTATAAAAAGAGCAATTACTTTATCCCTATCATGTACAAAGAGTACATGTACTCTTACCAGCTGATATTTCGCACAGTCAAAAATGTTCTGAATGGTTTATTAGCTAAAACCAAAGGAAACCAAATCTTTTGTTCTATATTTTATCAACTGACGAAGTTTCTTTCATCTGGAATGGAATGGTGGACACTTTGAACAGTTAACAGTTAACCGTTAGTATGGCTTAAACCTTTAAAAGGATTTTAGAGTGTGAAAAATTAGTGCTAGTATTTTAAACTTTGACATTAAACGACAATAATGAGTAAGTTTTCCTTTTTTTGTAACAAAACAAACCAATTTAATACCGAAACATATTGAATAAATGGCTAAAAATATATTGTCTTTTCAAATAAAACCTATGTAGCCTAATAAATAAAAACCTATATAAATAAAAATGATAGAACATTTCATTTTTAAAACTTAAAATCTACTCTAAAAATTCACAAAAAAACTTCTATAAAACGTCTATAAAAAGTCTATAATATGAGTTTACTTTTAGCAATTTACAAGAATATTTTGTTGTAAATACGTTTCTATTTCAAACGCTATGCTCAAAATGCCATCTTCTGTAGTTTTTGTACTTTCTAAAACTCGTTTTAGGTTTTTATCCCTGTTATGGCACCATGAAAAGTTGGGAGCATTTCTTCTAACGGCACTTCTTAATCTTCTTCACCAAGTTCTTTCAAGATGTTCAGCTCCACCAATCTCCGCCGTAATCTCCCCGTCGGTAAGCATACTTGTTGTCGCAAGGTCATTATCCACATCAACAAAACCATCTATTATAGTGGAATTTAATTTTTCCAGGTTAAAATTATTATTAGTAAGCCAGACACTTGAAGGTAAGTTGTCCCCGTCCTCTCCATCTTGTTTAATAAGTCGCCATTGGGTGAGAAGCAAGTCCCATGATTTTAATTCATATTGGAAAATATCAGCGATCATCTACGCTTGATTGTTTGCTGTATAATTAACTGGTATTTGTTTACGTTTTCACGTAACATCTGGGTTTGTTAAATTTGCCAACAACTAAAAGTTTGCATTTTTAAGTTCCGATCGTGTTTGCGCACACAAGAACAGTTATTTTTTCCTTCGATAGTTTTCCCCCGATACATTTTTCACGCTTAAAGCTCATTATATAATCTGGAGCAAGTTTGTAAAAAAGACCAATTTCATCGGCGTTAAAAACATCGCTAGCGTCACAGTTTCTAAGATGTAGTACTAATCTTGATTTAACCCGATTCATCGCATTTTTTAGGTTTACCCTTGCAGCTTCTCGATGAATTTTACAAGAACATATATTCTACTGGTTTATGAATCTATATAACCAACCCGAATCGCTAGGAAATCCAGCAATATTAAACATTTTCGCAAACTCTTCAGGCTTTGCCTGAAGAATGGGTCCAGTAATTGTAGTATTCATACTTCTTTGACGTAAACCATTGAAGTAATGCTTCATCGATGTTTTTTTGAACAGGTTTGTGAATTATTTTACCTTGTTTCGAAACTGCACGGAATTACAGTATTTTAAGTTTGTTTTCCAGTATTGTGGACACTGTTGTCTTTTTCAAAGCTCTAGATTTGCAGATGTCGACTTGTTTAGTACCAGTTCCTATCTCCTGAATTATTGAAACTTGTTCATCCATTTTTAAAGCCTTCCGAACCATGTTAGTGGAACTAACTTCGGTTGATTCATTTCTGCTTAAAACACAATTCGTTTATAAATCCCCTTAGACACGATCACTATCAACACAAGTTCCTAATAAAATTATCAGAAATAGGCCATTTGATACAAATACACAACTCTAACTAACTGATGCTGGACCTAATCACAAAAAACTGTCCTGTCTTTTGATTTAATTTCACTCACTTTTACAAACAATACAAATTCATATTCAAAAACCTACCAACTATATCTTATTGAAAAATAAATTTCCTAATTTTTTTTAAATGAAATATAACATTCTTTATCTAATCTTGAGTTAACACATTCTTGTATTTGACATATTTTACAAATTTATTACCTTTATATTTTTTGTTTTTTTATTACAATCTAATTTTGACTTTTTCACTTGTAATGGTATTAGATGCAAAAAAAAATATTAATGAAAATGTATTATTTAATGATGTCATTATATATACAACTTAAATTAAAAGTATAGTTTCTGAAATTAATGTTATTATTTGTTTTTTATATAAATCATTTCTATTATATATTTCTCTTTTTATATTGTTTTTCAAAATCAAAATTTTTTATTATACTAAAAAACATGCAAACAAAACATGCCATAGATAACATAAAAATTTTAGATTTTGAAAAACAATATAAAATAAATGATTTATATAAAAAAACAAATAGTACCATTAATTTCAGAAACGATGCTGACAATTTAAGTTTTGTATATAATGACATCATTAACTAATAAATTTTCATTGAAAAATATATTTTTGCATCTAATACCATTACAAGTGAAAAATTCAAAATTGTTACGTTATAATAAAAAAACAAAAAATATAAAGGTAACAATGTTGTAAAATATGTCAAATTCAAAAATGTGAAGATTAGAATCAGAAAAAAACTGAAGATTAGACAAACAATATCATATTTAATTAAAAAAAATTAGGAAATTATTTTTTCAACAAGATATAGTTGGTAGGTTGTTGAATATGAATTTGTATTTTTTGTAAAAGTCATCTATATTGTAGAATTGTTCTGAAGATGGTTTATAAATAAACCGAAACGTTAACAAAATAATAATGAAATAATAATTTATTAATAATTGACCGAAAATATATATATATATATATATATATATATATATATATATATATATATATATATATATATATATATATATATATATATATATATATCTTTCCATTTGATGATGATGATATTTATATATATATATATATATATATATATATATATATATATATATATATATATATATATATATATATATATATATATTTATTATTATTCACGTATGGGCCTTGGTGGACCACGCGTATAGTTAGAGCCGTTTGTTGTTAGACTTCCTTTGCGCCCATACTAATTTAATTCTTTCACTATGAGCTTTTTTCCTTTCGTTAAACCAAGTTGTTCCAGGCTTCTTACATTTTTCTCTCTGGCCAACCTCCCAAACGTTAACCTTGTGTCTGAAATAGTTTCCATCCTGAATTTCACTTTGTGTAATATTTGGTGATTTTAGGTCCTCTTTAATTGCAGCAATCCATTTAATTGTTTCTATTTTAACTCTATATTTTCATAAAATTCAACTATTTGTCTACTTAGCCTACTCCGATTCATCCGTTTTATGTGTCCGTAAAACTTAAGTCTTCTTTTTCTCATATAGCTTTGTATATCTGTGCATTGTTTGATTTCTTGGTTTTCTCGAAGTCGATATGTTGTGCTATTTATTTGTTTGAGGCCTAAAATTTTTCTTATAGTTTTTCTTTCTTTCTTTTCAATCTCCTCGATGTTTTTCTTTCTATTGGAAATGAGCGTTTCTGCGGCATATAGACAATCTGGCTTAATAACCGTGTCTCAGTTTTGTATTTTTAGATATACATTTTTTGTTCTAAATATTTTGTGTAAATCGCAATGCAATTTCCATATTTTGACATCTACCCTTATTAGCCGCTTTTCCCAATCCGTTTTCCATGATTTTTTCACCCAAATATTTAAATTGAGCGTCATTTAAATTAACTCGTCTGATGTTACCATATATTGTTTATAGAAATGGTGTTCTTAGTCTGTTGCAGGTCATGTATTGTGTCTTTTCAAATGAAATTTAGAGTCCTACTTCTTCTGCTGTTTCTTTTAGGATTTCAATCTGTTTTTGTGCCGTTATATATATAGCTAATCGCGGTGGTTTAGTGGGTTAGTTGCCCGCTTGGCAACCGAAGGGTACCGGGTTAAAATACTGGTGCAGGCCTGAATGTTTGTGTATATTTAGTGGTTATTTACAGGGAACGGGGAACCTCTCCAAAATTCCGAGGAGCAAGGCGTATTTATTATTTGCTTCTAGCTCAGCAAACAGTTATCCAAAGACAAAGTATCTCAATGCTTTTGAATATGGGTAGAGTGGTTCTAAAATTTCAATAATGTAGGGGGCGGCAAAAAATCAGTCCTGAAGCCGAAGAACAAATTTTACATACTGTTGAAGAGAATTCTACCAAAAGTATTCAAAGTGTTACGCGACAAGTTGTAGTTTCCCATTGGTTGTACATAGACAATTAAAAGAGCAATTACTCTACCCTTATCATGTGCAAAAGGTACAAGCACTCTTAGCCACTGATTTTTTAAGCAGGCAAAAATATTGTGAATGATTTATTCACCGAAACCAAAAGTAATCCAAATTTTTTATTCAATATATTATCAATCGACTAAGCTTTCTTCACGAGGAATGGGAATGGTGGATATTTTGGACAGTTAATATAATAAATCACTAAATCATATGTAGTTTGATGTAACGTGAATCGTTTAATACGTGTTATAATGTGAAAAATTAGTAGTAGCAGTTTCAAGTTTGATATTAAACGCAAATAATGTGTAATTTTTCTTTTTTTTTTTGAACAAGACAAACCAAATTTATGCGATAACATAATTAATAAAAACAATAAAAATTAATTTTATTTTCAAATTGTACCTTAAGACGCCAATACAACAAAAACTAAATTCTGATAGATCGATTTAAATAAGACGAAAATAGACCTTGCCATTGTCAAGAAAACCTGTTTTCCACGGAAATAATTGCATTTTGGATATATGTTTTAAGGAAACTTTTTGTTCAAAAAACGGTAAAGAGTCGTTGGTTAAATTTACATAAGTACCTTCTCTTACATCATGTATGTTAAAAAATAATGAAACATTTCAAATTGAAAAGTAAACAATATGTTATTTTGCCAAAATTACTTATTTGTATTCAAAATACATCCCTTTTGCATTAATATACCGCTGGGCACATTCAACCAATGCTAACATAGATTTTTATGCCGTTTTGCGGAATTGCCTCAATAATCCTCGTCACGGCTTCTTCGACTTGTATCACATTGTCATAAAACGTTCGTTTCATGAGCAATTTGAATTTTGGGAAAAGAAGATAGCCACATGGAGACAAATCAGGTGAATACAGAGGATGTTGAAGCACACAGGCTTGTTTTCGCCAAAAATTTACGAAAAGCGACGATCCTGTGAGATTGTGCATTATCGTGCAACAAAAACCAACTTCCCGGCACTGGATATATTGCCCCATAACATCCAGGATAATATTCACCAGTGACATTTTGACCTTGTGAACTGAATTACCGAAGTATAATACCTTTAGAGTTATAAAAACAAATCAATATTATTTCCTCTCGTGACTTCTGGGAACGCTCTCATAAGTTTGGTGACTTCCACGCAGCACTTTGGCGCTTTGTTTGAGGATCTTGAGGAACTTGAAACACCCAGTCTCATTACCAGTTACAATGGATTGCAAGATTGTGCAGTTTCGTCTTGTTGTTTCAATAAAGTCCTTATAATATTCAACTCAAGCAATTTCTCAGTCTCCATTTAAGGCGCGAGGAACAAATCGAGTTCAGACTCTCCGTTTCTTATAATTTTGTGAATCATGTCTTGGGTCGTATTAATTCCTCCGCTATCCATCTCACAATTGAATTCGCATCGTAGGTAATCAGTTCACGCACTTTTTCCACCAGCTCATTACGACTTTTGTTTTTGGCCGGTCTAGTTTTTTCATCAATTTATATGTTTCTGTAAAAGTTGGACCGAACTTGAAACAAAATTGTATATTAGCTTTTTGTTACATCGGGTTTTTGTGATGAGGTGACAAAAGGTACTTCCACTTTAAGCACTACAACTTAACAATCCGTTGATCGATTCTAATGACAGCAATCTCATATTAGAAGAGATTATTTCAATTTTAGGTTATATATTGTTTCAATAGATGGCGCTAGAAGTTTTCTTTAAATTTAAAAACTTCATTTATTTTTCCGGTATACCATATATATGTATATATTGATTTAATAAAAAAACAACGGACAATGATAAATGCAGGGAGTCCTTTTAGTAGAGTCGACTACACTGAGCTCAGTAAAACTATAAGAAAACGTATCATAAAGGAGAAGCGGCGGTTCAACATGCAGCTAGGGTAAAAAAACTCTGGAAGAAAACAAGGGAATTAACAAGGCTAAACATAGCTGATAAAGAAAATAAAGCAAATGTATGCCTTAATGCGTAAGGACGGCATAGTGTGCAGGAAGGTTCTCAGAAAATTTTATTTAGAATAATATGATGATCAGAACCAATTAAAGATAACAATACCCACGGAAGATCAATTGCCAAATATCCTAGTTGAGGAAGTGTCAAATGCAACAGAATCGAAGAAATATCTCAAGGCTCCAGGAAAGGCCAGTGTAACTATCGAAATGCTAAAAGCTAGTTGTCGGGCGGTACATAAAACACTAGTAAAATTATACTCAAAAGCCCTCAAAAAACAAAAAGTACCTGACTTATGGAAAAATTCAGAAGTGATCCTTTTACTCAAAAAAGGAGCACAGGTAGATTTAAAGAACTACCGTCAATAAGCCTCCTCTCAGTAAGGTACACAGTTTTCACTAAGATCATATCTAAAAGAATATTAAGAAAACTGAATGACACACAGTCAAGAAAACAAGCAGGAAGAACAGCAAGTGGATTTAGTACAATGGATCACATCTAGGTTGCTTGTCTTTTATCGAGTACGAAAAAGCATTTGACTCAATCTCAAAGCACGCCAAAATTGATGCATTAATTAGCCAGGGGGTAGACAAAGCATATGTACACATATTAGGATCGATATATGCTGGAGCTACAGCGACAATTCACCTTGACGATGTACAGCAGGGTGACGCAATATCGCCTTTTCTTTTCTCAGCCTATTTTGAAGAAATATTTCGTAATCTGGATTGGGAACAGGATGGTGTAAAGATCAATGATGCAAACTTAAACTATCTTAGATTTGCAGATGATATCGTTTTACTTTCACAAGAGCCAGAGAAGCTGCAAAGACGCATGCAAGAGCTGTAAAGGGCTGGCGAATCAGTTGGCTTAAAAACAAACCTGAAAAAGAGTCAGGTTATGTTTAATAAATTTGCTGAGGACAGAAGAATTTTAGTTTTAGGAAGGGAGTTGGAGATTGTGGACCACTTTATATATTTTGGGCAGAGGATTTCAATGGAGGGGGATACCGCCCGGAAGGTAGAACGGCATGTTTAAATGCGGCTGGCAGGCATTTGGTACGCTCAACATAGTGTTTAAAAGCAAACTCCCACTTTGCCTGAAAAGAAAAGTTTTCGATCAGTTCGTCCTGCCCGTTGATATATGGAAGTGAAACCTGGACACTTACATCTCAATCAATTGAAAAACTTCCGGTGGCGCGGAGGGGAATGGAAATAGAGAAAGAAATTACAGCTTGTCATTATAAGATGAGTTACAAAGCCCTGGACATGGATCAGGGAACAAGCAAAAATGTGACATCATTGGAAGAGTAAATCAATTTAAATGGAGATGGGCAGACCATATAGCGAGGCAGTCGTGGAGTGGATACCGTTTGATCGCAAACGTCCGCGAAGAAAACCGAAAGCACGATGGACTGATGGCATCGTTAAGTAGATTGGACCCGAGTGGCAGAGGAAGGCCTAGGGCCGTGAAAGTTAGAAGCATGCTGAAGATGCCTTCATTCTGCAGGGGATCGACACGGGCTGATGATGATGAAGAGGATGATGAATTATATATATATATATATATATATATATATATATATATATATATATATATATATATATATATATACAAATATATGCATATTTCATATGCATGAAACTGCACAATCTTGCAATCCATTGTAACTGGTAATGAGACTGGGTGTTTCAAGTTCCTCAAGATCCTCAAACAAAGCGCCAAAGTGCTGCGTGGAAGTCACCAAACTTATGAGAGCGTTCCCAGAAGTCACGAGAGGAAATAATATTGATTTGTTTTTATAACTCTAAAGGTATTATACTTCGGTAATTCAGTTCACAAGGTCAAAATGTCACTGGTGAATATTATCCTGGATGTTATGGGGCAATATATCCAGTGCCGGGAAGTTGGTTTTTGTTGCACGATAATGCACAATCTCACAGGATCGTCGCTGTTCGTAAATTTTTGGCGAAAACAAGGCTGTGTGCTTCAACATCCTCTGTATTCACCTGATTTGTCTCCATGTGGCTATCTTCTTTTCCCAAAATTCAAATTGCTCATGAAACGAACGTTTTATGACAGTGTTACACAAGTCGAAGAAGCCGTGACGAGGATTATTGAGGCAATTCCGCAAAACGGCATAAAAATCTATGCTAGCATTGGTTGAATGTGCCCAGCGGTATATTAATGCAAAAGGGATGTATTTTGAATACAAATAAGTAATTTTGGCAAAATAACATATTGTTTACTTTTCAATTTGAAATGTTTCATTATTTTTTAACATACATGATGTAAGAGAAGGTACTTATGTAAATTTAACCAACGACTCTTTACCGTTTTTTGAACAAAAAGTTTCCTTAAAACATATATCCAAAATGCAATTATTTCCGTGGAAAACAGGTTTTCTTGACAATGGCAAGGTCTATTTTCGTCTTATTTAAATCGATCTATCAGAATTTAGTTTTTGTTGTATTGGCGTCTTAAGGTATAATTTGAAAATAAAATAAATTTTTATTGTTTTTATTAATTATGTTATCGTTAAGTAGATTGGACCCGAGTGGCAGAGGAAGGCCTAGGGCCGTGAAAGTTAGAAGCATGCTGAAGATGCCTTCATTCTGCAGGGGATCGACACGGGCTGATGATGATGAAGAGGATGATGAATTATATATATATATATATATATATATATATATATATATATATATATATATATATATATATATATATATATATATACATATATATATATATACAAATATATATATATATATATATATATATATATATATATATATATATATATATATATATATATATATATATATATGCCACTGAAGAATGTTATATGGGTATTTCAACCATCTCATAACCCAGAAAACTAAATACTGCTAAAGAACAACCATCATAACAAAAACACTCGTCATTTATTAATATTTTTGGTTTGAAATGGTAATGTAATCCATGAATATCCACTGTATTCTCTTGTTTCTACCTTTTAATAACTGTTTTTCCGGAAACTTAAAATTCTAATTTAAATGCAGGATCCTTAAGATCACATATGTTTCCGAAAACAATCCCAACCTAAACCAGAAAGTGATAACATCTATTGAAATATTTACCTTAAAAGTACATTATACTACACTATCAGAGTAAACTTAATTCGATTTATAACTTATTCCTACTATTTAATATTATTTTTTAAGGGATTCATATTTATAGGAATCTTTTATATTTGTAAAAATTTATACTTCATATAACATAAGTGTCGGTTTTTTTTTAATTACCCGATAATCTCAGAGTATAATCTTAATATTCGATAAATGTATTAATTACACAAAATGTGTATTAAATTAATAACATTAGGTTATTAGGTTGTTGTTGTGTTCGTTTTGTTTATCTATCAATTTTGCATTACCTTCAGCAAGTTCAGCAATATATATATATTAACGTTGGTGCTTTATCGTTCCCCCATCCGCCATGCAAAGCGCCAGCAAGGATCTCCCAAAATCTTTGTGCGGTTTCTAACCTTAAGCCGTTATCAGTTGGGCTCAAGCTGAATGCCTGAAGAGCGGATGAAGAAACGACTAAAAGCCATGACCATATAATTGGCCATGTCGAATGAAGGCTGCAATCACATGCAACCAGGCCATCCTGCGGTAAACGGTCGCAACAGTCAGCCTGTGAGACCGTTCGTGACACGGCTAACCTCGGGTAAGTACCAGGTATGATCAAAAAATAGTGAACTGGGCCCGTGGAGAAAAGTATTAAAAACAAAGGAAAGACAAAGCACCGACGTGGAGCATGGGTGAACTTTCCTTTGCTTTTAATACTTTTCTCCACGGGCCCAGTTCACAATTTTTCGATCATACCTGGTACTTACCCGAGGTTAAACGGGCCACGAACGGTCTCGCCTAGTCTGACTGTTACGACCGTTTACCTCAGAATGGTGTGGTTGCATGCGATTGCAGCCGCCATTCGACATGGCTACTTTATATGGTCATTGCTTTTAGTCGTTCCTTCAACCGCTCTTCAGGCGTTTAGCTTGAGCTCAACTGATGACGGCTTACCGGAAACCGGTCTTAGGAGATCCTTGCTGGCGCTTTGGATGGCGGATGGAGGAACGACAAAGTACCGACGTGGAGCTTGGGTGAGCTTTCCTTTGCGTTTAATACTTTTCTTCACGGGCCCAGTTCACTATTTTAGATATATATATATATATATATATATATATATATATATATATATATATATATATATATATATATATATATATATATATATATATATATATATATATATATATATATATATATATATATATATATATATATATATATATATATATATATATATACCGTGTGTCCCAGCCAAATGGAATAAATTCGTTAATAAATAATTGGGGGCGTGTTCGAAAAAAGGCTCGAACACGTCGATTGGTATTTTTAGATGCGCATTTTTTTCAACAAAAATTTTTTATTCAGGGTGTGTCATGTAACAGTGGCTAATACCAACTTTCTTATTTTAAATACAATACCCTGTATATTATTTAATTTTTGGATTCTTCAGGAAATTCTAGACATATTTTATGTAAAATATCCTAGACTTATCTTCAACTGTTTCGGAAATATTAAGTAATTCTTCGAACATTATCAGCAAATAGGCAAAGATAAAAAATCAGGTTTTCAAAGGTAGGTATTTGTTGTATGAAACGTCAAAAAAATTAACGTGCCTTTTAAATTAGTTTTCTTTGACGTGTGTGATTCATTTGATTTAAACATGGTGTATTTATCAGAGAGTCATAAAATAACTATCTTAACCTATTAACCTATTAGGTTAATAGGTTAATAGGTTATGGAGATAGGACACGAACTCAAGCCGAAGTTATTCGTCTCTTTAGGGAAAAATATCCTGACTTACCACCCATATCCAAAGATGCAGTAAGTAAAGTTGAAAAACAATTTAGAGAACTGGGACACGTGAGACAAATTAAGAAGAAAGCAGTGTCGTTGACCGATAACAAAAAATTGGATGTAAAGCTTTCATTCCAAGACAATCCGCATACCTCAACTCGACAAGTTGCCTTGGAAAACAATGTTGGTCGCTCTTCGGTTGCCAGAATATTGAAAGAGAATAAAATGCATCCGTATAAGCTACAGTCTACTCAAGAGCTTAGTGAAGACGACTTTGACAGGAGAATGGAGTTTTGCGAGCAAATGATGCACAGAATAGACAATAACCTTATGAGAGTGGAAAACATTTTATTTTCTGATGAATCTACTTTTACTCTTCATGGGCATGTCAATCGCCAGAACTGTCGTTATTGGTCGAGAGAAAATCCTCACTGGATACGGGAAATTCACACACAAAGTCCTGAAAAGATTAATGTCTGGGCAGGTATTATAGGAGATCAAATAATTGGTCCAATATTTTTCGATCAAAATTTAAATGGGGTAAATTACTTAGACTTTCTCCAAAATCAGCTCATTACAAATCTTATAAATTTGTACCCTAATAGAAGAAATCCTCAATTGCTAGCCGACACAATTTGGTTCCAACAAGATGGAGCACCCCTCCCCCCCCCATTATCAAGTTAATGTGCGGCAGTACCTCGATAATGTGTTTAGGAGAGGGCCACTAGAATGGCCACCAAGGTCCCCGGACCTCACTCCGTTGGATTTTTTTTATGCGGATATCTCAAAAGCGTCGTATACAAAACCAAGCCACAAGATCTGAATGATTTACGAGGACGCATTACCGACAGCATTAGGTCAATTACGCCACAAACATTAAATAATGTCAGGAATCAGTTTTACTTGAGGTCGGGGTGTTGCCAGGACGTCCAGGACGTCCAAAAATGTATACAAAAACTAAATAGTCTTGAAATTTCCACAATTTTGTTTACAGTGTTAAAAAAAAGTGTAGTTGCGCATTTTTTCCAACGAAAACTTTTTATACAGGGTGTGTCATGTAACAGAGGCCAATACCATCTTTCTATTGTGTGTTGTAGCGAATTTCTGTAATCAAATAATTTTCAAAAAAAAAATTAAAAAAATCAGTTAATTTTTGCAATAAATCTGAAAACACTTAATATTTCCGAAACAGTTGAAGATAAGTCTAGGATATTTTACATAAAATATGTCTAGAATTTCCTGAAGAATCCAAAAATTAAATAATATACAGGGGTTTGTATTTAAAATAAGAAAGTTGGCATTGGCCACTGTTACATGACACACCTTGTATAAAAAAAATTTTATTGAAAAAAATGCGCTTCTAAGAATCTAAAAATACCAATCGACAACATTTTAAATCTGTTGTATTCATATTTATATTTTCTATAATATTTCTATATTTTATTTCAATCGTAGTAACTGGATTTAAAGTACTTGGAATATGAAATGTCAAATAAAACACTATGAATATTTTCTTCATCTGTTCCTTTATGCGTTTAATTAACTATTAAAAGTGGAAAAGAAACTGAAGCAGCTCAAGACGTGTTTGCTATTTATGGAAAAGCTGCCATTAAAGAAATGTCGATACATAGATTTTTTGAAAAATTTTGTAGAGATCCATTTGATCACAGTGAACTGATAATATTATCCCTACCATCTGCATTCAAAGGAAAAGGTGCACAAATTTGGAGTTTGAGCATGGGACCATCACAGAACGACATCACAGATATACATTTGTTTGAATATCAATATGAGGATCCTATTCCAGGAGGATCATATTCTGTATAAGATGGGACTAGGAAACCATAATATGCTGTGAAATCCCTGCAAGAAACTAGTCTGTATATAGAAACGTATATGTCAGCAATAGCAGCGGTTAGGTGAAAATATTGGACAAATCAGTCCCAATCTTTGAGGATAGTAATTATATAACATGATAAAGGAAGACCTACCACAGATTAGCACTATATTCCCTACTTTAAAATATAAATAGAACTTATTTCCAACCTAATATAAACATAACCAATATCAAATAATCCCAAAAATGAGATACGCACATATACCATGAAATTGCTAATTTTATGGAAATCCTCCCACAAAGAAATTATTTGAACAGGAATCTATGGCGTAATTCGTATTTTTGTGCATTTCAGGCTGGTACAATAAAGCTCAGCACCCTCTCGCTTAGATTATGACGGATTTAGGTCTCGTTTCGTTTGTTAGCGTGCCCACTGTTATGTTAATCCTGATGCACCGGCCAATTTTATTAATTGACTGTGTATTTAAAAAGATTTACACTTTATCACTGATTTAGAGCAATTAATTATTGTAATTCCCAAAATATTTAGGACTAAAAAAATACTGCATTATTATAAAACAAAATAATAATTTATTAATCAAGTGTATGAAAACTAAAATAAATGACACAATTTGCTAAAATGTATTTTATTTTACTGTGAACCAATTATAAGAACTTTTTAATTCCATGTGTTTATTATATATGGTTATTTATTTTATATAGATTGTATATTAATAAGTTTTCTTTGTTTACCTTTATGGTACATATTTAATAGTTTTTGAATATTTTGAATATTAGCTTGTAATGGGTGGTCCAAAAAATTGTTAACTTTTTGAAATGCAATAAAAAAATCAAGTTGATCAATTTTAATAAATTTACAAAAAAAAATGGAAATTCATGTTCTGAAGATTACATTATTTAAATGTGCTCCATTTTTTCTGTTTGGCACTCCCGACCTCTAAAATTTGCTAAACGCGGTAAGTGCCTGCAGTTATGGCTTCGGTTTCTTGCCGGATATTCTTCTTTAGATCTTCCATAGCGACGGGGTGGTTGTGGTTTTGATATTTTGATTTGACTTTTAAGATAACCCCATAAAAAATCACATAGAGTTATAGAGTTAGGTCCAGGCTTAGAGGGGGGGGGGGGGGGATGTCTCCTCTTCGAGAAGTCTAAAAGCGCCTGAACCACGGGAAACGAGAGATTGGAAGTATCGCAGCGGTTATCCTGGGTGTATCCTTTATATTCTTGAAGAGCAGGAGTGAAAAAGTTTGAAACATGTCGACAAAACGACGAGAATTCACCGTTACTAGGTGGTCTTCAAAAAAACAGGCCATTATTCCGAATGCCGATATCGCAGCTCAAACTGTGACTTTCGGGCTATGCAAAGGCCTTTCATGTTTCTTTTTAGGGTTTTCTCCTCACCAATAGCGACAATTTTGATTATTGATATGGCCATTAAGGTGGCCATTTAACACTTCGCGCTCCTCTCCCGTGTAGCGTTGCATGATGACTAAATTTCCTTGAGCCGAACTATCTTTTAGGACCGACTCAATCTCTCTATCCCTCCTACCAATTTTCTACAGCGCAGCCAAACATTTAACAACTCTTTGGGCCACACTGCTTAAACTTTTAGAAATAGCTTGCGAGGTTACTCCGAGTTCATGTCCGAGCTCTAGCGGAGTATGACAGGCATAGTGTAGGCAGGCTAGCAGTAGTGCTTCCAAATCTTCATCCTTCACTAATTTATATTCACAGTAGATGGCTTTTAAAAAAAAAATATACAACGGAAAAAAATTATGTTTCGAATAAGTTCTACAGTTTATGAACCGTAGCAGATTGTACCTTAGAAGATGTTGTTTTAATTGAGTTGATATTTCATATTTTAAGAATGAATAGCTATTAGTAAGGGGCCACAATGAATAATAATGTGTTTCCAGTCTATTCCGTAATCAATCCTGATTATTTTAAGCGGTGTCGTTGTACTAGTTAAATTTCTCTAAAATTTCTATGCTAGTGAATGAATTTATTCCATTAACAAACTTATAACGTTTCGTTTATTCGTATTGGTAGCGGTTATTTAAAGAAGTTTTAATATTTTATTCTGATTTAGCTTAAATTTAAATCCTCATTATTCACTTTACTTATATTGCAGTAGTCTCTTTTATATTTTCGAAAATATGGTAAAAATATATTTATAATTTTTCAGACATGACAAAGCCGATTATATATTTTTAGAAAAATAATGCAATATTATAACTACAAACTCCAATTTACAATGCAACATGTAGCATTAATAGAGTAAATTTCAAAATTGGAAGAATATGTTAGTATGCCAAAAAGGCTTATACAATGGAAGGAGTAGCATCTTGCTGAATGATTGATGGATTTCAGAAGAATTGGAGCACGCATATGTAGCACATTAGCCTTGATGAGTCAAGAGTTAAAGTTTATTTTTATAGCTAAATAAATTAGTCCTGCTGCTACAAGCTGGATAAATTATGAATAAGAATTATAATAGCATTAAAGGTTTCTTGAATTTGTACACACATTTGTACCTGTTACACTTTGTAACAATAATGTTAGAATACAATCATAAATAACATGCCTAGATTTCTACAATTTCTTACCTACATTTGTTTTCATTTCTTAATAAATTAATGCCTAAATAAATTACAATGTACTCTATAATAATTGGTACGTTCATTATCTTTTTAATTTCATATTAAATGTACGGATTAATTGTTGTGGCTAAATTAAAAATTTAGAATAAAAGCATGTATATAAATTAATTTGGTATCATTTAATTTCTGGTCCCTGATATATTAACATACATAAGGGCGAATCAAACATTTTCAACAATGACAGACATGAAATAGCTGAAATGATAAAAAATCTGAAAAAGTTTAAAAATTTAAAAACTAGGTGTTAATTTTCAAAGATACATTTACTTTTCAACAGAGTTTCCTAAAACTTCAATAAATTTTTCCAATGGTTCTTTAACGATGATATCTCTTATGAAGCAATTTTTGGGATGATCTGCAAAATACTTCTCTGTCGGTTCTTTATTCAATTTAAAACGTCAAAAACTGGTGTGTAGGGTAAATGTTCCAATAATTTTTCCTTTAGTTCATTCAATGTGAGATCTAACCTTAAAATAAAAATGATTTTTTCTTCTGCAAATCCCTTATATTTTTATAACATTTTTTAATTTAACTGATTTTAACGGTTTACGTGATAATTTTTCCTTTCTAAGAAAATTCCCAATTTCCTAATGAAACAGATTTACCTTATTCGGTGCATTTCTATTACCTTCTGCCCATTGCTTTGACTACTGGTTCAATTTTGGCATGTAGTTTGGCATGTTTAAACCACATTTACAAAACGGTGCATAAACTGTTTTTTGTTATTAAAATGATAAAAAACTATTGGAAAACTTTTAGTTTTTATTCCAAGGACAGGCACAAAGATATAACACAAGATTTGTTTACAGTATATATGTTAGAAAAATTGAATATTTTGGAAAAATTAAGTAAAATGAATAAGAGCGTTGAAATTTATTGCATCCTGATTTGAAAACAAAGTGAACTTTCGCTTGAAATATTAAAGTATTTAAATTTTTAAATTTACCTTTTACTCTTCTGCGTTTCTGTTAATATCTCGTTAATCTGTTAATCTCGTTATGTATATCAATATGTTACAATTTGTCATTTCTTAATGAAAATATCATTGGCACATCAACACTTGGCATGTAATATTTCCATTGTAAGCTTTTTAGTTTTATATCACAAACTATTGCCATTGTACTCGTTTGAACTAGTGTATAAATTCAATATTAAAGTAGAAGGTGTACAAATTAATTCGGTGCCTATATATATGCTCAATATTATCGTTGCAAATTTAATATATATTTTTTATGTTATCGAAATTAGGTTTTCCAAAATATAATGTGGTTTAAAGCATATCGGCTACATATTTCAAAATGGACTATAGAAAACTGGACCCTCACGTATTTTTTTCATGACATATCTACGATGTATCTAATCAAAACCATCAATTTTATTTTGCAAATATATCTATCAGTTTTCTAAACCCTGAATTGAAAATGATGAAATTAAATATGTATTTGTTTCTTTTTATGAATAAATTCTAAGAACTTTAAAAAACTACACTGAATTAATTTTACTCCATAAAAAATTGTCTAAGACAATTGATTACTTATTTTTACAGTTTTACAATGTTCAAGTGTTATCTAGAACAGATATTTTTTAATTCGATTTTTTTCAAAAATAAGTAATGATATATCGTAAAATCAAGTATTAAAATTCGTATATTCTGTATATCGATTTAAATGTAATAAACTATTTAAAAAGTCACTATAATATTTTTCGTTCTAATGCAATAACCAGCAATAATTGATAACCAAATAGTGCAAATTTCTTATTCATAGTAATGCAGTCAAGTAGATGTTTGATCTGCATGAAATTCGTTTGGTGCCGGCTCCTTTTCATCCCCCGAATAAGCGCTAACCACCCTCCTTAATGTGCCGCTCATAAGGTCGAATTTGGACCGTTTCTATTCACAATGAAATAAGCTTCGGCACCCCACTGATTGCCAATAGCAATTATTTGCTCCCTTTGAATAATTAAATTTTACTGGGTTCGATTTTCTGACCATCTGTCTAAATTCGTTTCAACAAGATATAAAATTTCTAAAAAAATGTTTTATCAATATTTGAGATTTCGAACAAATTGAGAACACAGTAAGTGGTCAGCGATATTCGATATCCCTTTTGGGTCCTTAAATATCAAAGAGAAATTTCAATGAGGCCTTATGGTTCAGTAGTGGGAACTACTTTCTAAACAAATATTTTACTCTAATGAAAACACGGGTTAACTAGAAACTCTGGTAACTAAACCTAATGATAATATTTTTATTATTATTATTATAAGCTAATACACTTTGTGGTGAAATTGTAGCTGTTCTATATATAAGAAACTCTTCAAATATTTTTAGTAGGGTGGATTCGTCCACATACCTTCTTGTTACCTTTCTTATAACTGTCGGTGAGTTTTGACCTTCTCAACAATTTATCTCCATTTTCACATATCTGTGATCTTTTTTTTCCATCCCTCTAGATTCGTTATTCTTATATTTTCTTCCTTTTGTTCTTTTCTCTGTGCTCGTGTCCATGTTGTTATTTCTTTTATTGGTGTATTCATTTTTCTTCTCATTATGTATCCATACCATCTTATTCTTTGTGCTTTCTTGTTGTTCTCACAATGTTTTCTTTTTCCGCCAAGTTGTTAACATCAAAATTTATCAGAGTTCTGAATCCGTTGTTTCCTCTTGGCTTCTTTTATTATTCTTATAATTTTGCTTTATATCCATACACCATATAAACATATATTATTATTAGGTGCGCATAGACTGTTGGATCACGCAAAACATTCTGACTCATTTTCGAGTGTTCTTTCTGATCCTCCACACCTCTCTCATCCTTTCTGCGTGGATTGTCTTTCTCTCCTCCGTCCACTTTGTTCCCGATCTTTTCGAAACTTCGCTCTCTGATGCAACATCCCACATATGTATTTTGTTTCTGTACGTTCTTCTATCCTCAAGCTCCGTCGGAACCATTTGTGCATTTCCCAGATCAGCTCTGACTTGTATGATCCATGGTACTGTTGACTTGACACCTTGTATGTATGTAAGAATTCTGTTGGTGAGTCTTGTCGGTGGGAGTCTACTGATATGTCAATAGAATTTTAACCTTCTTTTTCTTATGTCCGCCGCTACGTTGGACATTCTCTCTGTGGTCTTTCGAGAGTGTAGTCTGTATCCTTCCTCTGCCAGTTTTGGGCCGAGAATTTTCCTTATAATTTTGCGTTCTTCTTCTAGTATGTTTTCTATGCCGCTTTTTGTATGAAGTGTAAGTGTCTCGCTTGCGTATAGGACTTCTGGTTTGATCACTGTGTTGTAGTGTCATATTTTTGCGTATGTGGATAAGCATTTCTTATTGTAGATATAGTGTGTCTTGCCGTATGCTCTCTTCATCTTCTGTGATCGAGTCTTCTGTGCTAGCTTCTCTCGTCCTGTGGGTTCGACAATCTCGCCCAGGTATTTAAAGTGAGTGACCCTATTTATTTTGCCGTATTTGGTGTTCAAATTTTGAGCAGAAGACATCTAATTTTGAGCAGAAGAATTCGGTTTTTTGAAAGGATATTTGTAGGCCGACTTTCTCTGCACATTCCTTGAGGACTTCGATCCGTTTGGTTGCCCTTTTTCATTGTCTGCGGGTATGGCTAGGTCATCTGCGAAGGCCAGGCATGATATTTCTATGTTGTTTTTAGGATCGTCCGAGTCATATTGGTTTCCAATGTCCTTGATTTTTCAGTTCTTTTTCCCATTCCCTAATGACTGTCCAGGAGCAAGTTGAAGAGGAGTGGGGATAACCCATCACTTTGGCGTACTCCAGTTTCAATCAGAAAGGGTTCGGAAATTTCTCCCATAAATTTTACTTTAGAGGTTATGTCAGTCAGTGTCTGCTTGATCAATCGTAATGATTTGGGGTCGAGTCCTTGTTCTTCTAGGATGTTGAACAAAGATTTTCGGTCGATGCAGTCGTATGCTTTCTTGAAGTCCCCGAACGTGCAGATGATTGGGACGTTCCTGATAGCTTTGTATTTCAGTATTGTTTTTAGGTTAAATATTTGTTCAATGCATGAGCGACCAGGGTGAAAGCCTGCCTGGTACTCGCCAATTTTGTGTTCTAATTGTTCCTGTGTTCTCTGGAGAAGGCATGCTGAGTGGATTTTGTAAGTGACTTGTAGTAAGGAGATTCCTCCGTAATTGTTCACATCTGTTCTATCTCCCTTCTTGTGCAGCGGGTGGATAAAAGCACATTTTCATTCATCTGGTAATTTTTTTGTTTGCCAAATGTTAGTGATAATTTGCGTAAGTTCCTGCAGTGAATTTGGTCCGAGGTTTTCCAATAGTTTCGCGGTGATACCATCTTCACCGGATGACCTATTATTCTTTAGTTTGCGTATGTGCTTGTGGATTTCATCCTGTATTGGTGGTGGTAATTCTGAGTGGGTATGGATACACTTTTGCATGGGATATCTTGTGTCGCGTTCAGGGCAAGTGAGGAGATCAGAGAAATGTGTGCCAGCTCCTAACAATTCTTCTGATTGATTAGCGCTAATCTCACATTCCGCTTTCTGAAGCAAAGATTTTGTGGTGTGTATCCACGGATTTCTCTTGCAAAATTCCTATAAAAGTCTCGTGTTATAATTGCGGAAATTCTCCTCTAAAGAGTCTAGTTGTTCCTTCATGTACTTCCTCTTAGTTTGCCTAATAACCTTTGCCGTCTGTTTTCTAGTCACGTCAAAAAGCTGTTGACTTGGAGATTTTTTAGTGTTGTACTCTTGAAATGCTCGTTTGCGTTGCTGCAATGCACTTTCGCATTTCGAGTCCCACCAAGGGTGTTTTATGTTCTTTTTCAAAGGGATCAGTTCCTGTGCTTTTTGTGTAATTTTTTTGGGGAATTTTTTCCATGTATTTGCCTGTTCCTTTTCCCGTTCCTCTGTTATGTTGGATTGCTTGATCTTTTTTGTGTCGAATATCTGTAGATGTGCTTTCTTGTGATGAATTCTCCTTGAGGTGAACTTGACTTTGATTCGTGTTAGGTAGTGGTCTGAGTCAATATTCGCGCCCCTGCTTGGACATATTGAATCCCGCTTTATTGTGGGTATGAGATCGCAATGTGGTCTATCTGGAATTCTCCAATCTGTTGAATAGGCGATCTCCATGTCTTCTATTTTCGTGGAGATTTTCTTAGGGATGTTTACGTGATCTTAAGGTTATTCTGTTGGTATAGTTCGATGAGTCTTGGGCCGTTCTTATGGTAAATTTGTGACCGGGGAATTTGCCTACTGTTTTCTGATGAATGTTTTCTCTACTGATTTGTGCGTTAAAGACACCCAGTAAAATTTTGACGTCATCCTTTGGGACCTTTGTCATTACCTCCTCTAGTGTTGCCCAGAATTTCTCTGTAGACTTGGGGTTTTTCTTGTTGTCTCCGTTTGTGGGGGCATGTACATTGATCATGGTGTATTTTTTATTAGCGCAGTGTATGCGCATTGTCATTAGTCTATTATTTATGTTAGTCTATATTTAACTATCCCTTTATATACCACAAAGACCATGCCCAGAAGCGGAGGGCCCCTAGCGACTCGTTTGTCTGTCTTGCTTTTGAATATGCGATAGTTCCCATAGTCTACCGTGTCCTCATCCGTGATGCGTGTTTCTTGTAGGGCAAGCACAAATATCTTTTGCCTGTCAAGTTCTGAAGTTAGGTTGTGAAGTGTTCCTGGTTGGTTCAGCGTGTTGATGTTGAAGGTGCCAATATATGCAGGTGTTTTATGTGGAAATTTGCCAGAAAGCTCCGACTTATTTTGAGATCGTAAAAGTCCAGGTTCCCCAGAATCCGAACACCCGGTTGCCGTCTGTTGACGGGTGGATTGGTTACGACCGAAGGTATCATTGTTATTACTTGCACGAGTCATGATTGCTTATAAGCTTATGGGTCCAGTATTTCCACTGGAAGTTTAGAACCAGGGATTGTTAGTTCCTGGAGCGTGGTGTACGACCACACCCTCTGGGTGAACAGACGCCGACCAAGTTGCCGGTGGTTGCCACTGCAGACGCGACCTGGGTTTTTTTCTTTTCTGCCAGAGCCCTGTTAGCCGTCTATTCCTGAAATAAACGTTCGGGTTCAGCCGTTGTCCACTTCCTGCGACGTGGATGAAGGGTTGGAGCTTTAGGAAGCCATATATATATATATATATATATATATATATATATATATATATATATATATATATATATATATATATAGGGTGTTTTTTTTAGTCCGAACTTTAAATTCAAATATAACAACAAGCAAATTAGATCCCTTGAAACTATTTTGGCATAAATTAATGTTTGACAATTTGGGAAAAATGTCCACCATGGCTACATCTGACAAAGCGTATTCTGTCAATTCACCCTCAACAGTTAGGGTCTTGTCGCCAATTGTATGTGTTAAATATGTTGGCCTCCAACGCCATCAATAATAGCTGGCTTATCAGCATAGACCAAGGATTTAACATAACCTCAAAAAAATAATCTGAAAGCATTATGGTGCGATGAGTTAAACGCGTGTAGAGCCATCCTTTTGGAACAACATCCCCTCCAGATAAATATCATTCAAATTCAAAATTAACTAATTATTGATCATCTCTCCGTAATAATCCCAATTAACGGTAACGTGCTGTCCAGCTTGATTTTTTATAGAAATACGGAGCCCAATGATGCCAATGGTGCATTTTTCTTAATACAGCGGTCATTGTTAGATCATTTTCGGATTACTTTCATCATTTAGCCAAAAATGAGTTTCGTCGCTGAGCAAAATTTTGTGGTTAAATACTGGGTCAAGTTGTATTGATTTTCAGCCCATTCGCAGAACGTACGACGCAAATGATGGTGTTTTGGCTTCAGTTCCTGGATAAGCTGGATCTTGTAAGACACCAGACCAAGATCTTTACTCAAAACTTTCTACGTAATCCAATAACAAAGCCTAACTTCCTACGAACAGCGACAACAAATTGACAAATTTGGACCTTCAGCAATATTGCCTGCTACAGCGGATATATTTTCTTCGTAACGCACAGTTTGTTGTTTTATTTTAAAATCGAGCATCACAAAATGCGTTCGAAATTGCGGTGTTAAATATTACATATAATTAAGAATCTTATAGACTTCTTGAGGAATTTATCATTGACTAAAGTTAACTAAAATTTTACCACTGACCTTGGTTTAAAAATGGCGATTATTCACGAACAACTTCAAGGATTAGAATGATTAAAACTCGATCCGTAAAAGCAATTTGCAAAATGGTTTATAATACGAAGAGATTAAATAACTTAATTAGTTTCAGGCTTTGAATAGATAATATGATAATATCAAACAAAAACGCATGAACATATCTATATATTATAAATCAATGATATCTAATACATAGTGTTCATAATTCTTTAAAAAGCTGTAGCTGTATGTTTATTAAATATGGCATCAAAGTTGAATTTTTTCCCATATACAAAAAAATATTGATATAATATAATTAGACTTACATAAGTAAATAGCCCACTGAAGCGAATAATACTACTTTAAAATCTAGTTGGCAATAAAAAAGGGATTTCAAAACAAATCCTAAAAAAACTATCACGGGTGTGAGATGGGTCTAATTTTTAATGATACTATAATAACACCAAACTAAATAACACTTCCGCAAAAGCGTGGCTGGCACGTGTTTGGTCATCTACACCGTTTTCTCGTAGTCACGTGTCGCCCACGTGCTATCCATTAGCTATAGAATTTTACTCGATTAAGATTTTATTGGTGTTAAAGTGTGATACCAGAAGGCTGATGACACGTTTAAAAAAAACTTTAGTTTTTTGAAGGATATTATATTTAATATAAATTTACATAAGCATAGGTTGGTTCACATGGGAACTAGCTGGGTGTTTAAGGCGAGTAATAGGTCGCAATACAATTTGCGAGAACGTTGTAATATATATATATATATATATATATATATATATATATATATATATATATATATATATATATATATATATATATATATATAAAATGTACAAAATACTCCTTTATTTAATAACTATCGGAATTGTTCTCCGCCCTATGCAGCTCTTGAATGCGTTTTTGTAGTACATCTGCGACTTGTGTGCCATTATGGCATGTATATATATATATATATATATATATATATATATATATATATATATATATATATATATATATATATATATATATATATCATTATATTTCACACCCGTGAAAACTTTCGTCAAAACATATATATATATATATATATATATATATATATATATATATATATATATATATATATATATATATATATATATATATATATATGTTAGATTTCTTTCGCCAGCGTCCAATCAGACAACAGTAGTTGAGTGTTAAGTACACTCAACCGCTGGGTTCCACAATCACATGTAGAACAACACCGCAACCTGCGTCTCCGCCCAAATGAATCCCCTCACCCCTGCAATTAGAAGGCACATGTTTCGCCTCTCGATATTCAGGCTCGTCAGGGTACCGACACATGCTCTCCCGTCAAGAATAGGGGGACCCCATCCACAGCCAGCCAACTATACTCTCGCCGACTTCCCGTCGGATGGCGTATATATAATGTTAGATTTCTTTGCATAGCGTCCAATGAGACAACAGTAGTTGAGTGTCAAGTACACTCAACCGATGGGTTCCACAATTTCATGTGGAACAACACAGCAACCTACGTCTCCACCCAAATGAACATTTTTGTTAGGTGCCGGACCAGAAATGAATCCCACCCATCACTGCAATTAGAAGGCACATGTTTCGCCTCTCGATGTTCAGGCTCGTCAGAGTACCGACACATGCTCTCCCGCCCAAATGACTAAGAAAAATTTACGAATAATGATTTCCGGTGTTGCCAGAGTTCTTGACTAGCTACTTAAACATTATTTT